>OX030966.1:4828892-5028892 GCA_943735955.1 Piscicola geometra | reverse complement strand
TTTGTGGGATGGGGTTTTTTGGTGGTGGTGTGTTTTGTGAACAGTATAACACCGACATCATCATATTTTATTTTCTTGTATTGTATCAACAACAACCACAACCCCCAAAAATACTATTTCAGTGGTAGAAGTTTTTTTTTTTGGTCTTTACTATTTACAGCCTGACAGACGCATGCCATGTTACAATGGTTCTGAGAACCATGGTTCTTATGCGCCGAAGCGCCACTCCACACGACGTACACATCTTTCAATGCATACGTCGCAAACACCGCATCATATACACTAGGTATATGATAGTTCACGGTTGCTTCCAAGGATTCGAACTGGCAACCTTTAAGTTGCAAGTCCGACGTCTACCAACTGAGCCATCCCCGCTCCCCAAAGTAGTAGTAGTAGTAGTAGTAGTAGTAGTAGTAGTAGTAGTAGTAGTAGTAGTAGTAGTAGTAGTAGTAGTAGTAGTAGTAGTAGAAGTAGTAGTAGTAGTAGTAGTAGCAGTAGTAGTAGTAGTAGTAGTAGTAGTAGTAGCAGTAGTAGTAGTAGTAGTAGTAGTAGTAGTAGTAGTAGTAGTAGTAGTAGTAGTAGTAGTAGTAGTAGTAGTAGTAGTAGTAGTAGTACTATCATTACTATTATCATCATTATCATCATCAACAACATCAACAACAACTGAAACACCGATAGTGAGCCATGCGAGCGAAGTGCGAGTAGACGCTGCTGAAGGAGGCCTCGTTCTCGAGCGAGAAGACGAAGATCACTGCGTCCACCCAGTGAGAGAACTGTGGTGGGATGGGTGGGTGGGTGGTTTGGGGTGGGTTGGAATGGGTGGAGTGGGATGGGTTGGGTGGATTGGATGGAGTGGGATGGGTTGGGTGGGATGGGTTGAGTGGGATGGTCAATGGGTTGGATGTGGATGGGTTTTGGATGGTCGGTGTGGGTTGGTGATATGGTTTGGTGATGGACATGGGTGAGATGGATGGGTATGTGTGTAGGTGGATGGAATGAATTTGTGTAGGTGGGAGTATATTGAGAAAAAAATATACTAAAAAACACACACACACAAACACATACACACACACAAACACATACACACACACAAACACATACACACACACAAACACAAACACACACACAAACACAAACACATACACACACACACAAAAACATACACACACACACACACACATACAAACACACACACATACAAACACAGGCACCTGCATCTCGGGCATGCCTCCCTCATCTCGCAGCAGCAGCAAGTGACTCTGACCATCGACGATCACCTCCTTCTTGAAGCGACCTCCTGCCCATTTGCAAGTGGTCAGACACATTTTTGGGATTTGTAATAATAATAATATAAATCATCACTCCATCATCATCATTACTCCATAATTATTATTATCATTATCATCATTATTCTCATCACAATTATTATCATCATTACCATCCCTATTATCATCCTTATCATCACCATCATTCCCATCACTATCATCATCATTTTTATTATTCTTATTATTATTATTATAATCACTACCATCATCATCATCATCACCACTAAAATCATCATGACCAGTACCTTCTGGTGACTCATCGGAGAGATAGGATCCAGTGAGGTATCTGTGAACCAGAGCAGACTTGCCACTGTCTACACTGCCCAAGATGCCCTGTGGTAGAAGTGTTGGAGGTGGTTGTAGTAGTAGTAGTAGTAGTAGTAGTACTAGTAGTAGTAGTAGTAGTAGTAGTAGTAGTAGTAGTAGTAGTAGTAGTAGTAGTAGTAGTAGTAGTAGTAGTAGTAGTAGTAGTAGTGTGGTAGTTGTTTTGGAGGTGGTGGTAGTAGTGTTGGTAGTAGTAGTAGTAGTTTTGGAAGTAGTGGTAGTATAAATAGTAGTAGTAGTGTTGGAGGTGATAGTAGTGTTATTGGTGATGTGGAGTTGAAGGTTGTGGTAGTATCGTTATAGTAGTAGATGTGATAGTAGCGGTGATTGTTGTAATGCGCCATAGTAGTAGTAGTAATGGTAGTAGCAGTGATTGTGGTATTGTCGCAAGAGTAGTAGTGGTAGTGGTGTTGATGATGTAGCTGATGGTGATCCTGATGCTGAGCAGATGATGGAAAAAGTGAAAGTGAATATTGAAGAAGTTTCTACATCGCCATCATCATCAGCCTCGAACACTTCTCACCAGTTTGATGTCAGGCACTGATCTGCTCAGGGTCCACTCTTGACTATTGACAAATGAATCTGATGACATTTTTTAAATATAAATTTCAAAAAATGAATCTGATATATTTTTACATACATTTAAAACATCATTCACTTTTTGCTTCATGCTTAAGCCACCAACCGTAATCCATCCTCTGGCTAAATAACCCAAACAGCTACTCTTGCCACTTTTGCCCTAAAATCTTCTCAATCAATCAAATCAATAAAATAGATTTCTATAGCGCTCTTTCCTCAAATACTGAGCCTTTATAACACCTCTCACAGCACCAAGACATAACAGTGTTACTATGGTAGCAGTTTCATGATAACACCAAGACATAACAGTGTTACTATGGTAGCAGTTTCATGATAACACCAAGACATAACAGTGTTACTATGATAACAGTTTTATGATCTGATAACACCTTCAATGCAGACGATGTAGTCATGCAGTTGTCGCTGCAGGGGTGAATCAGCAGGCAGGCCCTCCTCGATCAGGTCATAGAGGGCATAGATGCAAGGGTGGACACTTTCAAACCTCTGTATCTCCTGCCGGATCATCAGGGAGTTTGTGACGTAGGGGGGGACGTGCTGTGGGACGCGGTGAGTCATTTTTTGGATGCTTGGCGTCAATATCGATTTAATTCTTCAACATAGCCGTCATGAATTGATGCGAATTCCTTTGTTTTGAGAGTTTTTGTTCATGCATCAACTGAGAAACAGACTGACTGCAAAAAATATTTGTCTAATAAAATTTATGTATATAAGCATGCGCAAGAAGGGATGGGTAAATAAATTACCAACAAATTATTTTAAGTCCATCATAAATTAATCAAAAATAACATTGCAATCTATACAAGAAACATTTTATACTGGTTCAGCAGATGCTCACGTCACAAAAAAGGTTCTTCAATGTTTGGCAAGAATTTAGACCTACGTGTTAATTGACTAAGATCAGTAATCATAGAAGTATGGATTACGTCAAATAACCACTACTTTAGATTAAGAATGTGCACTTAAATTTGCATGATAATTACACATACCTATAGTTACATACCTTTAAATTTAAAAAAATTCTTGCAAATACATAAATAAGTTTCAGAATGTATTCAAAAGTAAAAGCCAAACATTTTTCAATAATTTTATTCAAACACCAAACGCCTTCTGTCGATGAGAGCAGCCATGAGATTGACGCAAAAATTTCCTCAATCAGACGGCAGACGACCATCAACAACAAGAAGCAGAAGTTCATTTTGGGGCAGCAGCAGGTGCAGCTTTTGGCGCGGTTTTGATGGTCTTTCTGGGCCTTGCCTTCGTGCCAGTCTTCTTGCTGTCGATGGTGGCGATCTGGACGGATGTGCGTCAGTGAGTTTTGATTTAGAGCTTCATTTTATGGTTAATTAAAAATTAAAATTGGGATTTTATTTGTTAAATGAATGGATGAAAACTAAGGTTATAAAGGGGTAATGGAACGAAATGTCGATGTGTGTGGATAACAAATTTAGCCGATGATTTCTTGAGGATTATAGAATTGGTGAAACCAAACCACACACCATCACACATGCTGCAGCAATAGAATTAGTATAGGAACAGCGAACAGCGTTTAAAAACCTTTAAGAAAAAGTAACTTTGAAATAATTCAATCAAGTGTAAATCATTTGAACCCTCGACCTCAAGCGGCAACTCAGATGCAGTTAGTTGGCAGACATCGGTTGTTAATGGCAACTCCAAAACAACAACTACAACACATACAAAAGTATACACACATTGTAGACAAAATAGAAAAACTAATACGTTATAAAGCCTTGAAAACCACGCATAAGTCCCACAGAATTGCATTTGAAAGCTTGAAAACCTCAACGAATTGTACTTATAATAATTATCAATAAATAGTAAGTAAAAGAAGAGTGCCTATGGAGTAGAGTAAGCTAAAGCCTTCCCCTCATCATCATCATCACCATATAATCATCATCAACCTCTTCATCCTCCTCCACTAGTTTATAATATTGCGCCTGGAACGCCATCTTGCCTGATAACTGTTGTTTGTTTGGTGCATAGTGGCTTTGAAGCGCCTTCATTGGTATGTTAAGTGGTATGGAGTGGTAATTGATTGAATATGGTATGACTATCATCATCACCATCATAAGTAGAGAAAATCACTCGGTTAGTGATTGGTGCGTGATTGGTGGAGTATTTAATCGGCGGTAATTGAATTATATAGTTAATGAGATATTGAAGCTACCTGCTCCATCTTTGCACATGTATTTCCTATATATAAAGAATTCTTCTTTAAAAAGTGTGGCTTCAGAGCATAAAATTGCAAAATAAATACAAAATATTTGTATATCTAAATAACATAAACGAAAACGAAGATACGAGAAGACGATAATGAGTAGTATATGGGTTAGAACTAAAACACTGCCAAGTCTCAACAAACCCTATGCATCAAGCTCTCCTTTTCAGGGCTCACCTACGTTCATTAATTAATTAATTAATCATCATCACATAATTATCATCATTAATTATCATATATTATTATAATTAATTATTAGATTAGTATATATTGGTTGCCGAGGGGGCTACTTTCATTTCGGTCTACTTTTAGTTGATTGGCAGTTTAAGGAGCAGATGACATAGTTAATGAGATATTTCAAAAGCAGAAGCTAAATTATCAATAGCGATAATAACAATAACAATAATAAGTGGCAATAACAGCAGTATTCATAAGCATAGATCTAGACTGATTTGTCCAACTACAGCTTATAAAAGTTGTTGCAGATGAGGTAACATGGAACAGTGCTCATGCTCTTGATGATAACAGGCACACACACACACACAAACACACACACACACATGCAAACACACACATCGATGCAGGATTCCAGGGGCGATTGATTGATTGATTGATTAATTGATTGATTGAAAGACTAAGAAACATGCCACTGAAACACCAAATCATCGGAAAAACTTGCTGGCCATTGAAACGGAGGTTTAGTGGGGTCTTTCAAATGCGTATTTAGTTGGAATGTAAATAAGGTATTTAGTTGGTATCGATGCCTCAGCTGCTCCTTATTTGCTGACTCAATAAAAGAAATGAAATTTGAAGTTTTGTTTAATTATATTTAGTATTATTTATAAAATAGAAAATTGAAGTTGTTCCTTAATAAACTGTAAGGAGCTTGATAGAAAAAAGTTTATATTTTGGGGGATTTAAAGCAGATAGTCAATTAAATAATTCATATCAAAAGTACATTGAAATGCTCTCAAAATAGCTTACTGCAGATGATTAACAATCGCATGTAGAATTCTCAAATTAGATACAATAAACCCAATTAGTGCCACAGTACCACCTCTAAGCTAAAGTTCACTAACCCACTCTAAACACCTCAAATCCACTGACCATTGGGGCTGCCCATGTCTTACTACAAGCACCATACCACACACACACCATCCCCTGCACACCACACCACATGTGCATGCACCTGACACACACACACACACACCATGACACACGCACTACGACACACACACACACAAGCACACATACCCCTCTCTTGGCGTTGATGCGGTCGAGTCTCATCTTCTTCCTCGCCTTCTCCACCAACCTGGCAGTGTTCTTCTCGACCGATGAGTACGGGTTCAATTTCCTGAGAACCTGTTGTGTGTTATATAGTGGTAGTGGTGGTGGTGGTGGTAATAGTGTGACTTTGATGCCCTGGTACATTGTACTGACAAGTCAGAAAAATAAAAAACTTGCAGAAAATTCTAAAAATCAATCAAGCACTATAACTATTACAATAATACTAAAACAAAACACATAATAATAGTGAAGAGATGCAACACGGGAATAAGCAACAGCAGCAACGGCACCTTGGCGTTCTTGAGTGGATTCCTCTTGAGGACCCTCTTCTTCTTCTCCTTGATGGGCGCGCGCAAGGCCTTTTGGATCTCCTCCGAGCGCAGCAGACGAGAGAGGTCGGGGTTCGACATGAGGGGCGATGGCAGGCTGTCGATGTGGTGGTGGGTGAGTGAAGTGGTTGTGTATGTAGGAAAGGGTTTGTTAGAAGAATTCAATGAGAAATTGATGTAAGATTTTTACTTTAGGAAACTGAAAAAGAAAAAGTGTGTGAAATGTTAGCGAGTGACTCACGTGTATCCTTCCTTCTGCTCGGAAGGCTTGCTGAACGTGCCGTAGATGGAGTCGAGTTGCTTAAAGGCCGACTCGGTCCAGATGCAGAACCTGCCGACGTGGCCACCGGGCGCCAGTTTGAGGAGGTTGAGGCGGTCGACTGAGAGGAGGGTGATGCCCGGGATGTTTCGGAAGGCCTTGGTGATGCCGTTGTCCTTGTCGTAGATGACGAGCGGGCCCCTCTTCTGGACGCGACGACGATTCCTCATCTTTCCCTTTCCTGCTCGGAGTCTCTTCGAGTCCTTCACCTTCTCGATGTCTGCCCACGCCTTCAACTTGCGCAGGATGGCGACCGCCTCCTTGGTCTTCTGGATGTCCTGCACCTTGTCGCTCAGAACCAATGGAATCTCAGGGATTCCGTCGATCACGTGACCTGGTGGTGTGGTGGTGGAGGGAGTGGGGATTGCTGTTTCAATCAAATTCTTAATGGAGAGAAAAGCACAAGTTGAGAATGGAGAAATAGTATGTGAAATGAAAGCTTCATGATCAGAAAGTTGCATTGTTTTGACTTCAGTTGACAATCAGAAACACGGACCAATGCAGTTCATCATTATGAATTTAAAAATCTGACAGAAAAAGGCTTTAATAACTAATAATGTAATCTAATTGAAATTAATTAAAGTTTCAGATACAAGCATTGTTTTGACTTCACGTTATATTCAGAAACACGGACCAATGCAGTTCATCACTAAAAAATCTGCTAGAATAATAAGGCTTTGCAAACTAATAATTATATTCAGTGTAAATAGTGTCATCAAATAAATAAATAAAACTAAGATTTCAGATATACGCATTGTTTTGACTTCACGTTATATTCAGAAACACGGACCAATGCAGTTCATCACTATGCATGTAAAAAAAATCTGCTAGAAAATTAAAACATTTGAAACAAATTATTTGATCAAATTAAACTAATATATTCAAATTAAATAATGTAATAAGATGAAAGTAATTTAATTAACGCTTCAGATATAAGCATTGTTTTGACTTCATGTTAAATTCAGAAACACGGACCAATGCAGTTCATCACTATGCACATAAAAAGCTTTTAAAATGATGAATAATTGAAAACAAAGTATTTATTTGAATTAAAAGAATTTAATAAAGATTTCAGATACAAGCATTGTTTTGACTTCATATTATATTCAGAAACACGGACCAATGCAGTTCATCACTATGCACATAAAAAGCTTTTAAAATGATGAATAATTGAAAACAAAGTATTTATTTGAATTAAAAGAATTTAATTAAGATTTCAGATATTTGCATTGTTATGACTTCATATTATATTCAGAAACACGGACCAATGCAGTTCATCATGAATCAATTAAATTGAAAAGTAATTGATGAATGGCAAGTGAATGCCTATATTTAAATCGAAATATTCATTTTAATATTTGAAATAAATATTCAGAAGATAGCACTGTGTTGGCTTCACAAAGCTTCAGAAACACGGACCAATGCAATTCATCATTATGATAACAATTTGAATCAATATGATGAAAAATTCTAAGTTACAAGATTCAAGATATAATAATGAACATGGTTGATAACTATGATGCGATCATTAAATGCTTCAAATAAATAAATAAATATATTTATTTTATTTATTTATTAGCTTTTTCAGATACAGGCATTGTTTTGACTTCACAAGTGATTCAGAAACACGGACCAATGAAATTCATCATCAAGCTAAGCAAGCAACCACAGAACCTTCTACAAACGAATAGCGTTTAAATCAACCCTACTTTAAATCTACCCTACGGGGAATTTACCTCAAAATATTTTTAATTTTTTAATTTTTACGAATAGGAAACACTACAAACAAACGAAATTAATTGTTTTAAAATAGAATTTAGTTTTTTTCTGTTTTTTTACGCCACTTGAAATTTCAACATTGGAATGTACCCTACAGGGATTTTACCCTCTAATAAAACATAAGATAAAATCGTTAAATTTCAATAAAATTTGTTTTTTTTTACACACAATGAACATATAATATATATGAATGTAATTTATTTGTTTAAAATAAAATATAGATAATTCTCGATTTTTAAAGCAAAATAAAAAGAAAAAAAGAAAAAAGTTTAATAAATGTGACAAAAATGTCAAAAATAAAATACGAACAGGAAACACTACAAATAAGTGTAATCGATAAAAAAAATATTGAATTTATTTTTTTTTCTATTTTTTTACGCACTTTGAAATTTCAACATTTGATTCTACCCTCTAATAAAAACATGAGATAAAATCGTTAAATTTCAAAAAAAATGGAAAAAAATTTCACAAAATCAACATATAATATATATAAATCGAATTTATTTGTTTAAAATAAAAAATAAGTAATTCTCGATTTTTAAGGCAAAATAAAAAGAAAAAAATAAAAAAGTTTAATAAATGTGACAAAAATGTCAAAAATTAAATACGAACAGGAAACACTACAAATAAGTGTAATCGATAAAAAAAACATTGAATTTATTTTTTTTTCTATTTTTTTACGCACTTTGAAATTTCAACATTTGATTCTACCCTCTAATAAAAACATCGCAAATCGTTTTTCCACTATTCAACTTCCACATGCTCATATTCACACTCCACCATCCCTTCCAACATTCCTCATTTCTTTTGAAATAGTCACTCCACCAGAGGTCATAAAAATAATTCTAGACTCATGCAAAAAATCTTCTATAGATCCTTACCCAAACAAAATTCTCATTCACTGCAGTGAGGTGCTATCAGAAGCATTCTCCTATCTTACCAATCTCTCTTTCTCTGAGGGTCAATTTCCGGCTTTTTTCAAAACGGCTCAAATCACCCTTTTTCTCAAAAAATCAAACCTTAATCCAGATGTTTTTATTAGAGGGTAGAATCAAATGTTGAAATTTCAAAGTGCGTAAAAAAATAGAAAAAATAATAAATTCAATATTTTTTTAATTGATTACACTCATTTATAGTGTTTCCTGTTCGTATTTAATTTTTAAAATTTTTATCACATTTATTAAACTTTTTTTTATATCTTTTTATTTTGCCTTGAAAATCGATAATTACTTATTTTTTATTTAAACAAATAAATTCTATTCATATATATTATATGTTGATTGTGTGAAAAAAAACAAATTTTGTTGAAATTTAACGATTTTATCTCATGTTTTTATTAGAGGGTAGAATCAAATGTTGAAATTTCAAAGTGCGTAAAAAAATAGAAAACAAATAAATTCAATATTTTTTTAATTGATTACACTTATTTTTAGTGTTTCCTGTTTGTATTTAATTTTTGACAGTTTTGTCACATTTATTAAACTTTTTTCTTTTTTTCTTTTTATTTTGCCTTAAAAATCGAGAATTACTTATTTTTTATTTTAAACAAATAAATTCTATTTATATATATTATTTGTTGATTGTGTGAAATTTATATATATTTTTTTGTAAATTTAACGATTTTATCTCATGTTTTTATTAGAGGGTAGAATCAAATGTTGAAATTCAAAGTGCGTAAAAAAATAGGAAAAAAAAATTCAATAGTTTTTGTATTGATTACACTTATTTGTAGTGTTTCCTGTTCGTATTTCATTCTTGACATTTTGGTCACATTTATTAAACTTTTTTCTTTTTTTCTTTTTACTTTGCCTTAAAAATCGAGAATTATCTATATTTTATTTTAAACAAATAAATTACATTCATATATATTATATGTTCTTTGTGTGTAAAAAAAAACATATTTTATTGAAATTTAACGATTTTATCTTATGTTTTATTAGAGGGTAGAATCCCTGTAGGGTACATTCCAATGTTGAAATTTCAAGTGGCGTAAAAAAACAGAAAAAAACTAAATTGTATTTTAAAACAATTAATTTTGTTTGTTTGTAGTGTTTCCTATTCGTAAAAATAAAAATAAAATAAAAATTGTGAGGTAAATTCCCCGTAGGGTAGATTTAAAGTAGGGTTGATTTAAACGCATACCCTACAAACATAGTTAGTATCTCTAAATTATAACTTCAGTGAAATTTCAGTTAACATCTACCATTTGTATTGAAGCAGCAACCACACACCTTTGGCCTGGACGATCCCAGTGATTCCTGAGGCGGCAATAGCTGAGCAGACGGCATACCTCTTCTGGTTCTTGTTGATGTGTCTGTGCCACTTTCTGTATGTCTTAGTAGGCGCAAACATCCTTCCTCCTCTGCACATGTTTCCAAAGGCTCCCTGTCCACTCCTGTTGGTGCCACCTCCGCTCACACGAGGAATACGAGCCACAGCTCTACCAGTTCCCCAGGACTCGGCAGAAGTCTGATGTCCTGTGAAGATTGAATAATTGAAATTTTAAATAGATGAAAACTGTTTTATACTTTATCTAATTTGAAAATTATAAGAATTTAATTTATACAAACTACCTTAATTTATATTGATTAAACACACGCGCATGCACAAACCGGCTTTTTTGGAGACGGCATAGGGCTGTCTGGTGTTCTTGAGCATGTCCATGTGAACGGTGCTGACGATGTCAGTCCTGATGGGCGCCCTGAAGACCACGGGCAGTGGCACAGTCACCCCTGTGGCGACTCCCTTATCATCGTACACCGATACAAACGGTCTGTGTGCCTGCGTGTTTGAGGCGGTATGAGACTTGAATTTGATTCATAAACTAATATTTTATAAATAAACAAAATTTATTGTTAGATTTGAGTTTAGATGAGGAACGTGAATAAATACCATTTAATCGAGATTGTCTCGAAACGTGTTAACAAAAAGATTGCAAAAAGGAAGTTCCTCGGATTCTTAAAAGTTTTGCAATAGAGCTTCATTAAAAAAAATATTTCATAATTTTATCTTGAATCTTCTAAAACAAAAAAAATATTTGTATAAGACAAATATTTCAATATATTATTCAACCTATGAATACATAAATGCAGGCTCAATTTGAACCTTACTTTTTCACAAGTGCAAATATTCTCTCAAAAATACTTTTTCAACATTTTAATTTTACCATGAAATTTGTGAAAGATATTAAGACAAATTCAACCTCAAATACTTACTTGGGTTTTTCAATCAAGTATTTTAATAAAAATAATAACTAATAAATTTAATTAGAATAGAAACACTAAGGTTTTAAGGTTTCCTAAACATTAAAAATAATTTTAAAACCCTCTTTATTCGAAAGAAATTGACCAGTAGTTCATCCAATTAAGTCTGGCATCTAAAAACCTCCCACCCCTACCACACGGCAATCTTATAATCTTCAATCACATTCAACAATCAAAATGTCGTCATGAAAAAAATATAAATATTTCAAATGAATCCTAAATATCTATGCAAACAATAAAAAATATAAATTTATTATTATTATTTATTTATTTTATTATTAGTGGCAGTCTTTTATTCCGGCTTGGATGATGGGTTTGGCGTATTCCACAAAGTCGTCAATCAAAACAGGCCACGCCCCTGATAATAATAATAGTAATATTAATATAAAAAACCTTATATAAATATTATTGAATTAAAGATACTAATGATAAATGGTTAATGAAGATATTAATAGGAATTAGTATAAGTATTACCAACAGCTCATTGAGATGATGATGATGTAAATGATTGTCATGATGATGACAATGACAATAGAAAAATGATGAATGTGTTGATGAAAACAATCTGATAATAATGAGGATGATAATGATAACTAGGTAAATAATAATTATGACGATGATGATGATGATAATGACGATGATGATAATGATGATGATAATGATGATGACGACGATGATGATGATGATGCACACCTTCTTCGTCGTAGTTACTCATGTCATCGTTGATGAGGAGTGAAAAATCAAGCAGTAAGTTCCATGTGTCCTTCGAAATGGCTCTCTTGTAGTGCTCCTGATGATGATAGTTGTGGTGGTTGTGATGATGGTGGTGGTGGTGCTCCTGATGATGATTGTTGTGGTGGTTGTGATGATGGTGGTGGTTGTGAGGATAGATTTGGTTGAGTAATGGTTGGATTGAGTGGTGTTAGTGGTGATGAAAGTGATGGAGATGATGATGATGATGTTTGCGGGACAAATGGAATTTTTATGATTAACATAAAGCGATCATGATGATGATGATGATTGAAACTGCAGCAGCAGCAGCCGACCAGTAAGTACTTGGTCCAGAGCGAGAGGAACTTGAACTTGTCGTGGAGGACGATCTGCCAGTAGGCAATCGCCATGTCTAATTCTGTGGTAGTGGTGGTGGTTATGATCTTGGTGGCAGTGATGATGATGATGATGATGGCGGCGGTGGTGATTGTTAGTGCATGAAAAGTAACAGATTGAAGTTTAGAGGAGAAGTGTTTATAAAGGCGGGGTGATAAAATCGGTTAATTATTTTCAGCAACTACCACATTATCCACACAATAACTAACTAGCAACAACTCTCATTCTACACACTAGACAACACACCACCACACGCACAAATCCTTACACACTTTAAAACACACCACAAACCCTCACACACACGCACCTCATTCCCCACACATACCCTCCTCCCCCACACACCAAAATCACTACCCAACTTCACCATTTCCCACCCACGCACACCACCGACCACTTCCCCCACCCACCACCCCGCACCACACCACCAACCACTTCCCTCACCCCGCCACACTGCACCACCCACACACACCACCGACCATTTCCCCCACCCCACCACTTCACCGCACCACCCACACACACCACCGACCACTTCCACCCCGCACCACCCACCCACACACACCACCGACCACTTCCCCCACCCCGCACCACCCACCCACACACACCACCTACCACTTCCCCCACCCCGCACCACCCACCCACACACACCACCAACCACTTCCCCCACACCACACCACCCACACACACCACCAACCACTTTCCCCACCCCGCCACCCACACACACCACCAACCACTTTCCCCCCCCGCCACACCACACCACCCACACACACCACCGACCACTTCGCCCACCCACCACCCCACCCCACCACACCACACCACCGACCACTTCGCCCACCCACCACCCCACCCCACCACACCACACCACCCACACACACCACCGACCAATTCGCCCACCCACCACCCCACCCCACCACACCACACCACCCACACACACCACCGACCACTTCGCCCACCCACCACCCCACCCCACCACTTCGCCGCACCACGCACACACGCACCAAGACACTTGTGGTTAGGGTTTTTGGCGTAGTTGAAGGCGAACTGGTAGAAGTCCTTCAGGCGTGCAGGGTCGCCGATCTCCTGCTCCAGCCCCGCGCACTTCGACCTCAGGCGCTCGAGAGAGTCCACCCTTGGAGAATTTAATTTATAAATATTTAATTTTTTTAATACTTTTTATTCTATTTATTTATATTTGATACTTAATGTTATAGATAGTTTGAAAATAGCTTTGTTAAATTTTTTTGGACCATATTTTTACTAAAATTTAATGCAAATGTTAAATAAAAATTAATAATATTATTTTATTGAACCAAATTATTTTGAAAAACCAAATAAACCCAAGAGTAAGAAATCCGGAGACGAATTCCTCCTTGGTGAAGACACACTGTGTGGCTGCATGGAACTTCCACGCGAGGATGAGCACCACCCGACTCTCGGGGTTGAGGTTCAACTCCTCAAGGAACTGCATCATGCCCTCTGCTGTGATCTTGTCGGGCTCGTGTGGGTCTGCGTTCGAGGGAGGGTTTGTGTGGTTTGACTGTTTGTGTTGGAAAAGTGAATATTAAGTGAATGAGTAAATAATAATTGCTAATAAAAAAGTATTTTCTGTTTGCAGACAAGTTTGCTAACCTCTGTATCTGTTAAAAAGTGTCTCAATCTTTTTTCGGTCGAGGACTTGTTTGAAAGTGCCACAGTACCTCTCGGGCGCCTGGAAGAAATTGTCGACTGCAACGTCGAGTCGCCAGTCGTGTGCTGAGAGGCAGTTTATGGAGATCTTCTCAGTGGTTTGGGTGAAAGATATGAATTGGCGAACCTTATCTCGTTGAGATGATTTTAATTTGTTCTGAAAATAGATTTTATAGTGATTTAAGATTCGGATTTTATTGAGTTTTTTTATTTTTTCTTAAGTTTCTAGAAGCTCGATTCTCTGATTATTGATAAATAACTTTTTGGAATAATAATTAAGTAATAAAAGCATTGGAAAAAAAACTTTTTTTATTTAATGAGAATAAATTAATTTCAAAAACTACCATCTCAAAAGAAACTTTAAGAGTAAACTCTGTTAAGTGTTATTACAATAAATGTAAAACTAAAAGCGAGACTGACTCTTTGATGAAAGCGCCAAATTTGTTTAAAAAATCAAATATCAAAAGTTTTTCTTCTCTTATATAAAATCCAAATTTATTGAGTTTTCAAGTTTGTTACATAATACATGGATACAATCTTTAACTCCCTTATCCCTTATTTACAATCTGGTTTTCGTTTAGGTCATAACTGTGAATCGTCCCTCTTGAAACTTTATAATGACCTTATTTAATAAAACCTTTGATAATAAAAAATGTTCTGTACTTGTTTGTTTAGATTATTCTGCTGCTTTTGACACTGTAGTCCACTCGTTATTACTACTATTACTAAAAAGTAAGTTCAATATTAAGGATTCTTCGTTTTTATCTAATAGATCTGTTTATGTTTCTTTAAATCACTGTACCTCTACCCCATCTACTTACTCATATGGTGTTCCTCAAGGTTCTATTCTTGGTCCTTTGTTCTTTATTCTATACGTCTCTGAATTATCTTCTATCATTTCCTCTCATTCTCTCAACTCCCTATGCTGACGATTTGCAGTTATATGTCAGCTTCGATACATCCTCATATAATACTGTTATGTCGTCTATATCTTCATGTCTATTATCTATTGAAAACTGGTCTAGCTCAATGTCTTTAAAATTGAATCCACTAAAGTTTGAACTTATATTTATTGATAAAAATGGTAAACTAATTAATGGTCCATGTAATTTTTCCACTCATACTATTGTTCCATCTAATCGTAGTCGTAGCTTAGGATTTATTTTCGACTCAAAATTAACCTTATCAAACCAAATTCTATCAGTCACTAAATCTTGCTATTTTCATCTCAGACGTATCAGACAATTATTACCTTACTTAGACGACCCTTCTTCAAAGATGTTAGTCTCTGCACTTGTTTTATCTCGAATTGACTATTGTAACTCACTCTATTATAATTCACCTGAAACTACTTTAAAACCATTAAATAAAGTATTTAATTATGCAGCTAGAGTCGTTAGACGTACTCCTATTTATCACCACATTACACCCTCCCTCATCTTATTACATTGGCTCACCATCAAATTTAGGATTATATTTAAAATCTGTGTTTTTATGTTTAAATTAAAAAACTCCCCAGTATCCCCAATATACCTCAAATCATTAATATCTCACCCTCATAGAAATAATCTAAGATCATCCACTCAAAATCATTATTTCATCCCTTCCATTAATAACTCTTGCTAAACGTTCTTTCCATTATGCAGGTCCATATATTTGGAACTCATTACCCCCTCATTTAACTACTTCGAAATCATTATTTACTTTTCGTAAGGATCTGAAGACATATCTGTTTAACACATTTATTTACGAGCACTCTTGAATTTGAGGAAAGAGCGCTATAGAAATATATTTGATTGATTGATTTAACAATTTCTTTACTTCCATGTAGATTAACTGACTTTTCAATGAATAGTTTTTTAATGATAATGTCAATTAAATTTATATAAACTTTAATCAAAAGTTTTAAAACGTTGATAATATTCTCAACCACTCTAGACCTCTTCCTATACTTATTTTTATGTCTTTAAACTATTTTTTTACTAGATTCCTTATTCTTTAAAATTATAAATAACCATAAAATGTAATATGAATTTCAATTCAAAAGACAAAATAAACTTGAAGCAACGTTTTTGAACTTGATTATTATTTTTCAAATGTCACTTGATTTGAATTTCCATCTCAATTCAAAACACAAATCTGATTGAAGTTTATTGAAGGTTTGAAAAGAGCTGAGAATTCGGAATTATAATGTTCAAAAAGGTAAATGGAATTGGAAAAACACTGGAAATTAACACTTAGTAAGAAGGGAATTCGAACTCATTTGTTCGGCCATTCAAACATTCATTCATTTCATAAATCCACTCATCCATGAATTTCTTCATCAATTCATGCATTTCAGAAGTTTTTCCATTCACAAGTGAATTTTAAATTGAATGCTTTTGAATGAAGACAGATAGAGTCTGAATTTAAATCAGTAAATGAGCATTAAGTTATCAAACAAAAATCCTACCTCACTACGATCTCTTTTATTTCTTACTGCATATCCCTAATACTTTTTCAAACTTTCATACAGTTCTCTTTCTTTTATTTTCTATATAAAATCGCCACCACTGACACCCCTTGTTTTACAAGTCTGCAACTTCGCCACTCTTTTAATCCCTTTCCACCCTTCTCCATTCTTCTCCACCCTTCTCCATCCTTCTCCACCCTGCTACACCCTTCTTCACCCTTCTCCATTCTGCTACACCCTTTCTACTCTTCTCCACCCTTCTCCACCCTTCTCCACCCTTCTCCACCCTTCTCCACCCTTCTCCACCCTGCTCCCCCCTACTCTATCCTACTACACCCTTCTCCGCTCTTCTCCGCTCTTCTCCACTTCTTTCCACCCTTCTTCTACTCTCTTCCACCCTCTTCCACCCTTGCAGTTAACAAGCTATCCAGCCTCCAAGCCTCCACTTCAACTACTTCCAAAAATTCGATTTCGTATCTTTCCTCTTCCCACCCTCCCTCTCTCTCTAATTGAGATATTTAGAGCTGGTAAATTTATATATTAAATAACAAGTTTGATAATTAACTGTAAAATTGATTTTAAATGGTCAACTATTAATTTACTTGATTGCTGATTAGTTAATTAAATGTGAGTAACAATTAAGTAACAGGATGTTATAAGATGTAACAGGATGTAACAGGATGTAACAGGATGTAACAGGATGTAACAGGATGTAACGGGATATAACAGGATGTAACAGGATGTAACAGGATGTAACAGTGGGACTGTACAGGGTTGAACGCGTTGCACATTGAAAGAAGAAGAAAGCAACAAATGCATTTGTTATGTCAGGTTGATAAGTACAAAGAAGAAAATCATAAGGGATAGTCAGCGATGAAAACATTTAAACTAACTTTAAAACAATTATAACATAATAATAACATATGTTTTATAATAAATACTACATTTAAAGATTTCAAAATTTATCAAAAATTCGATTAAATACAAAGTTGAAAAAGAAAAATGATATAATAGAAAGAGACAAATGAAATAGGCACTCTCACAAACTAAAGTGACAAGTATTGTTGAGTATTGCAAAAAGCAGTTTGACATTTGAAAAGCGTCACAGCTTCCGATTAAATAACAATTTTAAAGTTAATTAAATTAAATTTAATTAATGAGAGTTCACTAATCGATAATTGGTGCTTATAATTGGGCTTGCATGCCACATTTATGGGATGTTAATGGTATGAGATTAAAGGAATGATATTCAAGTTTAAATATTGTAAAAATTGCACTTGGATTTTCATGGAACTTTGTATCTTAAAATCGTGATTTTTCTCAAGACTTAAAAAAATTCTATGTTTGAAAATTTTCTCGCCAAAATAAATTCATTAAAATAAAAGCGACAAGAAAGGTGTGGCAGGTAGAAGACTTGTGTGTCTTTCTACTGTGTAAGGCACTGCGTGAACGCATAAAGGAGAGAAGCACACACATACACACATACACACACACACACACACACACACACACACACACACACACACACACACACACACACACACACACACACACACACACACACACACACACACACACACACACACACACACACACCAACGCATAAGGAATGATTGAATGAATAGATTAAGTGAAAAGAAAAAAAGAATTGTCAAAAGAATTAATGGATAAATGGATGCAGAAAAATGAAATAGGCGAAGATATAGAATGAATGAATAAATAGAAATATAAATAAATATGTAAAATCGGCATTAAGGGTTATAATAAGCAATTAAGTTATAAATGAAAATCTGAAACAAACAGTTAAGCTAAATTTTAAAAATACTAAAGGATTATTGATTTAAAATTCTCGGGGAAAACTGATCATGTTTTCTTGAACATCACACACAGGCTACAAACCAATATTTGTTCTTTCCTCAACAAATTACACAAATCAATGCAAAGGCAAAAGTTAAAATTGATTTATCAAAAAGCTATATAAATTTAATAATACTTTAAAGTTATAATTAGGATAATAATTAAAATAGTAGTATTAGTGTTTCACTTTTTATTTTAAATTTAATTTAAATTAATAGGTAAATTGCTTTATTTAAAAGGCACTAAATTCACTTAATGTATGAAATATATATAATTGTATTGAAATGTATTTTTTATAAATACGTTTTTTTTGTCCAAAAAACTCAATTCAAAGTTGTTACTACTTTCTATCAAATCTCTTGAGCATTTTGAACCTAGTTTAACTATTTCCTACCACACAATTTATCTCAATTCCTTTTAAATCCAGTTTCAATTGATGCGAAAGCGCACCATCTCACTTTACGCCAATCCATCCAAAATGCCTCAACTTCATCCACTCCATCCACATTTGTTTATTCACTCACTCACTCCTCCCTCTAGCCACACTCCTAATTACACGAAGCCACCAAGACCCATTAGAACTTCATTAACCTAACCTCTTCTTACCATCCTGACCATCTTTCTACCCTACCTTACCCATCACCCTACTGCACTAAACACCTAACCTTCACACCCTACCCTCACACCCTACCCACCCAACCCTCACACTCTATCCTATCCTACCCACACCACCCTCACACTCTATCCTATCCTACCCACACCACCCATTCCACCCCCAAAACTCACACTATAAACATTTCGACCACTCTTCCACCCACCATCTTGCCCACGTGCTTGTTCACTACCGACTCAGCCTCCAATCGACTCGAGAAACTGACATAGGCGTCACCGGTCAACCTCCCATCAGGCCCGGTCACCATTTGCACGTCTGGAGGCATCTGGGAGGTGGGAGAAGGAGTGAATTAAAGGGAGTGTTTGTGAAAGGAAGGGGGATGAAATGATGTAGAGGTTAAAGAGTAATTATACATAAGAGGTAGTTTACAGAAAGTAGTTAGTCGGAGAAGGTGAAGATGGATTTCAAAAAGTTCATTTAAAGCTACTCCCCTTGTTAACCTTCTTTTTTTACTCCTTCTTACTTTTCCAAACTACCTTTCCAGCTCCAACTCATCCACCTACCCCTCTCCAACCTATCCTCTCCTCCAACCCACCCTCTTCTCCAACCCACCCTCTCCTCCAACCCACCCTCTCCTCCAACCCACCCTCCCCTCTAACCCATCTCAGACTGCCCCTCTAACCCACCCTCTCCTCTAACCCACCCTCCCTTCCAACCCACCCTCTTCTCCAACCCACCTTCCCCTTCAACCCACCCTCCCCTCCAACCCACCCTCCCCTCCAACCCACCCTCTCCTCCAACCCACCCACCCCTCTAACCCACCCTCCCCTCCAACCCACCCTCCCTTCCAACCCACCCTTCCCTCCAACCCAACCTCCCTTCTAATCCACCCTCTCTTCCAACCCACCCTTTCCTCCAACCCACCCTCCCCTCCAATCCACCCTCCCCTCTAACCCACCCTTCCCTCCAACCCACCCTTCCTTCTAACCCACCTTCCCCTCCAATCCACCCTCTCCTCCAACCCACCCTCCCCTCCAACCCACCCTCTCCTCTAACCCACCCTCCCCTTCAACCCACCCTCCCCTCCAACCCACCCTCCTCTCCAACCCACCCTCCCCTCCAACCCACCCTTCTCTCCAACCCACCCTCCCCTCCAACCCACCCTCCTCTCCAACCCACCCTCCCCTCCAACCCACCCTCCCCTCCAACCCACCCTCCTCTCCAACCCACCCTCCTCTCCAACCCACCCTCCCCTCCAACCCACCCTCCCCTCCAACCCACCCTCCCCTCCAACCCACCCTCCCCTCCAACCCACCTCATACTGCCCTTCCAGGAAGGCGAGAATGTCGTGGTGGTGGATGGTGGGGGGCAGACCTCGGATGAGAATTGTGGCTTGGTAGATGGGGATGTAGAAGGTGTCTTGGGGGGAGATTGGAGGAGTGGGGTACCTAGAAGGGGAGGGGGTTTAAACTAAGAAGGGGGTTACAATTAAAAGAGAGGGTGTTTAAGTTAAATGGTGAAATTCAAAGAAAAATTTTTAAAAAAATACTACGCTAGATAGAAATAGTACAAGTTTAGTGGTTAGACGCACCAATAGACCACAGGCTGTAGAGGGGAGAAGGGAGTCATGGTGTTTTGTGGGTGAACGAGTTGTTGGTTGGAGGTAGGGTGGTGGGAGGAGGGGGCATGGGAGGGATCGATGATGGTTTGGTAAGAGGGCTGGATGAAAGGAGGGGGCGGGTGGGTGAGGGCGATGGGTAGAGATGGGGTGGGGGTGGGGAGAGGTTGGTAGTTCTGGAAGGTTGAAATCGCTGGAGCGTTGTAGACTACACTGACTTCTGCGTTGAATCAATTAGATAGTAATTGTTTTTTTTAAATATCCACCACAACAACATCCACCCAACCAAGAATGTTTACAACAACAAAATCTACCACAAACACGTCAACTAGAAAAAAAACTTCAAAAACAACACCTACTACAACAACATCCACGACAACAACACCCTACAACAACAACAACAACCACAACAACAACAACCACATTGACCACCACAACAACAACAACCACCACCTTGGTTCTCAGAGCTTGTTGAAGCAGAAGTGATCATATGGCGATTGGTGGTTTGCATGGCATTGGAGAGAAATGGTGGTGGAGAGAGATGGGTTGGGATGAAGATGGGCAGATTGTGGCCATTAGAAGCACCGGGGAAGTTACAGACGGTGAAGGTGGGAGGCAGGTTGCCAGGGAAGCGCACTGGTTGGAGGCCGTTGCTAAGGAGCATGTTCATCTCATCGCCAGAGCATTGGAAAACCTGATGATGGTGGTTATGATGATGATGGCAGTTTATTAGAACCCATTAAAAATACTTTCCCTAGTCTTCCACCCACTCACACTCTTTCCCTATCTATACATCACAAACCAACACACCCACCTATCATCCACCCCCACACTCTACCTTCTTCCATAAAGTTTTTCTTGAAAACAAACACATCTTTTCATCCCCTACCCCCTTACCCACCTCAATGAAGCGTTTTTCTTAAAACCAACACACCCATCCATCATCCACCCCTCCATCATCCATTCTCCATCATCCACCCTCCATCATCTTCTACTCACCCCCCCCCCCTACCCACCTCAATGAAGTGCTTCTTGTTCCCACTGGTGTACATGGCCTTGTTGTTGCGGGCGCCTGCCGTCACCTGCGCTGAGAACTCCGTGTCCATCTGGATGAACGCCTCACCCGAGGGTATGCCCTGGGTGAGAGGAACTAGAAGATGACATTTTTGGAGTAGTCAGGAATATTTTAAGTTAAGATGATTGATTATTGTTATAAATTTAAAGCAGTAATTTCGTTTTTTTTATATATTTTAATTATTAAATGTTTATTATTATATTAATTTAATTCTATTAATAAAACACTTTGAAGGTTCACAGTTTTAAAATAGCTTTCAATGATTCCTTACTTCATAAGCTCATCTCCTCTACACAATCACCCTTCTCACAATCACCCTTCTCACAATCACCCTTCTCACAATCACCCCCTCACAATCACCCCTCCCACAATCACCCCTTCACAATCACCCCTCCCACAATCACCCCCTCACAATCACCCCTCCCACAATCACCCCTTCACAATCACCCCTCCCACAATCACCCCTCCCACAATCACCCCCTCACAATCACCCCTCCCACAATCACCCCCTCACAATCACCCCTCCCACAATCACCACTCCCAAAATCACACCTTCCACAATCACCCCTCCCACAATCACCCTTCACAATCACCTTCTCACAATTACCCCCTCACAATCACCCCTCCCACAATCACCCCCTCACAATCACCCCCTCACAATCACCCCCTCACAATCACCCCCTCCCACAATCACCCCTTCACAATCACCCTTCACAATCACCCCCTCACAATCACCCCCTCCCACAATCACCCCCTCACAATCACCCCCTCCCACAATCACCCCCTCACAATCACCCCCTCACAATCACCCCCTCACAATCACCCCCTCACAATCACCCCCTCACAATCACCCCCTCTCCACAATCACCCCCTCACTCTAGAGTTGAAGACCAGATGCACGCCCTTGTAGACGATGTGCTTGCTGTGGTCCCCCAAGAAACTCAGAATCTCTCCCACCTGTGTTTCCAATGGCAGGTTACGAATTCGAATGCAATCTTTCCTACCCCCCGAAGAAATCAGTTGCTGGTGGTGGGGCGGTAGGAGGAGGTTGGAGGTGGAGGGAGGGGGCTGCAGAAGAGGGAAGGTGATGATGGAGGGGATGAAAGTGGTGCCGAGGTTCTGGTATTCCCCGTTCAGGGATCCGTTTGTGAGGTTGGCGCGTGGGTCGAGACTTCTGTTTAGCACCTGGGTGAGGGTGGGTGTTTGGTGGTGGGAGATTATAATTTGTTTGAGGAAAAGTGTTTGGAAGGGGTCAAGTTTTTAGAACAAGAGTGTTTGGGAGAGGGGCTGCAGTTTGTTTGAGAGGGAAGAAGTTTGGGGGAAGTATCATTTTTCAAGAAAAAGGTGTTTGAAGGGGGGTATAATTTGGTTCGAAGATTTGTTTGGGTGTTGTTAGGCAAAGTTAATGTTATGCTATTTTTAAAATGTCTTACCACCGTTTCATCCTACAGCTAACTTTTCAACCCTATTCAGCCCTACCAGCTTGCCACTAACACCATTCTACTCGCCTTTCCACTACTATCTCGTCCACTTCTACCCTCACCGCTCTTTCTACCACACTCTTTTTACCATCTTTTCCACCAACCTTCTTACTATCCTTTCAACCAATCACTCCTACCCCCTTTTTACCACATCCACCAACCACGTTACTTGCCCTTACCACTCCCACCACTCCTACCACCCACTTGCTGCACTTCAGCGGTGGTACTCTTAAACAGTTCGATGTATCGACTTCCGATGCACTGACGATGCTTCGACAAGGCGACGATCGCTTGCTCCTCGGTGGCGAAGAGAACAAAAGCGTCACCGGTGGCTCTGCCGTCGGCCTGGTGAACGAACAAGACGCCTTCTTCACCGTCCAGTACTTGCACGGGATTCGGTTCTTGTTCGAAGAAGTCTAGCTGTGAATTTTCAATGGGGTGGTTGTGGTAGATGTGAGGATGGATGTGGTAGATGTGAGGGTGGTTGTGGTAGATGTGAGGGTGGTTGTGGTAGATGTGAGAGTGGTTGTGGTAGATGTGAGGGTGGTTGTGGTAGATGTGAGGGTGGTTGTGGTAGATGTGAGGGTGGTTGTGGTAGATGTGAGGGTGGTTGTGGTAGATGTGAGAGTGGTTGTGGTAGATGTGAGGGTGGTTGTGGTAGATGTGAGGGTGGTTGTGGTAGATGTGAGGGTGGTTGTGGTAGATGTGAGGGTGGTTGTGGTAGATGTGAGGGTGGTTGTGGTAGATGTGAGGGTGGTTGTGGTAGATGTGAGAGTGGTTGTGGTAGATGTGAGGGTGGTTGTGGTAGATTTGAAGATAGTGTGTGTTGATGGTTATTTGGTTTAGGTTTGGAAAGTAGTTGTGATAGAAAAGCTTTGTGTTCTTACTGTTCTTGGGTGGTTGGTAGTTTCTAAAGGTTGCAGTGTGTTTAAGTGTGGTATTGTGTTTTTTAATGTGGTTATATGTGTGCTTAAGTTTGGTTAAGTTTGTTTATGTGTGATTGTTTGTGGTTATGTGTGGTTTTGTGTGGTTGTGTGTGGTTATGTGTGGTTGTGTGTGGTTAAGTGTGGTTAATTGTTGGTTATTAAAAAAAACCACTCTGTGACCAATTCCAAAGTAATACTATCATTATTAACCTATTTTGTTGTTGTTAATATGGTTCTATGGTTGCTAGATAAATTGCAAATACTTGCAACAATCACCAATGCGTTGTTAACAATACAAAAAGTGAGCGCTATATCGCTTTGAGTGCCACGGCCCGGCCAAGCAACGATCAAAAGTAATTACCATTGCTACTGCTAATCGATAATTGAATCGATAATTGGTCGTTAATTAATCTATCTATGTTAGGTCTTACTAGACCAAACCTCTTGTTAGGTTTGTGTGTGTGTGTGTGTGTGTGTGTGTGTGTGTGTGTGTGTGTGTGTGTGTGTGTGTGTGTGTGTGTGTGTGTGTGTGTGTGTGTGTGTGTGTGTGTGTGTGTGTGTGTGTGTGTGTGTGTGTGTGTGTGTGTGTGTGTGTGTGTGTGTGTGTGTGTGTGTGTGTGTGTGTGTGTGTGAGTGTGTGTGTGTGTGTGTGTGTGTGTGTGTGTGTATGTGTGTGTGTGTGTGTGTGTGTGTGTGTGTGTGTGTGTGTGTGTGTGTGTGTGTGTGTGTGTGTGTATGTGTATGGGTGTTTGTGTTAATTTTTATTTTGCAAACAACATCTGTTATTGATCTCCCTCCATCCCCCATCGCATAATTGCGCAAGGCCATTTTCATCATCATCATCATCATCATCATCATCATCATCATCTTCATCATCATCATCATCATCATCATAACCAAACAAAATAGAAACACAATAACCCCCATTAAAAATGAAAACACAGCCTCGAGAGTGGTTGTTGAAATCAAAAATGCAGCTACGTTACGAAGGTTAGAGTCGCCGAAGCCGTGCAAAATAATGGGTAAAACCGCATGAAACACATGTGTGAAACTTGAAGACAACCACACCCGTTAGAGTACAACCCTTCTCACATCATCATCATCATCACTACCATCACCATCATCATCATCCTAAAACCCTTAACCCCATAGAATAACAATTTCCAACGCCACACTTAAACAAATGGAAAAGTGGATCGATATGCAGACGTGATTTTGGTGTGAAGTAAAGTATTTGTAAAGTGGATTACTTAATCTTTTTTAATCTTTATTTATGAAGATAGATTCAATTGTTGTGGTTAAATTAATGTATTTAACGTATTGAAGGAAGACAACGGATCCAAGAAAGCAAAAACATCAAGGGTGCTTTCTAGATGCAGTTCTAATTTCCAAGCCTTCAATATTTTACCAAAATTCAATTGCGAGATAAACTATGATTTTCAACTTCTACCATTTACTTTATATAGCGCATTTGTTTTTATATTTCTTTGCAAAACCATCAAAACCTCAGATTTTTATTATGATTTAAGTTTTTCAAAAAAAAATTTGGTACCCGGACCCAAAGTTACCCGTTGCCATCCCTAATATTAACTTTATTATAAATAAATCAGTAAACATCCTTTAACTATCAATCCTTCTTAGATATGATACAGGGAAAACCCATTATCTTCATTAAAAAATACATTTTCAATGTTATTAATTATTATCATAAACATATAATAAATAATATGAATAAAATATAATATAAACTAAAACTTTTTGGTTAAAGGAAAAAGACACACAAAGAGTGGGTGAATGGTGATTGGTTTAAGCACAAAGGTAGAGAATGGGTAGAGAGCCGTCACCACATCACCTTATCATGACGTCACTATGACCTCATCCAGCCGTCTAATAAACAGATTTTATTGACGGTGTCATTGTAGTTGTTGTTGTTGTTGTAATGTTGTTGATGTTGTTGTTGTAATGTTGTTGATGTTGTTGTTGTATAGCTTGATTGATTACGTTTTATGCTATTAAATGCTCTAATTTGCTCTAGGCAGCGACTTTGTTTTCATAAGTTGCTGCCCTATCCTTAAGAATTCGCTCAATCAAGTAATTTTTCAATTAATCAAGTGGACTTAATTCCAATCAATTATATTCAATTAATTAAATTTTAAATTATTCATAACTGAATAATATCTTCTGTTTCATAATCAATTTAATTATTTCCATTTTTTCAGAGTTATTATCAAGATATCATTATCACCACCACCACTTTTATCACCTTTAACAATTTCACTATATAGAAAAAATATTAATAAATTTGATAACAACAATGAGAACATTATTATTATTAATAATATTTGTTTTATTATTTCATTCTTATAATTATTACAACATGGTTAATTATAATAATAATAATAATATGATTATTTATAATTTTATTTATTTTTATACTTTCAATGATAATTATGTACACGGGGATGCACTAACCACTTGCAAGGCGCTGCAGACGTATGGCAAGCCCCTCATCCTGATGATGATCTGACAACCACCTTCACTTTGGCGGGACAGAAACTCGTGTGCCTCTGTGCTGCTTCCTGTGTGTGTGACCGAAACAACAAGCATCACAGCCACAAGCATCACAGCCACAAGCATCACAGCCACAAGCATCACAGCCACAACCATCACAGCCACAACCATCACAGCCACAACCATCACAGCCACAACCATCACAGCCACAACCATCACAGCCACAACCATCACAGCCACAACCATCACAGCCACAACCATCACAGCCACAACCATCACAGCCACAACCATCACAGCCACAACCATCACAGCCACAACCATCACAGCTACAACCATCACAGCCACAACCATCACAGCCACAACCATCACAGCCACAACTATCACAGCCACAACCATCACAGCCACAACCATCACAGCCACAACCACAACTACCGCTGCAAAAACCACACTACCATCACAACAACAACCCTTACAAGCACATAACAACAACCGCCACAACAACCATAACCACAACAACCACAACCACAACAATCACAAACACAAACACAGCAACAACCACAACAACAACAATAACTACAACTACAACCACAACCAACACAACAACCACACTACAACCACATCCAACACATCGACCACAACAGCCACAGCTACCACCACAACAACCACAACGACCACAGCTACCACCACAACGACCACAACAAGCACAACAAGCACAACAACCACAACAACCACAACGACCACAGCTACCACCACAACAAGCACAACCACCACAACAAGCACAACAAGCACAACAACAACCACAACGACCACCTCCAGCGACAGCGATGAAGTCGTCTCCAGTGGCCTTGTACACCTCGATGTACCTCTGGCAGATGTGGTGTTTGTGCTTGCGCAGTGCCAGATCCCTGTGCTCCTTGCCTTCGAACCTTTATGGGATTGGTGCTGTAGTTGGCATTGGTGCTGTAGTTGGCATTGGTGCTGTAGTTGGCATTGGTGCTGTAGTTGGCATTGGTGCTGTAGTTGGCATTGGTGCTGTGGTTGGCATTGGTGCTGTGGTTGGCATTGGTGCTGTGGTTGGGATTGGTGCTGTAGTCGGGATTGGTGCTGTAGTTGGCATTGGTGCTGTAGTTGGGATTGGTGCTGTGGTTGGGATTGGTGCTGTGGTTGGGATTGATGCTGTAGTTGGGATTGGTGCTGTAGTTGGGATTGGTGCTGTAGTTGGGATTGGTGCTGTAGGTGTTTTTGGGATTAGTTTTAGTTTTGGTTTTTGTAAATACGAAAACTTCAATTAATTAAATTCCTATATTTTTCTATCCCACCCACCTGACTAACGCCTCTCCATTCCTCCTTCCTTGGGCACTCAAGCACAAAGCCACGCCCCCTCTGTCGGTTAATGTGGTTGATGGTGGTTGATCGTGCAGTTGATGTGGTTAATCAGCTGGTCGGTCAGTGGTTGGTGGTTGTTGGTAGATGGTGAAGTTTTAGCACGCAGATGAATCAAATGATAAATGTTTGACTTCTTTCCATTTTCCACCCAATCTTCTCCATCTCCCCACCCACCCATTCCATCTCCATCCCCCCACCCACCCATTTTTTCTCCATCCCTCCATCCACCCATTTCCACTTTTAATTTATTCCACATTCACTTTCTATTTTCCATCCCGTTATCCACCCAACCCACTCACCACTCTCCCACCCATCCCTCCACTCACTTCTCCACATTGAGACCTCTGAAGAACCTGGCGATGTCTTGGTCTGATGACTGCCACGGGAGGCCCCTTGCCCTCACCACCGTGTCCTCGTCTACCTTTTCGTCCTTGTTGCTGGGGGGTGGTGGGTTGGTGGGGATGAGTTGGGATGGTTTGTGGGGTGGGAAGTTACTGGGGAGGTAGGGGGTTTGTGGAGTGGGAAGTTACTGGGGAGTTAGGGGGTTTGTGGGATGGGTTGTGAGAGAGGGTTGAGGGTTGTGATGGGGTGTTGAGGGTTTTGAGGGAGTGTTAAGGGTTGTGAGGGAGTGTTGAGGGTTGTGTAGGGATGTTGAGGGTTGTGTAGGGGGGTTGAGGGTTGTGTAGGGGGGTTGAGGGTTGTGTGGGGGAATTACTGGATTTTTGGAGTTGTGTTTGCTGGTTGTGGGATGGGTTGGGAAAGAATTGTGGTTGTGGTGGGGAATGTGGGATTGGTTGTTTGTTTGTGATGGTGGGGGGTTGGGGGAGAGAGAGTTAGTGGTTTTTGTTGTGCTTGTGGTGGAAGGTGGGTTATGATGGATGATGATGATGACAGCATGATGATGATGATGACAGTATGATGATGATGATGACAGTATGATGATGATGATGACAATATGATGATGATGGTGACAATATGATGATGATGATGACAGTATTCAGTAATAGGATGGTGGAGATGCCATTTAATCCAGATGCACTTTTCTCCTTTGGTACCATTTTAGTTTTTTTAACGCTGTATTAAGTTAAAAGCAGCATAACTAATAACACAATTCTGATTTAAAAAAGAGAAATATTAAAATATTAATTATTATTAAAAAAGAATAATGATAATAAAAGGAATAAAAATAAGAATATTAAATATGTGAAACTGTTATACAGTAACAGTTATAGTGGAGTGTTGCTTGGTGTAGTGTTGTTGTCTGTATTCTTCGGGAAACATCTGTCCCTTTATTGCAGTGCTGATGATGATGAGGCTGCCGATGACGGCGATGGTGATGATGATAATGATGTGTGTTTTTTGTGTGTTTGTGTGTGTGTGTGTGTGTGTGTGTGTGTGTGTGTGTGTGTGTGTGTGTGTGTGTGTGTGTGTGTGTGTGTGTGTGTGTGTGTGTGTGTGTGTGTGTGTGTGTGTGTGTGTGTGTGTGTGTGTGTGTGTGTGTGTGTGTGTGTGTGTGTGTGTGTGTGTGTGTGTGTGTGTGTGTGTGTGTGTGTGTGTGTGTGTGTGTGTGTGTGTGTGTGTGTGTGTGTGTGTGTGTGTGTGTGTGTGTGTGTGTGTGTGTGTGTGTGTGTGTGTGTGTGTGTGTGTGTGTGTGTGTGTGTGTGTGTGTGTGTGTGTGTGTGTGTGTGTGGGCGTGTTTATATGTGTGTGGGCGTGTTTATATGTGTGTGATGAAGACTTGTTTGCTAGGTGTGTTCAAAGAAGGATTGATTATTGGATCTTTTAACACTTTGAAGTTAATGATTGCATAGGGATGATGATTGTGATGATGATAATAATAACAGAAAAAAACAAATACTAGTAGTATTATTGATTTATTATTTTTTTATTTAACTAGCATTTTTTATGAGTTGTAGTTTGATGACTTGATGAAGGAAGAGGAAGTACTGAAGATGCTGATGCTGCAATTGATGTCCGATGGTGGAGGAAGAGGGAATGCAATGATGATGGTGGAGGTGATGGGATGGTGATGGTGGAGGAAGAGGGAATGCAATGATGATGGTGGAGGTGGTGGGATGGTGATGGTGGAGGAAGAGGGAATGCAATGATGATGGTGGAGGTGATGGGATGGTGATGGGATGGTGATGGGATGGTGATGGGATGGTGATGGTGGAGGTGATGGGATGGTGATGGGATTGTGATGGGATGGTGATGGGATGGTGATGGTGGAGGTGATGGGATGGTGATGGGATGGTGATGGGATGGTGATGGGATGGTGATGGGATGGTGATGGGATGGTGATGGGATGGTGATGGTGGAGGTGATGGGATGGTGATGGGATGGTGATGTGATGGTGATGGGATGGTGATGGGATGGTGATGGGATGGTGATGGGATGGTGATGGGATGGTGATGGTGGAGGTGATGGGATGGTGATGGGATGGTGATGGGATGGTGATGGGATGGTGATGGGATGGTGATGGGATGGTGATGGGATGGTGATGGGATGGTGATGGGATGGTGATGTGATGGTGATGGGATGGTGATGGGATGGTGATGGGATGGTGATGGGATGGTGATGGGATGGTGATGGGATGGTGATGGGATGGTGATGGGATGGTGATGGGATGGTGATGTGATGGTGATGGGATGGTGATGGGATGGTGATGGGATGGTGATGGGATGGTGATGGAATGATGATGGGATGGTGATGAGATGGTGATGGAATGGTGATGGGATGGTGATGGGATGGTGATGGGATGGTGATGGGATGGTGATGGGATGGTGATGGGATGGTGATGGGATGGTGATGTGATGGTGATGGGATGGTGAATTGATGGTGATGGGATGGTGATGGGATGGTGATGGGATGGTGATGGGATGGTGATGGGATGGTGATGGGATGGTGATGGGATGGTGATGGGATGGTGATGGGATGGTGATGGGATGGTGATGGGATGGTGATGGGATGGTGATGGGATGGTGATGGGATGGTGATGGGATGGTGATGGAATGGTGATGGGATGGTGATGGGATGGTGATGGGATGGTGATGGGATGGTGATGGGATGGTGATGGGATGGTGATGGGATGGTGATGGGATGGTGATGGGATGGTGATGAGATGGTGATGGAATGGTGATGGGATGGTGATGGGATGGTGATGGGATGGTGATGGGATGGTGATGGGATGGTGATGGGATGGTGATGGGATGGTGATGGGATGGTGATGGGATGGTGATGGGATGGTGATGGTGATGGGATGGTGATGGGATGGTGATGGGATGGTGATGGGATGGTGATGGGATGGTGATGGGATGGTGATGGGATGGTGATGGGATGGTGATGGGATGGTGATGGGATGGTGATGGGATGGTGATGGGATGGTGATGGGATGGTGATGTGATGGTGATGGGATGGTGATGGGATGGTGATGGGATGGTGATGGGATGGTGATGGGATGGTGATGGGATGGTGATGGGATGGTGATGGGATGGTGATGGGATGGTGATGGGATGGTGATGGGATGGTGATGGGATGGTGATGGGATGGTGATGGGATGGTGATGGGATGGTGATGGGAGTGAAGAATGGGATATAAAAAAAGACTGAAAAGATAACGTGAATTGAATGAAGAACAAAATGGGAAAAAATAATTATTGATTAGAGTAATTATGATTTAAACAAATTAATAATAACAAGTATTCATTTTTAAAAGTAATTATTTAATAAATTTTCTAATAGAAAAATTAATAAATAAACAATGAAAAACGATATAGTTAAGTTTAGGAGTTTTCACAATCGATAAATGAATGAAGGATGCTGTTGCGAGGAAAGTTATTGGCGGTGAGGAAATGAAAATAATAACAATAACCATTATCATCATCAGCATCATTGTCATCATCATTATAATCATCTTCATCATCATCGTCATAGCCAAGATGAAATTTGCATTCTTAGCACCAGAGTCACCATTGGAAAAGTGTTGAATGAGTTAAAGGCTAGAACTTATAGGCTATACAAACAATGCTCAGCTCAAACAATTCAAATCAGTGATTCATAAAGTTCATCGATCATTGCGTCTTCACTAACGTACAACTTTCCACGCCCACACACACACACGCACGCACGCACACACACACACACACACACACACACACACACACACGCACACACACACACGCACACACACACATACACACACAAACACACTCACCACACTCCAGGTTCCAGCTTGTCTTTTATGATTTCTGGCTCGTTCAGAACGTGACCTGTTGTCGTGGTCGATTGTCGAGTCATCCTCTCATTATTATCACTCCCACTTCCATCATTATCAATACTATCATCATCACTCCCACTATCATCATTATCAGCAATATCATCATTATAAACATCCTTCTCATCATCACCAATATCAATATTTTTATCACCATCATCACTATCATCATCTTCATTATGATCATCACCACCATCATCTTCATCATCAACATTATCACCCTCCCCATCATCATCATCATCATCATAATCATCATCCCCAGCAGCATCATCATTATCCCCAGCAGCATCATCATCATCATTATCCCCAGCATCATCATCATCATCATCATCACCAGCAGCATCATCATCATCATCATCACCAGCAGCATCATCATCATCATCATCACCAGCAGCTAGCATCTTCTCCAGGACAGTGGACATGAGCGTGCACTGCTTGATTCCATACTGGCCCTCCTCCTGCCTGCCTATCTCCAACACTGTTGTTGTTGTTGTTGTTGTTGTTGTTGTGGTTGTTGTTGTTGTGGTTGTTGTGGTTGTTGTTGTTGGGTGTTGTGGTTGGGTGGTGTTGTTGTTGGGTGTTGTGGTTGTTGGGTGGTGTTGTTGCTGGTTGTTGTTGTGGTTGTTGTGGTTGTTGTTGTTGGGTGTTGTGGTTGGGTGGTGTTGTTGTTGGGTGTTGTTGTTGTTGTTGTTGTTGTTGTGGTTGTTGTTGTGGTGTTGTGGTTAGGTGGTGTTGTTGTTGGGTGTTGGTTGTTGCTGGGTGTTGTTGTTGTTGTTGTTGTTGTTGTGGTGGTGTTAGTTGTTGTGGTTGTAGTTTTTGTCGTTGTAATTGTTAGTTGTTAGTTTTTATTATTGTTTGATCTTGCATCTTGCTGTTAGTTGTCGTTAATCACAACATCTACCACTCATAATAACAGTTAACCTAGCAGCTGGTCGAGACTACAAACACCAGACTGCGCAACTATAACAACAAAACCACTACTACTACAACAAACATAAAACAACAACAACTCACGGTCAAGGACGTCGTTGAGGCAGTTAATCGGGTCAGTGACCTTCAAGAATCTCTTGACCTCTTTCCGGAGGTCATAATACCGGAAATAGTCGGGAGAAAGATTTATTTCTTTGGTGGTTGCTTCCGGTATGAGACACATGCGCAGATGAAGGGGTCCGTCGGTCAGGAAGGTCACGTGGGAGGAGCTTGTGGTCGCTGTGGTGGTCCTGATGTGGGTTTCCATCTGGGGGGGTTAGGGTTAGAAAGAGTTTGTGGTGGCTTTGTGGTGGGTGGTTGGTGGAGGGTGGTTGGTGGAGGGTGGTTGGTGGAGGGTGGTTTAGTGAGTGATTGGTTGGTAGATCATTGGAGGTTAACGTGGGATTTTGAGTTGATGAGTGCGTTAGATGGATTTGGCTTGTTTAGCATTGAATATTTTTAAAAAATCAAAATGATTGGATAAATGATGAAGATGGTTTGTGCAAGAAGCAGTTGAAAATGATGAGGGATGCTATAGAATGACTAAGCGAAAGGTATGTGGAGGTTGGATTGGATGTGTGGATGGGATGAGTGAATTTGTGAGTATGGTGTGGTGGGGCTTAGTGGATGGATGGATGAGTGGATGAATGAATAAAAAATGGATAATCGTATTTGTGGATGAGTGAATGGATTGATGAACAGGTGCATCACTGAACTTTTTATTGAACCAGATTGCATCTTCATCATCCTCATCTTCATCATCAAAACCATAATCATCATCATAATCACCACCATCATCATCATCATCATCACCATCATCCATCATCTTTGCATAAGTGTGTGGTAGGTTAGATGAGATTTGTGGATGAGATTGAAGAAGATGTGTGAATTTGATGGATGGAATGATGGATAAATATATAGAAAGATGGATGAATGAATAGATAAATGAATGGATGAATGAATGAATGGATGGATGAATGAATGGATGGATGGATGGATGGATGGATGAACCAGCTTCTACAGCAGCAGCAGCTGACTCACTAGTATGCTACTTGCTTGAGTACACGATTATTCGACTTCTTATAACTGTCTGTTTCATCTGTTTAACTTCTTCCGAACATCCCTCCCCACCCCTCACACCCTCTCCCTCATTAGAGCTGATCATCTGTTCACCCGTCCATCCATCTATCCCTCTTTTCATTCACCCATCCCGCCCATCCGTTCCTCCATCCATCCATCCATCCATCCATCCAACCAACCATCTATCCATCCATCCAACCAACCAACCATCCATCCATCTTCCCATTCATCCACCCATCTATCGATCCATCCACCCATCCATCCACCCATCCATGCATCCATCCATCCACCCATCCATCCACCCATCCATCCACCCATCCATGCATCCATCCATGCATCCACCCACCCACCTCCAGTAGTACTTCTGCCAGAGTGGGTGCACACTTGATGACTTCTTCATCCATCCCTGTCTGTATCTTACACTCCTCCGTCAGAATCGAGTCGACAATCATTTGCTGTTGTTGTTGTTGTTGTTGTAGTTGTTGCAGGGGGAGTTGTGGTTGTAGTTGTTGTTCCTTCTGCAGCTGCAGTTGTTGCTGCAGTTCCTCCAACTCTGACATGCTGAGTGGCTTGACGTAGTGGTGCCTGCTGCTCACCACCTGTGACGCACGTTTTATTATTATTATTATTATTATTATAAAAATAATAATAGTTGTTGTAATAGTTATTCATAATTTATGAAATTTTGTTGTTTTCATAAAAATTAAAATACATAATTCAAATAATTAGTTGTGAGTTTTCTTCTATCTTTTTACAACTTCAAATACTCAATATTTTAGAAAAAATTTCTTTTCGTTCTTAAAGATTTAAACTATTCTAATTATGAACATTTAAATAAAATGATTATTGTTTTCATTTTAACATCATCATTACTATTCTTCAGTATCATAATCAGTATCATTTCCACCTGTTTATTGGTGACGTCATAGATGACGTAGGCCAGCAAGACGATCTGCTCCTCGTCTGAGCCTAGGTTCTCGCCGTTCTGGCCCGCAGTCACACAAAAGAGACACACCACGACGGATGGAGAGTGCATTTTTTGGATTTTTTTTGGATTTTTTAATGTTTTTTTGGTGAGTGGATGATTTGGCGTGTTTAGAGGGGGATTTTTTAATGACAGATGGATTTGATGACAGATGGATTGGATGGCAGATGGATTGGATGGCAGATGGATCGATTGATTAAAAATGGACTGGTTGATGGATTGGTTGATGACAGATGGATCGATTGATTAAAAATGGACTGGTTGATGGATTTGATGTAGAATGAATTTTGTTTAGATTGGTTGAAAGACGTGTGGATCAATCGATTGTTGGTGGATTATTTGTTTTTTTTGAAGCGCAAAACTTTATTTTTTGTTTTTTCCTAAAGTTTTGCGTGCTTGTATGCAGATTTGAAAGTTCCTAAGATGGTTTTGCCGTCGAAATCTGCCGATGCGCACTTAACGTATTGAGTAACTACTTTCCTACAACTAATTAAGCAATATTCCCTAAGAATGAAAGACTGGAAAAAGTGCTAGAAAAGCCAACACAGCAACGTTGCCAAGATTAAAACTGCTAACGAATCTAACACAAATAACAGCAGTAAAATACAAAAGTAACACAGATTAGATAAAACAAATAAGTTCAAAGTTTAAATATAACTCTTCTTTACTTATCGATTGAAATTATCGATTTTTTAGTCGTTTATTCCACCAATTAGGTGCAGGTAAGATGTTACAGGGCGGAGTCAGATGAAACTTTTGCATTTGTGTATTTTTAATTCTTTTTTACGGCATTGTATGTTTTATTCTTTATTCCTATCTTTGTTTTGTGCTGAATTAAATTTACAATTTTTGCTGAATTACGTATATTTTATTTTAAAATTCAAATATTTTATTGATTATCATGCAGTTCTCAATGGATTTGTTGGTCAACCCTCTCTCATTATTTCTTCGTCCTATAATCACTTAGTCACCCATTCATCATGTAGTAGTAGAAGTAGTAGTAGTAGTAGTAGTAATAGCAGTTAGGCATGGGCATTTTAACTTTTTATGCGTTAACGTTGACGTCCGTTTTCGTTAAAAATGTTCTTGTCTATTCGAAGTTATTGTGTGCTTACTTAAACTTCTTTTAAAAGAAGTCATCATCATCATTATCTGAACCAGCATCATCACCATAATCACAATCCACGTCGTCATCATCATCTTCACCCTCCTAATCATTAACATCATTACTATCTCCATCTATTTCTTTTCACATTAATTTCTCCAAATCATTATCATTAAAACTCCCAAAAATCACAAATAATTTATCGAATTTCGATTGATTTTTGGCGAATCACCATGTTGCCTTTGTAGTCTGTGCAGTCGATTGTCGCGAATTCTGAGAATTATTAAACGACTAAATACTCATTTAATTTAAATTGGAAAGCTTATTAAGTAGCAATGGTTTAGAAGAAACGGTTTAATGAAATACAATAAAATATCATTAATGTGGTTTCAAGCCAGAAATGGATTTTAGACCAATTTGTGTTGGAAAATATAGAAAAGCTTTAAAGGATTTAACGAATGAAACATAATTTAATGTAAATTTTTAAAATTCCTAATTAATATTGCTTTAAGTTTAATTTAGTTCTTTATGGAGAATATTATATTCAATTTTCCGTTTCTTAAGCCATTTACACTCTTAAATGAATAAAAAAAGTTATTAAATTGTTTTTTAAAATGTATTAATTCATGATTTATCATAAAATAATGATTTGTTTGAGGAAGTGACGAATTATTCCCATGTCAACTGACCAGCCACGTTAGAGGCCTGACGTCACAAGTTCAAGGACACGTGACGTATAATCGCCATTTTTGATTTCCTCCGTTTACCGCATATTTATTCTCTAGTTTTTGTTTCTTCAGGATAATTTTATTCTCGTTTTTCGTAGAAATAAGTTTTTTTATAGAAAATTAAAAGAAATCTCAATGTCTGCCATGAACCCAGAATAGTGAGTTTGGGCTTTTCTTATTTAATCCGCCCACTTTAAGCGACAATTTAACTTGTTATTTGGTATACTTTTAGGTTTGAGGCAAATTTATTGACAACTTAAACGATTATTTCAGCGACTTCTTGTTCAAGTTGTTGATCATCGGAGACTCAAGTGTCGGCAAGTCTTGTCTCCTACTCCGTTTCGCAGTTCGTTATTCTTTATTTCCATTATATCTCATAAATTTAAAATATTCTATTTGTTCAATTAGCACTTTTCTCCTTATATTCATTATCATTCTCCAAACTATCTATTATTGAGGAAGTTTAAACCTAAATACTCACTATACATTTAAACAAGAAAATTGTTAATAATTCAAAAAAAATGCAAATATATAATTTTTATGCCTACCTAATTCTTGCCACTTCAACTTCCTGCCAGGACGACACATACACAGAAAGCTACATCAGCACCATCGGAGTAGACTTTGTCAGTGTTTCACTTTGAAATTATTTCGTTATTCAATAATTTATTTCCTCAATCTTCACTTCAGTTGACATTTATTGTTTTTGTTGTATTTAAACCATTTTAGATTGTCCCTTAGCTCTATTCATTAAAATGCCTAACAGAAAATTCGTACAATTGAGTTGGAAGGAAAGATCATCAAGCTTCAAATTGTGAGCTCCCTGGATGGAGTATAATCCATTCACCACACCATTCAATCACATCATCAGATCCCAACCCTTATTCTTCCTCACTACAAACTGAACCTTCCAATCTCCATCATCCATTTTTTAAATGCAATTTTCACCATCTTTTAGCCGCATCCTTAACCACTACAAGCCATTCTTTAATGCATTTCCACCATCCCTAATCATCCCATCCTAACCCAGTGGGACACTGCAGGACAAGAGCGGTTCCGAACCATCACCTCCAGCTACTACAGAGGCGCCCATGGCATCATCATCGTCTATGACGTCACTGACCAGGTGACATTATTATTCCTTTCTTCACACCCCTGTCTCTTTTATTCAATGAATACTTAGATTTTATTGCTTCTCACCCATCGAGTCCCAACTGACACTGCTTGCAATTATATGCCATGTTTGTTTTAGCTTTAAAACTTCATTCAATTTTTCTAAACTCAATTTACTGACATTTTTACCACGCCATCATTGAACTTCTGTAAACCATCTTCACATTCCACTCCTACTACCACCACCTTTCATCCATCACCCCACCACCACAAGCAACCTCCATCCACAAGCACACCACCGACAGGACTCCTTCTCGAACATAAAGCTCTGGCTTCAGGAGATCGACCGCTACGCCAACGAGAGCGTCAACAAACTCATCGTCGGCAACAAGAGCGACCTCGTCGACAAGAAGGTCGTCGACTACACCACTGCCAAGGTGCCTCCCTTTCACTCACGCATGCATGTTGAACCCATTATCGTCATTTGTACTTCTTTACTATGATGATGATGCCTATTTAATAATTTAACTAATATAAATTATTTAATAATTTATATTAGGCCTTCTGACCTCTTCTTTGAGCGCGTTCGATGATTTAATAATAATACCACTAATCATCATCATCATCATCTCTATTACGTCCATTAAAATGATTAATCTTTTTTTTTTCATCTCTCCATCTATTATCATTAAAAAAATTATCAATACCACTATCATCGCTTCTCTACTATAATCACCCTTCCATCATCATCATCTTCTTTTACCCTATTAAATTATCCTCTTCCTCTTTGATAACTACCACCATCGCCATCATCACCACCACCACCACCATCATCATCAGGAATACGCAGACCAACTGAACATCCCCTTCCTCGAGACTAGCGCCAAGAACGCCACGAACGTCGAGCAGGCATTCGTCACCATGGCGACCGAGATCAAGTCACGTGTGGGTCCCCTGTCGACGGGGGGAGGCGCTGCAGGCGACAAACAACACATCTCAATCGCCAGCTCCACGCCCGTCAAGGGAACCTCGTCTGGTGGTTGTTGCTAGACTCTTAATTGTTTGTTAATTGTTGCATTTTTATGGTTTCGATTAGAATTCGTTATACGTTTTTTTTTTTGGTTTTTTAGCTCTGACGTTTGTTTTAATTATATTTACTCACAAATTTCGTAACTTCTATTCTTCATCATCATCGTCATCTTTCTTCTCCCATATCATCATCATCATCATCATCATCATCATCATCATCATCATTAGCAGTCTTATCAGTTATTTTTGACAACCAATGCGCAATTGATGCTTTTGTTTCGTTAAGAAAGAGCCACGTTTTTTTAAATCATCATTATCACCAATACTGATAATATATTAAGTTATGTGTGTGTGTGTTATTGTTTGTATGTTAATGTAACCTCAATTATGCCTCCATATAATCACATGGTAGTTAAAACATATTTTCCGCTATAAAAATGGTTTTCTTACTGCACCATCCAAGTGGTCATCAATTCATTTTTGTAGGCGCCACAATAATAAAATAATTTATTTTTATGTTATTTATTATTAACGTATTTTTTCGTAGACTAACTTTTTTTGATTGCAATATGGTCCATATGTACTCAAACTATCAATAATGATTTAAACGCCTGTTTAAGCAACGCTGTTAAAATTCAATTTACAATGGAGTACATCCCTCTTTAATTCGCATGATCAAGGAAGTATCAAATGACGTCATGGTGAAATTAACAACTATCCTCCATCTCGTGTTTCCATCTTGATTATAACTTTTAAATTCCTCAAATTTATCTTCAATTGCTGCCATCTTCAGTCCCAAACTGCATCATCCCTATTTACATATATACAATATATAGTGTATATTATTATTAGGATTTAAACGATCTTGGACTTTATTTTAAAAAATTATTTCTAATTTTGCTTTTTCACTTTTAAACACATTCATCATCATCATCGTCACTTCTTCCCTACCTATGTAATGTAAACTGATGATTATATCATGATAATAAAAAGAGCACTTTGAGTGGTGAGTTCATGTGAGGTGATGATAATGATAAGAGATATTGATGATTCTAGCCATCAAAAGAAAGACTTGTGCTTGGAGCATGGCTGCCATTGTAATCATTCCAACGTCTCATCACTTGCGTCATAACTGTCAGCCATAGATATCTTACAAACAACCAGTTATTATATCTATGCCGTTAGAATATGAAGCGCTGAATAAATACATTTACTCATATCACATCTGATAGGAATGGCTGTAAAGCACCTGATCTGGTATTTGAGCTTATGATATGACCCAATTATTATGAATAAAAACTGGCTTTACAATCATGATGATTCCAGATTTATTTAATTGTAAAAGAATATATAAATGTTCGAATGGTATATTTCTCCTAACCCAAAACATATATAAGATGATTTAATGTCACCTTCAAGTATCGATCATCAATTGATTTTGTATAAATTATTTGCAAAATACTTTTTATTAAAATATTTTAATAAGATTTTTTCTTCATCAGTTACAAAAATTAAAGGATTGATTACGTCTTTGTGCAATCGACAGATCAATAAATTCAATACATGTGAATAATTTTTTCATTTTTCAAAATTACTAACTTTTCTCATATAAAATATAATCTATAAACAAAATAAACTTGTTTCAAAGAAGAGTTTCTGCCTTGTACAAAAACACTTGAATATTAAAACCTCGTCTGCTATGAATTGAAAAAAAAAATGTGTTAATTCAAAATATTAACTTATGGAAAAAATATTGGAAACTAATTACAAATGTCATTTTTGCAATAATTAAAGGGTTTATAGACTTATTTTCTAATTAAGACTTAATTATTAAATATAAACAACCTTACTAGTCTAGGGCATCGATATTAAAAGTTTATCAAATGAAAGGTTGCATCGGCTTCCCTAAAGTTTCATCTTAAAATGGTTAGTTTATATTTCATTCAGCAAATGCTCAGTTATAGAGTTTATATTCAAATTTCAGCTGCACAGAAGTGCCTGCCTTATTATTAGAACTAATAAAAAAGTACTTGCACAATCCACTTCCCTGCATGCGAACCGGGTGAGTGTCAATACGACCATATTTACATATTAAATTTTTGAAAATTTAAATAATTGAAATACTATTAATAATCTTTCAGAACCTGTACAGACACATTTCAACTTCTCAAAGCTCATTATCATCCTCACCATCCACTGGTACCTACCTTCCACCACCTCCATCCGCTCCCATCCCTTCACCCGAGGCCACAGATGTGTTGGTGCAACAGTTAAATGCCTTGGGAGAGCCAACCCTCACTAGTCTAGGTGATGGTGGGGAGGTTTGGGTAGATAAAGGGGTTGGTTGGAAAAAATGGCATGGTTGGTGAGAGACAAGGTTAGATAGGAGATTGGGTTTTTTTTAAACTATATTCATCCTATGCATTTACCCAACTCTTCATCAATATTCTATCATATAAGTCTCTAGTTTCCAATATTTCTCATTTTTTCAATCTATTTTCATCCCTATCTCACTCACCCAGGCCTAGCAACCTGGTACCCAAATGGCCTGGTTCAGTGGGGTCTTGAGAGTATACATGTGTCATTAGACGTACCCTGGTGGACTGCCATTGCTATTGGCTAGCACTGAGTGATGATGATGATGATTGCTGCCACTTTATTTCACCATTATTTTCACAACCTTCATATCTGTGACTCCTTTCATCTTTCAACCTCATTTATAGATTTCTAGTACATTCTTCAACCACCATCCAATCATACTACTATGCTATTCAACATTTCCGTTTCTCATCCTCCAATCACCATCTAAATCTTCACTCCATCACCCAGCCATCCATCATCAAATTACAACCCACCCCATCCACTTTCCAATACAACCCTTATCCAACAACTCCACTAAAAACATCATCATCACCACTCCCACAGGCACCCTCATCCTCCGAATAGCGACCTTCCCTATCGTGGTGTTATCCCAAAGGAATGCAGCAAACATGCACAACCACATGCCCATCATCCAGAAGATGCAGACCAAGTTCCAGAAGGTCAAGAACACAGGAAATGTCCTTGATGGTGGGTGGAAGGGGGTGGGTTAGTGAGGGGATGGATGGGTGGGTGAGTTGCGTGGATGGGTAGAAAATGGTTGGAGATTGTTGAGAAATGATAGAGTAATTAAAATAATGAATGAAAAAGATGAAAAAATACAAAATGCCTGACAGACAAATTAAATTGTAAAATAATTTTTTCCCTAAAGTTAAGCACCACACAATTAATTTAGTAATCTCAAAAGTGAACTTCTCTCCACAGCGGCGAAGCATGGTTCGGCACTTTACAACTACATGCAGACACACAAGGTGAACCCCATCAGGAACATGATGATGCCTATAATCCAGGTGTGCGTGTGCGGATGATGATGATTTTGATGATGGTGATGATGATGGTCTTGATAATGATGATGATTATGCTTTTGATAATGATGATTAGGGTATTGATGATGATTCTTATGGCGAAGAGGAGAGATATGGAGGCATAGTGATGCTAGAGGGGATAACTACTTCCCCCTCAACCTACCCACCACCGTCATATTACTGCTCTCCTTTATCCCACCCACCACCATCATTACCCAGCTGCCCATCTTCATCTCGGTCTTCATGGGCTTACGGCAAATGGCCAACCTTCCGGTCGAGAGCATGGTCACAGCTGGTCTCCTCTGGTTCCCTGACCTGACCTGCCCTGACCCATATTACGTTTTGCCCGTCATCACCATGGCAACCTTTGCTCTCACTGTCGAGGTGGGTGGGGTGTAGGGGGCCAAGTTTTGGTTGGTCAATTGGGGCCAGATCGATAATTTAAATAATTGTGATTTATTTGAGACCAAAAGCCTAAATGAGTTTTTCCAACACCTTCAATGCATTGAGCTACCATTGACCGCCCATTCAGCTGCCCTTCACACTCTAACGCGTCTTTCTTCAATTTAAATCCACTCCCATCTTCCACCCCACTTCCCACCCACCATCCTTCTCTCTACCCATCCCCCCATCCTAACCCTTTCTGCCCATCCAACCATATGCGCAGTTGGGGGTGGACGGCATGAGGGCTCAGTCGATGTCTCGCAACATGCGCCTCTTTATGAGGGTCTTCCCCCTCCTCATCCTCCCCTTCACCATCAACTTCCCGTCCGTTCGTGGGTGCAAGAGGGGTTTGGGTTGAAAAGATGGGCGGTTGTTGGGCAAGGGGGGGTAGAGAGTGTTGTATTCTTCCATGCTGAATAATTGTTTACCCCCCCCCCCCCTCCCTCTTCCCTTTAACACCCCTCTCTCTCCCTACATTTTCATTCGCTTTTCTTTAATTATTCACCGTTATCACCATTCCTACCCAAACGCCTGTTTCCAACCACTAATTTTTCCAACCTCTCCATCCACCCCTCTCCACCTATACTCACCTCTCCTCTTCCCCACCCATCCTTCCCTCCATCAACCCCCCCCCCCCCCTCCACCCACCAGGCACTCTTGGTCTACTGGTTCACCTCCAACAGCGTCTCGCTCGTCCAGGTGCTCCTGCTGAGGCTTCCGGGCGTCAAAGAGGCTCTCAAGATTCCCGCCATGGTGGCTCACCCCAAGGAGCAGACCGAGAAGAAGGCTTTCTTTGAAGGCATCAAGGACAGTGAGTGGGGGGGGGGGGGTAGTTGGACAGTGAGTGGAGGGGGACAGTGAGTGGGGGGGGGGACAGTGAGTGGGGGGGGGACAGTGAGCGGGGGGGAGGGGCAGTGAGTGGAGGGGGACAGTGAGTGGTGGGGGACAGTGAGTGGGAGGGACAGTGAGTGGGGGGGGGACAGTTAGAGGGGAGGGGACAGTTAGTGGGGGGAGGGGGCTGTGAGTGGGGGGGGGACAGTGAGTAGTGGGGTTAGTTGGACAGTGAGTGGAGGGAAGGGGGGTTGGTAGGATCAAGCTTGTAGGTTATGCAAATAGAAGATTTTGTCACAAGTGATTTTCCACGATTATCACCATGACATTATCTTTTTCCTAACCACCATGATCACTCTTTTCCTCCAAATCATCATTATTCTCCATCTTATTCCAGCCACATTACCATCACTACTAATCCCAACCACTCCACACTACAGCTTCAACATTATAAACAGTACCCCTCGACCCACATACAAGCTCCCACCCACCCACACACAAGTTCCCTACCCACCCACCCACACCCACCCACCCCATGCCAGCATGGAGGGACTCAAAGGTGGTGGTGGACGTGGAGGAGATGCAGCGGAGGGAGGCAGTACGTTTCAAGGAGGCAGGCATTGGTGCCATCCAGAAGACCTTCCCCTACGACCCCACCAAAAAGGCCAAGGCGAAGGAGGCATGATGATGATGGTGGTGATGATGATGGTGGTGGTGATGATGATGGTGGTTGTGATGATGATGGTGGTGGTGATGATGATGGTGGTGGTGATGATGGTGGTGGTGATGATGATGGTGGTGGTTTTGTGTGGAGTTGGGAGGAAAGGAGCTAGTGTGGATACCTTATTTAATGGGTGAGCTGTAAAGGTGGAACTGGCTTATAGAAGGGGGTTGTGGAGAAGGGTGTTCATCAGTTGTGTAGTTGTGGTGAGGTGGTAAGGGTTTTGTTGGGCAGATGCTTGATAGTGGTTTCAGTGATGATCTTTTCAATTAAGTTTTTTAATGGTTTTTTTATAGATTATTGTACTTTCTTTGTATAAACATCAAGAAATGAAGTTTTTTTTTTATTTCCTATGTAAAAAAAATTGAAGAAGTGTGAAGATGAAAATGATGATGAGGCATTTGGTATTTGCAAAATTGTAGATTAATTAGGAATAATTTATTCAATCATTAAAAAATATAATCTTATTAACTAAAAATAAAATGTTAGATTTATTCAACTTAAAAGACATTCTCAAGTGATTTTTTCACTCCTTGACCCGATTAAGGCTGTAAGAGAACCATAGTGTTTCGTAGTGGTTTTCAAGGTCCTTTGGCATGGGCACCAAGTCATGTTGTGTGGGCACTGGGAGGAAAGATGCTGATGGAGTGGCTTGGGTGGCAAAGAGTTGGTGAACCGAGTTTTTGGTGTTTGGTATGTGAAAGGTTTCTTGTTTGTTGGATTCTTTTAAAGGGTGTTTGGAGTGATCATTTTTAGAAAACTGTGGCGATGGGCGAATATTCTTGCTGCAATATAACTCGATCTTGCCACTACCAATCGGAAATATGCACTAAAATAAAATAATTATAAGATACATTTTAGTTCATCATCAAAAATATTATGATAAATGTTTAGTTACAAAGTTATAGTTACATGCCAGTCTCAGATAGCAGCTAAGATTGATTGAAGTTCAATCATTGAACGAACCTCTTTATTGCTACAAAGCAAGATGGAGTCTTCGTAGTTGATGGAATACTTGTTCAATTTAGAGACAATTCCTTGTTCTTGACACTTTTCACAAACCATCTCATCCATGTTCATTTAACGCTCCTCGGTTTAAAAGTTAACTTTACTTATGAGGGATGTCCTTAAATTTAACTATTTTCTATTTATTGGAAATTTATTAATTGAAAATTTAAACTATTTTCGTTTTATTAATTTATTAAATACTATTTTTGTCAGTTGACTCTAACATTAAATATATATTAATACAAAAACCGAATCAATCAATCAATCAAATAGATTCTATAGCGCTCTTTTTCAAATTCAAGAGCGCAGTGAATCAGTCAATCAAATGTATTTTTGAAACTTCTTGGCACTGGTGTTGAAGGTGCCAAAAGTTCCTTGCCAAAGCTGAAACTGTCGCTGTTGGGGCTGTCTTCCCATTTGCTGTTGTGGCTCACTGGATCACTGCCGCATACTTTAACAGGGTGAATAACGACCAACAATTTAGAAATAAACTGTTTAAATCATACTAATTATTTATTATTTGAAGTTAAAAGATTAAAATATATTTAAAAATTGGGTTTTCAGCAAACGTATTAGCTGTTTAAAGATCATTTCTTTACAATGACACTAAAACAAGACATAACAAACAAAGAATAAAGACTCAGAAACTGTCTCCTTTTTGCAATTAAACAAGATTACAAGCATTTAGCTTTACAAAATCAAATACTTTTATAAACTTTCATTTTCGCAAGGAAACGAGCACTGAAACATTCTCGTGTGTGATTTACACAGGCAGATTGCTTGAACCCAGGAGGAAAGGCAATGTCATTGGCGCCGTCATCATCATCATCATCGTCATCATCATCGTCATCATCATCGTCATCATCATTATCATCATCTTCATCACCGTCATTATCGTCATCATCATCATCATCGTCATCATCATCATCGTCATCATCATCATCGTCATCATCATCATCGTCATCATCATCATCGTCATCATCATCATCGTCATCATCATCATCGTCATCATCATCATCGTCATAATCTTTATAATAATAATATTTGACTTAACACTCATGACATAATGAAAAAGACGAAATAAAATTACAAAAATTATATTTAAAGAGAAACATATTTGTAATACAAACATTTTTTGGACAAATAATAATATATCTCTGTTATTATTTCGTAGAAAAAATATTTTTAAAATATTCAAAATAATAATAATAATATAAATAAGAATAAAAGAATGGAAAGATGAGAGACGACGCTTCTGACAGATCTTTAGCGGCCATGTCTCCAGAGTATGCATTATCTTGATGATGGGTGGGTGGGTGGTGGAAGGGGGTGGGTGGTGGTGGAAGGGAGGTGGGTGGTGGAAGAAGGGTATATGGGTGGAAGGGTGTGGGTGGTGGTGGAAGGGGGGTGGTGGTGGAAGGGGGGTGGGTGGTGGGAGAAGGGTGGGTGGTGGAAGAAGGAGGTGGTGGAAGTGATGATGATGATAATAGTTGGGTGAGTAATGGGTGGGTGAAGGATGGGAGTTGGTAGTGGTGATGATGATTGGGTGTTGGTTGTGGAGACAATGTATTATCTTGATGTTGGGTGGGTGGTGGTTGAAAGGGAGGGGTGGATGGACCGTGGAGAAAAAAGAGTGGATGGATGGATGGTGGTGGTTGGTTGTGATAATGATGGGTGGATGGATGGTGAAGATGGGGGAAGTGGTGGTGGTGTGAAGATGGTGATGGTGGATGAATGGATGGTGGTGATGGGTAGTGAATGAGTGGATGGGTGGATGAATAGGTGGATGATGGTGAATGTATCAGTGGGTGGTGATTGGTGAAGGAGTAGATGAATGGATGGATGGTGGAGTGTACGAATTGATAGGGAGTAGTGGAAGGTGATAAACAAGAGGTGAGGCGTATGAATGGATGGAAATGGTGGAGAAGAGAAAGATTGATGGATGGTTGGGGAAAAAATGAATTTAAAAAAAGTTAGATGAAAGATGCGACAATGGTAGAAGTGTCATGGCGTGTGGATGAGTTGTCAGCGTTGTGAAGACGCAATCTCGTATTGCCTGTGATGCATTTGTAAATCTTTCTTTTCTTCTTCTTTCTTTCTAATCTCGTGACCATTTCTCAGAGATGTCTTCCTGATAAAACTAAACTGAAATGACTTTCAAATTCGACTTTTTATCGAAACGCAAACTTCATTTTGCATTTTTCAAAAATATTTTTGAATTTCATTTAAACGGATTTTCATTTTTCACATTCATTCTATTCATTTTCTTTAATTTTTATCTTTTATTTTAATTTTCTATTCATTCATTTATTTATTTTCTCCATCTCTCCATTTATTCCTTCATTCCTTCATCCACACCCCTCCTCCACACTCTCTTTAATTTGCAGTCATGATATTTTACAAGACATCCCTCGTGACTCTCCATCTTTCAACACCCTTTCAAGCATCCATCCTTCCATCCATCCATCCATCCATCCATCCATCCATCCATCCATCCATCCATCCATCCATCCATCCATCCATCCATCCATCCATCCATCCATCCATCCATCCATCCATCCATCCATCCATCCATCCATCCATCCATCCATCCATCCATCCATCCATCCATCCATCCATCCATCCATCTATCCATCCATCCAACCATCCATCCATCCATCCATCCATCCATCCATTCATCAATCCATCCATCCATCCATCCATCCATCCATCCATCCATCCATCCATCCATCCATCCATCCATCTATCCATCCATTCATCCACTCATCCATCCATCCATCCATCCATCCATCCATCCATCCATCCATCCATCCATCCATCCATCCATCCATCCATCCATTCATCCATCCATCCATCCATCCATCCATCCATCCATCCATTCATCCATACCATCCATCCATCCATCCATCCATCCATCCATCCATCCATCCATTCATCCGTCCATACCATCTAATCTCTTTTATTATAATAACCTTTCAACCTCATCCTCCTATCCATCTTGTTTTTTCTTTTCTTCTTCTCCACACATTTCTCTTTCTCCTGTCTTTTAAACCCTCCATCACTCTTCCATTACCCTTCTTCACTCCATCATTCTTCCATTACTCCTTCTTCTCTCATCTATCAATCCATCATTACTTTATCCTTTCAAAACTGCCTCACTAATTTACAAAACTATAACTAGCTCTCATCATCATCATCATCATCATCATTATCATCATCATCATCATCATCTTCATCCCTTTTATTTTCTATTCCCTTATTCATCATCGCAACCTCATCACCTTCCCCAGCCTTTCTCCTTTCATCATCACCCCCTTCAACCTATCCACCATCATCACCATCATCATCATCATCATCACCACCATCATCACCACCACCACCATCACCCCCATCACCATCATCACCATCATCACCATCACCATCATCATCACCACCACCATCACCATCATCATCATCATAATCATCGACAACAACAACATCATCATCATCACCCCTCCAACCTCCTTCCTAATCATAGCTGGGTCGTCTCATCTCCACCACTCTGAGACTTATTTCTCAGGAGACCGCCACAATTGTCAGCCCCATCATACCACGTGTGTGTGTGTGTGTGTGTGTGTGTGTGTGTGTGTGTGTGTGTGTGTGTGTGTGTGTGTGTGTGTATGTGTTTGTGTGTTTGTGTGTGTGTGTGTGTGTGTATGTGTGTGTTTGTGTGTGTGTGTGTTTGTATGTGTGTGTGTGTGTTTGTATATGTGTTTATGTGTGTTTAAGTGTGTGTGTGTGTGTTTGTATATGTGTTTATGTGTGTTTAAGTGTGTGTGTGTGTGTTTTAAACTTAAGTTATTAAAAAAACTCATTCGATCTTTAGTCCGCGTCACTGCTTTCAAACTGCTCCAACCACATTCTGCCTCATGCTTCTTGGCAGTAGGTTCCAGTCAGAAAGAGTCTTCCAATATGTCCTATGGGGAAGATGTTGATGAGATAGACAAGGTAGACAAAGCAGACAAAGCAGACGAAACAGACGAAACAGATGATTGAAGACATTATTGTATGATTTTGTCTGTTCAATAGACTCTGTTGTGTGGCTTCCATATTGTGAGATTGATCTTTGTTTCAGAGAATAAGATACACACATACAATGCAAGCACACATATATATACAAACACACACACACACAAAGACACACACATACACACCCACCCACACACACACACAAACACACACACGTACACACACACACACAAACACACACAAACACACACACACACACACACACATGGGGACAAGCAAACAATTAGCAGGTTCTTTGAAAGATGGAGTCTCAGATAAGAAGACAACAGCAAACACATTAAGAACAAACTGAACGTTAAAAGTTCATAAACACTCGCTCCTCCCACTCCAGAAACCCAACCAATCATGTGTGTTTTCCAGTTTGATTGACAGTTCTTGCTTGTCTCTCTTTTGGCGGGTGTTTATAAGGAAAAACGTCTGGTAGATTTGTCAATACATTGGAATCTTGCTTTAGGAAATGCTGTTAAAATCGTTGTATCATCATCATCATCATCATCTTCTTCATTGTTTTCTATTATCGACTGGAACATTTTAAGTGGCATCATCATCATCATCAGTAAACCAGAAGCAGTTTGTTGTAGTGTTTGTTACTGACGTCATAAACAAAGGTTTGTTGTTATGTCCGGGTTTACGTCACGTTAATAATATTCATCGTTTTATTGTATTGTATCAGTGTTATGTAGATTCAAACTTTGTGTACTGCACTTAAATGAGGGGCAGCAACAACCAAACATTCCTCAAGTGACACATCCCAACAACACAACAACTACTCCAACCACCAACAAAGTAAAAACAACAACAACAACACCCACCCATCAAGCCATTAAAACACACACCTTAAAACACTTCCAAATGCTGAAAAGACACATAAACAACTAATAATACTAGACTGAGCACACCACTACAACAACACACAATACAACAACAACACACAATACAACAACAAAACTACAACAATACGCATCAAGCACACATCAACTACGACACCCAGTATCCTACAACAATCAAGCAACAATGGTGTCACGTTTCAGTCGGAAAGCAGATGCTGGCATCTAACATACCACGCACACACGCGCACAAACACACACATACACACACACACACACACACACACGCACACACACACACACACACACACACACACAAACACAAATACAAAAACACATACAAAAACACACACACAAACACAAACACACACACAAACACAAACACAAACACACACACAAACCCAAACACACAAACACACACACACACACAAACTTTAACACACACACAAACACTAACACACACACAAACACTCACAACAGGTGGAGGATCAAAGCAAGTGGATGCAAGAATGGGAGAAAAAAGGTGTAGTGTGTGCTTCATTATTCGTTAATTGAACATAAATTTAATTTAATTAATAATAATAAAATTAGTTGAAATGGTACCAATTTGAATATTCACAGAATAAACAAATTAGTTATTTTAAATTGTATTAACTTGAATATTTATATTTTCAGCTCCTGTTAGCAGGGTGGATGGAGGTGCATATGGAAAACCTGTGCAGCAATGGAAACGATGATGATGACGCAAGAACAAAGACAATATAACTACAATAAAAAAAAAACAATACAATTGCGAGTTCTTTGCCAAAGATATGAGCGATAAAACCACACCTTGAAGCAATCCATCATCTCTCTCCCAAACCATCCCATCCCAAACCATCCTATTTCGAACCATCCCATCCCAAACCATCTCATCCCAAACCATCCCATCCCAAACCATCCCATCCCAAACCATCTCATCCCAAACCATCTCATTCCGAACCATCCCATCCCAAGCCATCCAACCCCATCCCAGTATTTTTCATCCTCTATTATTTTCCCAGCTACCCATCAGACCTACCCCAGCCCACTACTCACCCATCTTCTGTCTTCTCACTCAACCACCCGCCCGAACCACCACCCACCAACCCACCATTAAACCCTAAGACCACCCACCCCCACCCACCAATGGGCGTGATAACAAGCACAGGGATAGAGGAGGGCACCGTGTATGGACCCATCCCTCCCTCCCTCCTCCTCACAGACCTCTCCCTTCTGATTGGCTTCAGAACCTGCGACACCCTGCCTGACATCCATGTTACTAAGGTGGTGAGGGTGTGGGGGGGGGGGGGTGAGAGAGGGTGGTTTGTGGGTAGGGTTGGTTTTTGTGGATGTGGAGATGTGTAAGGTGGGGTGGTTAAGTGATGTGGGGTAGGGGTTTAGGGTGAGGTTAGTGATGTGTGTGCTATGGAAGGTTGGGGAGTGATAATCAACATCTTCATCATCATTATCATCATCACCACCATGACCACCATTACCGTGATTACCATTACAATAATAATCATCATCATCATCATCACCTCGACAACCCCCTCCCTTCATCCTCATCCTCCAGCTGAACGTAAACGACCACAAACGAGGTCAAGCGCTGGCTGAATGGGTTCCCTTCCTCCAATCAGCGAGACACCCTGCAGAAACCAACATGGCGGCCTCCATAAGGGCCGGTCACGTGTTTATCATCGCCACCAAGCACATCCCTGCCGAAAGTGAACTTCTGGTTTGGTTCGACGAGGAGTATGCGAGGTTTCTTAGAATTCCGGAATTGGATGAGTCATGCTGTCATGGTGGGTTTGTGTGGGTGGTTGTGTGTGTGGGTGGTGGTATATGTGGGTGGTTGTATTTAGGTGGATGTGTAGATGGGTGGTGGTATATGTGGATGGGTGGTGGTATATGTGGATGGGTGGTGGTATATGTGGATGGGTGGTGGTATATGTGGATGGGTGGTGGTATATGTGGATGGGTGGTGGTATATGTGGATGGGTGGTGGTATATGTGGATGGGTGGTGGTATATGTGGATGGGTGGTGGTATTGGTGGGTGGTTGTGTGGTAGTTTGTTGTGGTTAAGGTAGTTGTTTTCTCACTCCAAACCTCTTTTTAACACATCACAACTTTTTCCTTTCCTACTTTAACACATCTTTTTACTCACTTACCCCCAAATCCATCACCCCCCCTCCTTCAATACCTCCCCATCAGACGGTTACTTCCACTGTCCCCAATGCTCCCACAAGTTCGAGTACCCCTACTGTCTCCGAGCCCATGCCAGGTGGGTGGGTGGGTGGGTAGGTGGGTGGGTGAAAGATTGGTGGGTGGATGGGTAAATAACTAGTGATAAATGGATGGGTGAGTGGGTAGAGAAAAAGTGGGTAGGGCGTGAGTGAAGGATGGGTGGTGTTGTGAGTGAAGGGTGGGTGGTGTTGTGAGTGAAGGATGGGTGGTGTTGTGAGTGAAGGATGGGTGGTGTTGTGAGTGAAGGATGGATGGTGCTGTGAGTGAAGGATGGGTGGTGTTGTGAGTGAAGGATGGGTGGTGTTGTGAGTGAAGGATGGGTGGTGTTGTGAGTGAAGGATGGGTGGTGTTGTGAGTGAAGGATGGGTGAATGTATAAGAAAAAGTGAGTCGATGAGAAGGAGTGAAGGGATGAAGGAGCAGGAAGCAAAAATGGGTCAAGGATGATGTAAAAAGAAAGAGGAATGGAGTGCGGGATGGCCTGAGACAGGTTCAGTTTTTAATTTGTGATTTTTCATAAAGTTCTTCTGAACGTTATAATTGGCCTCGAAGGTTCAAGTGCAAGGCATGGAATGTTCTTCTCTCCACCAACCCGAAGCCTACGCACCTAAGAGAAATAAATAATAATGATAATAATCATCATCATCATCATCATCATCATCATCAAATCATCTTTAATAATGAAAATACTAACAACAAAAATAACAACAAAAAACCACTATGTTTGAAACGACCCTCGATCAATTACATGCTTGCATCTGATGACGATGGTGCTGATGATGATGCTGATGCTCATGATGATGATGATTACCGAGGTGCCGATGATGATGATGATGCTGGTGCTGATGATGATAAGGACGAAGTTCATGATATGAAGAGTAGCGATTCAAAAAACGTAGCTGAGTTTATAACAAAAAGTGAAGCAATCAACAGCAATAATAATGATAACAATATCAATGGGGATCATTATCATCGTCGTAATAACCGCAAAAAAATCAATAAAAACATAAGTAATAACAGTAACCATAACAACAACAACAACAATAATAAACAACATTCTGACGATCATGACGTCAGTAATTGCGTCTCCATAAAGCACGAAAAACGTCACTTTGGCAAATCAATGCAAGATGCCAGGCGTGGTGATGATGATAACGATCATGGTGGTGATGATGATGGTGGTGATGGTGGTGGTGATGAAGAAGTGAGAACTGGAAAGAATGGCAATGATGATGATAACGGTGACGATGATGAAGATGATGGGCTTAGGAAGAGTAGTGATGGTTTTGCTAATAGTAGAATGAGTGAGAAGGGTGATGATGCTGGTGGTAAGATTGGTGATGATAATGATGGTGGGAATGACAGAAGTGATGATAATGATGAGGGTGGTCAGGTTGATATTACTGAGAGTGTAGTTGGTAATGGGGGTGATGAAGATGAAATAAAAAATAAACTTTGCAATGAAATAGATGTGACTGAAGGAAACATTGATTTCCCACTAAAGAAGACACCCAAAATGAATAATGATGAAAACATTCATAGCAACCACAACAACAACAAAAACTCCCCATCCACCAACAACACAACTACAACATGCAAACAACAAACAAACGTCTCAATAATAGAAAGAAGAGTAAAAGACAACTACTCCTCCTTCTTCCATCCCTTCTTCTCTCTAGGAAAAGCGCTCACTTGGTCGCGCCACCACCCCTATACCAAGGAACCCCCTAAAGACCACCCCTTCTGCCCCATCAACCCTCCCACCCCCACCCTACCTTTCAGGGAGGTGTTTTCTAATCAGAGGTACCTGGATTACCTTTCGTTCCGTTCTTCGTGCTACGCCTACGCCGAAAAAAGTAGAAACTCTGTCTTGAGTCAACTCGTGAACAAAAGTCTCAACAACAACAACAATCATAATAATAATCATCTTAACAACAATAACAACAACTTCAATAACACCAACAACAACCACAACAACAACAATATTCACTCTTACCAACCCCCATCCCTTTCTCTGATAGACGATCCATCTAATTCGTCAACTCATCCCCACCCTCCTCCCCACCCTCCTCCCCACCCTTCTCCCCACCCTCCTCCCCCCCTCCCCATCCTCAACCTCTCTCAAAACTGGTGCGCCAAATGCAACGTGGGTTTTCGCATGACCTCTGACCTAGTTTACCACATGAGGTCGCACCACAAGAGGGACTTTGACCCAGTTAAAAAGGTCAGGGTGGTTGTGTGTTTTTACGTGTGCACGCACGCATGCATTTATTTACACACACACACACACACACACACACACACACACACACACACACACACACACACACACACACACACACACACACACACACACACACACACACACACACACACACACACACACACACACAACACACACACACACACACACAGGTAAGAGATGAGAAGCTGAGGTGTGAGGTATGTGGGGAACCCTTCAGAGAACGACACCACCTGACCAGACATATGACGTCACACGCTTAATGAGGGGGGGGGGTTGATGATGGTGTTGGTTGTAGTTGTGGTGATAGCTTTAGTGGTGGTGTTGGTGTGGTGTTGGTGAGGTGTTGGTGTGGTGTTGGTGTGGTGTTGGTGTGGTGTTGGTGCTTTTAGTGTGATTAAGGTGCGTTGATATTGTGGTGATGGTGTGGTGTTGTGGTGGTAGTAATAGTATGGTGATTGTGATAGTGATAGTGGGGTGGGTACGTTGATAAGGAGGTATTCATATGAGCCGTCGTAGAGTGGGGGTAATAGTGATGTGGTGGTGGGGGTGGCATGGCGGTCTAAACATTTTTGTTAGATTTCTTGATTTTTTTAATAAACATTTTAGGATTTTCTGAAGTTTGTTCACACATCATCACATAATATTAAAGTCATTAGTTTCATTATATCAAAAAAAACAATAGTATTAGGCATTAATTAAATTACCTAAAATTTAATTTATAAGGATCAATAATTTATTTTTTAATGATAATTTTAATATTCTGAAATTTAATTGTTGTAATATTAATACTAATTTCACTTTTAGTACTTTTTGTTGTTTTTCAATGGCATTTTTTCACATGCACACGCACATCCTTTCACAACACGCATGACGTCATGTCTTGTTCGAGGCATTAATAAATGTGACGTAGCTTGCACTCAATGAAATGGCGGGAATTGGAAAAGGGCGGAAGGGGGTTGTGGTGGGGGGGGGGGGGGGTTGATTGTGGTGGGGGGGGGGGGTGGTTGTGGTGGAAGGGTGGTTGTGGTGGGGGGTGGTTGTGGTGGAAGGGTGGTTGTGGTGGGGAGTGGTTGTGGTGGTGGGTGGTTGTGGTGGGGGGTGGTTGTGGTGGGGGGAGGTTGATTGTGGTGGGGGGGGGGGGTGATTGTGGTGGGGGGGGGGTGGTTGTGGTGGAAGGGTGGTTGTGGTGGGGGGTGGTTGTGGTGGAAGGGTGGTTGTTGTGGGGGGTGGTTGTGGTGGTGGGTGGTTGTGGTGGAAGGGTAGTTGTGGTGGGGGGTGGTTGTGGTGGGAGGGTGGTTGTGGTGGGTGGGGGGGGGGGGTGGTGGAATAGTGGTTGTGGTGGGGGTGGTTGTGGTGGGAGAGATTGGAAGTGGTAGAGGGGTAGTGGTGGTGATGGAGGTGGGGGATGGTTGTGGTAGAAGAGGATTGGTGGTGGTGGTAGAAAATTGGAAGTGATGGTGGTGAGGGAGATTTGGGGGTTATAGTATTGGCGGTGGTGGTAGGAAATTATTGATGATGGTGTAAAAATGGTGACAATGGTGACGATGGTGGTGTATGAAGGGTGATGATGGTGGTGGTGGTGGTGGTAGTGTTGGTGGTGGTGGTGGTGGTAGTGTTGGTTGTTGAGATGGATGTGGTGGAAGTGGTAGAGATGGTGGTTGTGGTGGTAGATGAATGGTGGTGGTGGAGGAATGGTGGAGGTGGTAGAAGATGGATGACTTAATGGAAAGGTGGAAATTAAATTAAGGCGGGAGTTTGAGAAGATTTATGTGAGAGGGTGATAACAGAGAATTGAAAAACATAGATTAAGGATTAATTAAAAAAATATCTATTAATATAAATAATATATGTATCTTTTTATAAACCAACAAAAATAGTTTAAACAATTTTGTCTAATTTATTGAAATGTCATGAATGATGAAATAAGTTAGAAAAAAGCTTCAAAAATTAATAAAACAAAAATGGCGAAATTGAAAAGTGTGGTGGAGAGATAAGGATCGAGGGGAGGAGGGGAGGGAGGAGAGAAGGCGCAAGGTGATTGGAGGGAGGGGCTGTGCATGCAATCAAATCAGTCTCCATGGCGACGGCGTTGATAAAACAAATATGCTTGCTGACCGGAAGGAAGAAGAAGAAGAAGTATTAACCAAAGATCCTGAATCTGCATTGAAAGATTGCAAATAACCTCAAATGCATCGGTTGAAGGGTGGAGTGGTGGTGAATTGGATGGGAGGGTGGAGTGGTGGTGAATTGGGTGGGAGGGTGGAGTGGTGGTGAATTGGAAGAATAGGTGGAGTGGTGAATGTATGGAAGATTGAATAGAGTAGATGAATGGGGGAGAGGTGCATGAGAAAAGATGAATGGGGGAGAGTGGATGAATGGGGGAGAGTGGATGAATGGGTGGATTAGAGTGCATTCATTAAAAGGGGTGTGGTGGATGGGCTAGATTTATGATAGGTCTGATGAATGTGGTGTCAATGTCATAGTTATTGTTGTTTTGTTGCTGTATTTTTTGTGTGTGTTGTGTTGTTGTCAATGCTGTTCTTGTTGTTTTGTTGCTTTATTGGATTTTTGTTTCGTTGTGATTTGAGGTTATGTTGTTGATTATAATATTCTTAGTGTTTTTGTTTTGTTTTTTTATATATTTATTTATTTTTTTTTTAATTATAATTTTTTTGAAAATTTGTTTTGGCATTTTTCCTGCTGCTTTTGAAAAAGTTTTTAATAAAATTTTGTCAGTCATTTTGTATTTATTCCTTTTATGAGCAACCCAGAAACTATTAAAATAAAAGAAGGGAAAACCCAGTGATTATGGGAAAAGATTGAGTGAAGAAGGAGGGAAGAAGGAAGGAAGAGGAAGGAAGGAAAGACGAAGGAAGGAAGAAGAAGGAAGGAAGAAGAAGGAAGGAAGAAGAAGGAAGGAAGAAGAAGGAAGGATGAAGGAAGGAAGGATGAAGGAAGGAAGAAGAAGGAAGGAAGAAGAAGGAAGGAAGGACGAAGGAAGGAAGAAGAAGGAAGGAAGGATGAAGGAAGGAAGGACGAAGGAAGGAAGAAGAAGGAAGGAAGGATGAAGGAAGGAAGGACGAAGGAAGGAAGAAGAAGGAAGGAAGGATGAAGGAAGGAAGGATGAAGGAAGGAAGGACGAAGGAAGGACGAAGGAAGGACGAAGGAAGGAAGGGAGGATGAAGGAAGGAAGGATGAAGGAAGGAAGGATGAAGGAAGGAAGGACGAAGGAAGGAAGGATGAAGGAAGGAAGGAAGGAAGGAAGGAAGGAAGGAAGGAAGGAAGGAAGGATAAAGGAAGGAAGGATGAAGGAAGGAAGGATGAATGAAGGAAGGATGAAGGAAGGAAGGACGAAGGAAGGAAGAAGAAGGAAGAAAGGATGAAGGAAGGAAGGTTGAAGGAAGGAAGGATGAAGGAAGGAAGGATGAAGGAAGGAAGGATGAAGGAAGGAAGGACGAAGGAAGGACGAAGGAAGGACGAAGGAAGGAAGGGAGGATGAAGGAAGGAAGGATGAAGGAAGGAAGGATGAAGGAAAGAAGGACGAAGGAAGGAAGGATGAAGGAAGGAAGGAAGGAAGGAAGGAAGGATGAAGGAAGGAAGGATGAAGGAAGGATGAATGAAGGAAGGATGAAGGAAGGAAGGACGAAGGTAGGAAGAAGAAGGAAGAAAGGATGAAGGAAGGAAGGATGAAGGAAGGAAGGATGAAGGAAGGAAGGATGAAGGAAGGAAGAAGGGAAGGAAGGAAGGAAGGATGAAGGAAGGAAGGATGAATGAAGGAAGGATGAAGGAAGGAAGGACGAAGGAAGGAAGAAGAAGGAAGAAAGGATGAAGGAAGGAAGGATGAAGGAAGGAAGGACGAAGGAAGGACGAAGGAAGGAAGGGAGGACGAAGGAAGGACGAAGGAAGGAAGGAAGGATGAAGGAAGGATGAAGGAAGGAAGGAAGGACGAAGGAAGGAAGGGAGGAAGGAAGGGAGGACGAAGGAAGGACGAAGGAAGGAAGGATGAAGGAAGGAAGGACGAAGGAAGGACGAAGGAAGGAAGGGAGGACGAAGGAAGGATGAAGGAAGGAAGGATGAAGGAAGGAAGGATGAAGGAAGGAAGGACGAAGGAAGGAAGGGAGGACGAAGGAAGGATGAAGGAAGGAAGGATGAAGAAAGGAAGGACGAAGGAAGGAAGAAGAAGGAAGGAAGGATGAAGAAAGGAAGGATGAAGGAAGGAAGGATGAAGGAAGGAAGGACGAAGGAAGGACGAAGGAAGGAAGGACGAAGGAACGAAGGAAGGAAGGAAGGAAGGACGAAGGAAGGAAGGAAGGATGAAGGAAGGAAGGATGAAGGAAGGAAGGACGAAGGAAGGAAGAAGAAGGAAGGAAGGATGAAGGAAGGAAGGATGAAGGAAGGAAGGATGAAGGAAGGAAGGACGAAGGAAGGACGAAGGAAGGAAGGACGAAGGAAGGAAGAAGAAGGAAGGAAGGATGAAGGAAGGAAGGATGAAGGAAGGAAGGATGAAGGAAGGAAGGATGAAGGAAGGAAGGATGAAGGAAGGAAGGATGAAGGAAGGAAGGATAAATCACCATGGACGAATGGCACTTGCTCTGAGTGGAATACACATGGGTATTGTTGGTATCAGTTGAATGTGTGTATTATTTGCTAGCTGTGATGGATGGATGAAAGATATGAAAGAATAAAAAATGAGAAAAAAAAAGATTGGCTGGAGCGGTGAAAGAGAATTGAAATAAATAAAAAGAAGATGGAAAAGAAGAGAAGGAAGAAGGATGGATGGAAGAAAAGACGATGAATATACTGATGAATGGATACATTAATAGATGGATGGATAAAAATGTATAGATAAAGGATGGATGAATAAAGGATGAATGGATGGTTAAGAAATGAATAAAGAATAAAAGATTGATGGACGGGTAGGTAAAGGATGGACGGAAAGGTAAAGGATGACGGATGAATAGATAAAGGATAGATGGATAAAGAATAGATGGACGGATGGAGAGACGGATGGGTGGAGAGATAGCATCAATGCATGCACACATGCGACCGATGCTATCTCCCATCTGTTTCCGCATCTCTCATCCTGAGATCTGCTTTGATTTCAAAACTTCTTTCTTTTTTGTTTTTTAGAGTTTTCTTTTTTTCTTTTCTATTTTTAAGTTATCTTTCTTACCATCGAACAACCACTCACTCATTTATCACCAGTCGTTCGTATCACCACAACAACACCAGATTCCTTCACTCCTCCTACCATCCATTCATCCATCCATCCATCCATCCATCCATCCATCCATCCATTCATCCATCCATCCATCAATCCATCCATCCATCCATCCATCCATCCATCCATCCATTCATCCATTCATCCATCCATCCATCCATCCATTCATCCATCCATCCATCCATCCATCCATCCATCCATCCATCCATCCATCAATCCATCCATCCATCCATCCATCCATCCATTCATCCATTCATCCATTCATCCATCCATTCATCCATCCATCCATCATTCCTTCTTCCCCCACCCACCAATCCATTATTTTTTCAAATCAAAGCTTTTCTTGGTATCAGAAGTTTTTCTTTAACAATTTTCCAACACTACCAGCACTAATATAATCACCATCATCATCATCAGCATCATCATCAACAACATCATCATCATTAACACCACTCATTTTCTTAAACCACCATAACCAAAAAAACATAATGCTTATAAAAACTTTTTTCTCACATTTATTTTTCCTATTTTTCTCTGCATTGATTTCGAACCGCTATCTTGAAGTTTTTCTCGATCCATCCACGATCTTATGTCGTCCATTTCAAAACTATTTTGTTTTTTGTTTTTGCTATTTTTTATTTTTTTATATTTTATGAATATTTTGATAAAAAATGCATTGCACCAAACTTCATGGAGATAAAAATATTCTGAGTTTTTCTTTTGCTTCCATTTTGCTGCTTCAGTTCCATCCCAACTGGAATTAATTAAAATCGATTTTTATTTTCTCCTTTTTTTCCAATTCCAATTTTGACCCAAGCAGTGACCCCACACCCCAATGGTCCCACAAAAAGTATATCCACCACATTCTGACCCACTGACCCCCCTAATTGCCAGAGAAACAGAAATGCTGGACAAACACACATTTCAAAGTTGGTTTTGTAAGGAGTGTATCTATCCACAAAAGACTAAAACATACACGCAAACACACACACACACATGCACACACACACACAAACACATACGCACACACACAGACACACACACACACACACACACACACACAGACACACAGACACACACACACACACACAAACACACACACACACACACAGACAGACACACACACACACACACACACACACACACACACACACACACACACACACACACACACACACACACACACACACACACACACACACACACACACACACACACACACACACACACACACACACACGCTAGATTTAACTCTCATATTAGTTCTTGCAATCAGGGCATAACATGTAGTCAATAAAGTGTGGAATATGTCTCTTTGCATGTGTACGTGTGCATGTGTATGTGCACACATGCAAGTATGATCACGCACGGAAAGATTGTGCATGGATGGATGGAGAGATGGTTGAATATAGGTGGAATAGATAGGATGGATGGATGGATAGATGGGTGGATGGGGGATGGATAGGTTGGATGGATGGAGAGAAGGGATGGGTGGGTAGTTGAAGGGAGAAGAGGAAGGGTGAACGAGGGATGGGAGTATTGGAACTCTCAAGTTTCCAATCATTGCCACCAGCTCCTCCATGCACAATCTCCAGCACAAGCATAATAACAGTAAAACAACATGAAATATATAAAAACAAAACCAATAATAAAATAGAACGAACCAAAACAAAAGTCAACCTCCACGTCACGGACAGACTGGATTGCTGAGGCGCTTCACTGGAGACTGCATAATTAAATGCAACCAGGCATTCCCACGTCACTTCTTCCTTCTCTTCTTTTCATCATACTTTATTTTTTCATCATCATCTTCATCTTCTTTTTTCGCCATTCTTTTCTTTATGGAATAATCTTCTAAAACACACACGCACATGTACAACACCACACACACGCACAACACCATACACACGAACACGCACACAAGCACAGTTGTTTATCAGCATTCCACATGCGGCAATTAGACATACCCTGGAAGGAAGCAGATTACATGCCACGTCACATCGATCTTTGTGACGCCTGCACTTGCATATATGTTGCAACAACAACGGCATCAACGTCACTAAACAAATCATAAGACATACCGTACGTCATGCAATCAAACCATCCAAATGCAAATACCGGAAAACCAAACCAGGATACGACAGCAAGGGCGCACTAATGCTGCTAAGTGGGTGGCCAAGTAATCTACGGCGCTAGTAACCCTTCAAGGAGATTGTCCCAACCAAGAGAATATTCTCCTTTTCCCCTTACGACGTGACGGCCTATGGGCTTTCTACACTAATGCTTCAAATGAATGGCATTGAGATATTGCATACATTTAAATAAGAGACATCTTTCTAGTGATTTATTCAATCAAACCAGTTCGTTTTGAAAACGTCATAAACCACTCCACAACACTCATTTCTACCACCACCAAGGCTGACACCCCTCTATTTGAGTGGAATGAACCTAGAGGAGTGGGTGGCTCCGATACCGGGTCTTCCGTGCTTGACAGGCTTGTATGTGATGCTGAACTCTCCCAAGTAGTGGCCGATCATCTCAGGCTGCGTGGTGGTGAAAAAAAGTGTACACGTTGTATGTACATTTAAATATGGTTGGAAGTATTTATTCCATTGACATCTTTGTTACTAGTTGTGGGAAACAATGAAACATTTAAAACACACACAACCAAATCCCAGACATAAAACCATTACAACTTCCATAAACAAACACCCCCTGTTAACAAAGTAGACTTTCCCCCTCACCTTGATTTCGACTTGGTTGAAGGTCTTTCCGTTGTAGATGCCCACAATGGAGCCGATCATTTCGGGGATAATCACCATGTTCCTCAAGTGGGTCTTCACACACTGAACAGAAAAGAAGAGGGTGAAGAAAAGTGCATAAAAGTAAAGATTGAATGGCATGAGAAGGTAAATTAATAGAAATAACAATAGAAAAGCTTTTTAAATCTAAAATAATAATCATTAACTGAATTTTCCATCTTTAATAATCGTCAACATTGAGCCTACCCCTCAACCCATGCCGACCACCACTTCACCCACCTCGGGCTTCTCCAACTCAGGGGCGGCTTTCCTGGCCTTTCGGAGCCTCTTCAGAAGGGCATTGTGTTTCCTCTTGAGGCCCCTGTTGAACTTCCTGCGGATCCTGCACGCAAACAACTGCGTCAAGTTTTCCCTGAAGGTTTGAAGATGATAATTGTAAATTAAATTCATATCAAATGCCTTTTAAATTATTAAAATCTTTTCTGATCCGATGCAAATGAAATCTTTTGAATATATGCCAACAGTTAAAATAATAAATTACAAATGAGAGAAGAAACAAAATGGCACTGACATGTTCATGTCGAGGAGCTGGTCCAGGTCGACACCTCTGTAGGTGTACTTGCGGAAGGTCCTCTTCTTCTTCTGCGCTAAGACATCTGATTCCTCGTTATCAGCCTGCCATTGAATAAGTAAATGTATACTATAATTTTGGTAATAGTTTTTTTAGTACTTAAATTAGATAGGTTTATCGGTGAGCTATTATTCCCACTCAGCTTTTTAAATATTGATAAATCTATTCTAAAAACGTTGATAAAATATTATTATTAAAATCTTCATTTAACTTTATGATTCAATTAGATTGAAAACTTCAAACCATGATTGCGATTAAATTTACGGAAAAAGAAAGAGGACAACAAACTGGCAAAGTACAACTATTTGTAAATTATTTACTTTCTTTGTTCCAAAACTAATTTATATATACATGAATATTCAACAATTATTCGTTTCTATATTAAAAATTCTTTTTTGTGAATTAAATCAAGCCGAAACATACAAAAATGATAACATCTGTGCATTTAGTGAAGCTACTACGAAAAGCATTAACTAAATTCGTTTATTAAAAAACAAAAGTGTAGAACAGAATGAGTTTAATTAGGCAAAAAGATATTATCTCTGCTGACTAGAGAATTAATGAAAAGTGGCAGTAACCTTACAACTAGCTTCTACAAATATCATGAGAACACCCCAAAACTTCTTTGAACGCCACAAATGAAGAGCTAAATGATGAGATCAGAGCATGAAAAACAACACAGAACGATAAAAGTCATGGGCCTACACACACACACACACACACATACACACACACACACACACACACACACACACACACACACACACACACACACACACACACACACACACACACACACACACACACACACACACACACACACACACGCAAACATACACACACACACACAGAGCCGACACTCTTCTTCTTTCCTCATACTCTAATTCCTCCTCACTCTTTCCTCATCTTCTCTCCCTCACCCACGGGTCCATACAAAGCTCCCACAATGGCATTTAGCATGGGTGGGAGATGGAGAATTGTCATGATGTAGAACGCAGTGGAAGTTATCTATGGAGTGACGTTTTAAATAATAATAAATAAATAAGAATAGATAATTTTGATGCTATTTATATTGAATGATTATGATTATTATACTTATTTTCCGTATCATTATCATCACCACCATAGCCCATACCTGGTTCAGGTACAGCAACAACGTGAAATAACAAATCGATAGCAGGCCATTCTGTGGGAAAACAATACTACTACTACTACTACTACTACTACTACTACTACTACTACTACTACTACTACTACTACTACTAGTACTACTACTAGTACTACTACTACTACTATTACTACTACTACTACTATTACTACCATTACTACTACTACTACTACTACTACTACTACTACTACTACTACTACTACTACTACTACTGCTACTACTACTACTAATACTACTACTACTCACGAAGAGTCGAATGAAGAAGACGTCTCTCTGGTCATGGTGGTTGGTGAAGGAAGGAGCTTGTAGCGACTGCAGACCAAAGCCCACCTGTGGAGAGGCATTATCAAAAACATATTAAAATAGGAAAAGAGAAGACTTTTATAGATTTAAAATAATAAAACTCTGGAAAAACTGAATATCTTTATAAAAACTGTTGAAAAAACTCTGAAAAAAACAAAAAATGAAAAATTCGAAGATATTTTTGAAAGACGACCTTGAAAGCTGCGACACTGCGAATGAGGTGGAGGATGACTTTGTTGGTTGGGTTGGGAGACTGAGGGATGGATGGATGGATGGGGTTGGAGAGGTGAACGGATGAATGGTGTTGGAGGAAATGGATGAATGAATGGGATTGAAAGAAGTGGATGGATGAATGCGGTTGGAAGATTTCTAAATTTAAAAGTTTATAAAATAGTTGTAGGATTTTCATAGCCAAAAAATTTCCATCCTTCAAGTGTCTATCATTCCTTCCTCCTCAACCACACCAACACTCTACCCACCCACTCCCCCCCTCCCTCCCCCCCCACACATCTCTTACCTACAAAACACAACACACCCGACCATCCGTTCTTACAAAAACCCCACCCCACGCCCCCATTCACCTCCCCTCTCACCAACACAACATCTTACCAAACCCGTCCCACTTAATTCCTCAACCATTCACAAAGATCTTGGCAATTTTGGCGGGAAAAGCCAGCAAGAAGACCGCCAAAAGCACTTCCACCAGCGAATCAAGTTGTAGCTGGATGCTGGTGGAACGACGTGATTGGCTGGGAGGCTTGATGACGTCATTTTCTTTAAATAGATGCATCAGATTGCCTAGCAACCACAGTGATGTGGCGAACATTTCTAAGAGAAGCATCTGTAATGCAACATGTTTGCGTGTGTGTGCGCGTGTGTTTTAAAAAAAATAATAAAATCATCATATTTATTTAGTATTTATATAATTATATTAATTATAATTTGATAATTATATTTATAATAATGATTTTAAAAATTTTATTTATTTTTTATTATACTAATAATTTATAATAATTATATTTATACTAATGATTCATTAAAAAAAATCTTTAAAATAAACTGAAAGCAAAACAAAAATGAAAAAATTGTTGACTTTTTGGGATCTCCTTACCTGTTCAGACCACTCATAGTGAATGACTTTTTTGCTCTTGTCTGAAGGGGGACGCGAGGTGGTTGGGGGAGGGGGTGGAACAGCCTTGATATTGGTGTAGGAAACCACTTGAAGGAGGAGAAGGATGCTGCTCGTCTGTCGTGTGATGAAGAAAGTTTGTGAAACTGAATGGTTAAATATGAGCATCTAAATAAAATATGCTATTAGTTAAAAATGGGAAATTCATTGATATAAATTAAAAACTTAAAAGCAACATTTTATACAAATGTGGAAATGCAGACAAAGATGCGAGAGGTGAGTGTGTTGGTGGAGACAGTCGGATCATTCGACTCCTTGGAGCGCACAACACAGAGGCCTGAGCAGATAAGGGTCACTCCGAGGTACCTCGCGATGTTCTCCTCCAGCACACTTCCACCCCCTGTCGTCTGCCGTTTGAGAATTGATGTAGAATAATTTAGATTTTTCGGCATATTTTTTTCAAGATAATTTCTATTTTTTTTAATTAAATTGAATTAAAAAAATACATTTAATAAGATGTTATAATTTAACAAATTGTATTCAATAAATTTGCGAAAAAGCACCTGCGCCTTGATCATGTGCTTGGGGAAGGACGCATAGCCGAAGCCGATGAGCATGAGAATGATGGCGTCCGTGGTGATCCAGGTCTTTCGCATGCCGAAGACTGCCAAGATGAGAAAGGCCACAATCAACGAGAAGAACTGCAGAAACTCGTTCAGTTTGTAAACTTCGATCCAATTCATGGTTGTGTAGGGGTGGGAGATTTAGTTTTTTGAAAGAAGAATGGGTTTAAATTTATAATTATCAGAAAGCATGAAAAGGAAACTTTGGGTTTAAGTCTAATTAAAAATATGTTAAGCAGCTGAACATTTGAAAAATATATTTTTTCAATTGAAGTATTAATTATAAAAATGTATACTTTCTAATAATTTCTTATAATTTAAAAAAAAACTATTAGTAGCTATATTGTGTCAACATCCAATCTTGACCACAAGTCCCCTTTATATTCCCCTCTTCCTTTCCCTTGTGAGGATTGATTTATTGATTGAGGGTTCAACTAAGAACCTGCCTTGTCTGACTGGTTCTTGAAGGTTATGTTCTATCCTGGACAGGCTAACTATCTCAAACGTCTCTGAAAAATTTTTTCATCGACTGGACGGCGTTTTCTCTCTCCTAAAGTCTTCGTTTGAGATCTTGACTGGCCAGCTAGTCTTCAAGATGTTTCTCAGACAAGCACTGATGAAAAACTGTATCTTCTCCATTGTGCTCACAGTGGTTCTCCATGTTTCTGATCCATAGAAGAGTACTGCCTTCACCAAGGTCTTAAACAACCTAATCTTGTTGTTAATGCCAATCCCACTGCATCTCCACGTCTTCTTCAGCGTATGGAAGGATGTACTTGCTTCCCAAAGCTGGTTCTGACGTCTTTTTATGTTCCTCCACGAGTCTTGGCATTGCTGTCTACGTACGTATGTGAAGCTGTCCACCACTTCGCCCAGCGCCCCACCTTGGACCTTGATGGGTGTGTTTTTGTTGGATGGGAAAGCTTTTGTGTGTGTGTGTGTGTGTGTGTGTGTGTGTGTGTGTGTGTGTGTGTGTGTGTGTGTGTGTGTGTGTGGTGTGTGTGTGTGTGTGTGTGTGTGTGTGTGTTTGTGTGTGTGTGTGTGTTTGTGTGTGTGTGTGTGTGTGTCTATGTATGTATTTTTGTATTCATTCCTATATTTATTTTTTAAACATATTTTTTTACGTATAACTTCATGTTGTATATTGTTATATGTACATGATACGCGTACAAACAAACATATATGTGAATTCACACACATAAATACATACATATGTATGTGTGTAATGAACATGTGCGTGTATGTGTTTGTGTACGTGTATGTGTGCGTGTATGTGTGCGTGTGCGTGTAAGTATGCATCGTAGGAGTTAAGAAGGCAGCTTTGAAGCTGAAGTGACTGCTGGAATGAGCAAGCTCGCTGTAGAGATGGTGCTGATGATGATGATGAAGGAGAAATGGTGATGATGATGAGGATGATGAGGGAGAAATGATGCTGATGATGAGGATGAAGAGAGGATGATGATGACTATTATGATGATGATGTTGATGATGAGGAAGGTATAGAAGGAATATATAGTCATGGTTGCTATGATGAGGGAGGAGAGAAAGAAATGATGAATAAGAAAGAAGTGAGGCATTGTTGTTTGAAGAGCTTGTGAATAATTATGGGGAGAATAAAAACTAGAGATATATGCAAATGATGATGGTGGTGGTGATGATGAGGGTGGTGGTGGTGATGACGATTTTGAAAAATGCAAAAATAGGTAGATTAAGAAGACGATGTAAAAAATATAAATACAAAGCTCGTTGGTCTTGAAGCTTGTTCGGGTCCACGCCACGTTAACCATATTTGTAATTGTATTGTATTTGATTTTATTCTATCGTAATCTTCTGAATTGTATTATAAATAAAAGAAAATGAAAAGATGAAGAAAAGTATTAAAAAGATGATGATGATGGTGCTGATGCTTGTTTGATACATATGATCACACTAATTAGCCAAGAACAGACAGCATTTGATCTGCTTCTTATGGAAGTGATGGATAAGGAGATGGAGAGAAATTGAGAAAAAAAGATAAAGGAAGGAAGGAAGGAGGAAGGAAGGGAAGAAGAAGTGGAGGTGGAAAGTGTTTTCCTTAGTGAAGGAGGAAACCTGATAGTTCAGTTTGAAGACTCATTTGAAAAAGTTAAATAAAAATCACAATATTTTAAATGAAATAATTATGAATTTAAATAATTGCTGTTACTATCTCCAATCCCACTCTAACCTTCACTAACCATTAAACTCATCCCACTCATCCCCCCCAACTACCCACCCATCTCACTCATTTTATTGCATTCCACCTACTCATCCATCTCACCAACCCCACTCATCCATCTCACCAACCCCACCTACCCATCTCACCAACCCCACTCATCCATCTCACCAACCCCACCTACCCATCTCACCAACCCCACCTACCCATCTCACCAACCCCACCTATCCATCTCACCAACCCCACCTACCCATCTCACCAACCCCACCTACCCATCTCACCAACCCCACTCATCCATCTCACCAACCCCACCTACCCATCTCACCAACCCCACCTACCCATCTCACCAACCCCACCTATCCATCTCACCAACCCCACCTACCCATCTCACCAACCCCACCCATCCATCTCACCAACCCCACTCATCCATCTCACCCACTCCATCCATCCCATCCCAGTTCAAGAACGATATTTGTGGAAGATAAGGCATGCTTTAGACACAACTTAGAAACGTTTAGACCCTAAGTGCGTGAGAGGGTAGAAGAAGGAATAAAAATATTTTTGGATAAAATGTTGGATGGATTGATGGATTGGTTGCTATTTAAATAAAAAATAGGATATAAAAAGATAAAGTATGCACCCTAAACATGAGGTTTTCCGGACTTTTTATATTTTATTGACATCCTAATTGCTAACATAATTTTTATCCTCTAGTTTTTTCTTCACTCAAAATTGTATTATGTGTTTTGTTGTTGTTGTTTTGTAATATTATACTCAGCGTGTGCACACCAAATACTCGTATATGCACATGCAAAGCCTTGTTGGTGTGTGATGTGCACAAAAGTTGTTCTTCCATCATGTTAAATAAAGAAGACTAAAAGGAACAATTAAGAGAACTTAGACGAACTTTGACAAGCATCCAGAGGGACATCTAGAAAAAGAAGAAAAAACTTTAGAAGTCATCACTGCTTGTTTACAACATGCATCTCAACTCCACCAAACACCAACTACCGACCCTCTTTCCAGCCACTCACACGCACACGAACACCTTCATACAAACACACATACATACACTCACACATACAGGCATATTCACACATACACACACGTACTCATATACAAATATGTATAACATCATACTCATATGTAGAAGTTTGAAGGGTGGGTGTGGAAGTGATATGCTGTATCCTTAAGATTCCATCTTCCATGTGTTTATGTGAGTTTGTGGGTGTGTGTGTGTGTGTGTGTTTGTTTATGTGTGTGTGTACTTAAGTGTGTTTGTGTGTGTATGCGTGTGCATTTGTGTTTGTGTTTATTTTTTTATAGGTTTGCATTTTTAGTGTTGCTCATATATTCTATATGCAAAAGCCACAGTTCAAGAAAAACACATAAACGGTTAACAGAATTTACGTGAATTAAAAATTAAGTAAACTCACTAATACACACACATACATAAAAACTCAAAAACGGAAAAAACAGAAAAAAAAACACACACACACATATACAAAACAGTGGCTTGTATAGCTGCATATGTATGGAGGGTGTGCTGGTAGATAGGCGTTGAATTCTTAAGAGTTTGAGCGCCTACGATTTGTAACTATAGGCTCTGTCAAGCAGGGATTACACTTCTTGTAGAGTTTACTGTGAAATTACAGTTTATGTTACTGTAAAGTTACAGGGAAGTTACAGTAAAGAAGGAAAGAAAGAGGGAAGGAAGTGGTGGTTACTGCATCATTCCAATTGTTCTGTTTGGAACAATTGACTTTGATCGACCACAGTGTTGTTGCTGTTGTTGTGACACTACTAAGGGAGTTGTTGCATTGTTGTTGTTGTGGTTGATATGGAATAACTCAACAACAGTCAAAGACGCATAGAGCCACAGAAGCACACATACAAACAAACACACATACACAGACGTTTACGAGCACACTTAGGAAGACTTAACACTTTATATAGAACTTTATATTTAAGGTTTGAGTTGTTGAGAAGTTGTGGTGATTAGTAGAACCATGGTTACATCTTGGTTGCTACCGTCACTTTTGTGTCTTTTCTTCCTTTCCATCCAATCAGCCGTGAGTGTGGGTGGATTGGTGGATGAGTGGGTGAGTTGGTTGAGTGGGTGTGTTGTTGGATGAGTGGGTGGGTTGTTGGATGAGTGGGTGGGTTGGATGGATGGCTAGGTTGGTGAATAAATGACTGGTGAATGGATTGATTAATGAATCATTGGGATCGTGAAGAGATAAGTTGATGAATGGATGGGATGGTGAGTGGATGGGTTGGTGAATGGATGGGTTTGTGAATGGATGGAAAGGTGATTGTATTAGTGAACATTTGGGGCTGTAAATATGAATAAATGCATGAGTAGATGAATGAATGAAAAAATGAATCAATCAATGAAGAAGTAAATGAATGGATAAATTCATGAAAGAATGCATGGGAAAGTGAATGAATGGATGAGATGATGGATGGATGGATGGATGAGAAGGTGGATGGATGGATGAGAAGGTGAATGGATGCATGAGAAGGTGAATGAATGGATGAGAAGGTGAATGGATGAATGAAAAGATGGATGAATGGATGAGAAGGTGAATGGATGGATGGTTGGATGAGAAGATGAATGGATGCATGAGAAGGTGAAGAATGCATGAGAAGATGAATGGATGCATGAGAAGGTGAAGAATGCATGAGAAGATGAATGGATGCATGAGAAGGTGAATGAATGGATGAGAAGATGGATGGATGGATGAGAAGGTGAATGAATGGATGAGAAGGTGAATGAATGCATGAGAAAGTGGATGGATGGATGAGAAGGTGAATGAATAGATAAAAAGATGAATGAATGGGTTTGAAGGTGAATGGATGGATGAGAAGGTGGATGGATGGATGAGAAGGTGAATGGATGGATGAGAAGGTGAATGGATGGATGAGAAGATGGATGGATGGATGAGAAGGTGAATGAATAGATGAAGAGGTGAATGGATGGGTTAGAAGATAAACGAATGCATAAGTGAGTGAATGGATGCATGAAGGTGGGTAGAAAAGTTACAAGAAGTGAAATGATGTTGAGTATTCATAAAGAGGTTTCAAGTAAAAGTTTTAAACTTTGAACTCAGCTTCAGGCTTAAGTTATCATTCTCCTTGCTTTGATCGCAAGGGTCTTGTGTTTTTCTCCAAAAATGACATCTCATTATCATTTTCTTCATAAAAATCATCTTCACCAACATCATCTTTATTATCACCATCTTTCTCACCATCTTTTTCATCACCATCATCTTTGTCGTAATTATTATCATCCTCATCCTCATCATCCTCTTCCTCTTCCTCCTCCCCATCATCTTTTTCTTCCTCCCCATCATCATCATCGTCATCATCATCATCATCTTCCGCATCATCGTCATCAAGCCAAGAGACTGGTAGTTACATCTGAAGCAATTAGAAACTCTAAACCACGAACTTCACAGCGTACTTCTTCTCCACCTTCTTCTTAATTACCTTAAAACACCAAAATTTTAGAAAGTATTAAAGTAAATATTTTTTCAAAGTCAATAATTGAGATATTATTCCAAAGAATTTTTAGAGACCCTCTAGACATCCGAGTTTTTTAAGAGACGGCTAAGCAAATGGTGTCTGAAATGAGGGTCTAATATAATATTTTTCCAGCAATGATGGTGTCCTGACATTATGAGTGTCCGAAGATTTTGATATTAACTATACTTTCATTTTTCAGTTTCACTTATCTAATTAAAGAATCAATCCACCCTTCAATTAATGAATGAGTGGATAAACTAATGGATGGCAAAATTACTTTTTTTAACGAAGAAATTAGTAAAATACGGATAGAAAAACTGGAAAAAAAAGATTTAAAAAAGATAAACAAGCAAAAAAACAAGAAAACCAATCAACTACAATAAAAAAAGTATAAATATTTAGAACATTGAGAAATTAGCACTGGTTTAAAAGAGTCCAACAAACAGATATCAAATTGATAAAAAGTTTTTGTATATTTTCACAAGCCGCCAAGTTGGAAACATAATAAAAAAGTTTTTCCAGACTATTTATTTTTCACATCCCTACTCTGTACCGCACACTTTTAACGCCATTTTATTTTACGATATCTTTGAAGATTTTGAAGTTTAATATTAAAAATTAAAAATTAAAACTCTCTTGAAATTCAAGATTTGAAGAAAGTAAAATTAATAAAATTACTTTTAATAATAAGAAGAAGTTGATTAGTTTATAGAAACATCTTAAGTTTTTTGCAAAACTCGGTGGCATTAAGCCTTAATCTATGATTAAGGCTTAATGATTAAGCCTTAATCAATGATTAAGGTTTGAAAGATTTTTGACCGTATGCCATTTGAATCCATCCGATCAGCAGTCAACGGTTCAATCGAGTCATCCACCTGCTACTTGACAAATGAATGAATTTTCCTTCCACGCAATTTAGTTTAGTAATCTTTTGGGAACCTTTTTTTCATGATTCTTTTGTAGATCGAATTTACTTTGAAACTATAATAAAAATTCTAAAGAACGAATAAGGAACTTTTAATTTAGTTTTTATTGAAGAACGTGAATTTTAAAAATATCATGAAAAATCTTCATAAAAGATCAGTATTTCGGTTGCTGTGCCTCCAAAGGAACTACAAAAGTAGCTGTCCACTGAAGATCGCTGTGTGCCGCATTGGCGCTTGTTCTGCATCTTGTGGACAGGCTAGGGAGCTTCTATTCAGAGCTGGATTTGTAAAATGTTAGCAGAGGGGGTCAGACGTTTTTTAATTTGAAAAATTGATATGATATCAAAGAAAAGTTGGATTTGGTTACAAGGGGGATCAACTTTGACCCCCCATACACATTTTATGGGGTTGTTTTTTGCTTTGTGTGTTGCCCTTTCTCTAACCCTAATATTGACCTTAAAGCCGTCTTCTTTTCATGAAAGAGAGTTTTAAATGTCAGTAATTTTAAATAAATGTTATATAATTGTAAAAAATGTTTCATTTAAATGCTTTAATTGGGACTGACAATACATTTTGTCGGCCTACTTATCATGTACAAGCATGTACTTTTAACAATTCACAATGCTACTCACTCATTTTTATATCAATCTACCAATCATTTATAATTAGAATGTTTCACCATTCATTTATCAATTCATCAAGTCACCACCCCTGTTCACCCTCTCAACCACACTAGCCTACATTCCAACATTACCACACTCAGCCAACAAGTTTAAGATATCATGAAACTTCTTTGAGGCGAAAATATATTTGTAACATTAACAAAGTGTTTTAATAGTTTAGACTTTTATATTATTTTTCACAATGCTGCATCTAAAAATACATTCTTATTTAGAGAAAGATTTTTGGTTAAGTCATAAAAACTCGCATTTGTACAGCCTAATGCCTTCAAGTTGTTTCGTTCTCTACCTACATACACTCACTTATTCAAATACACATTTTTGTATAAATGTATCAAGGTTTTTTTTTGTGCTTTTATTTGTATGTGTGTGTATTTTTGTAAGTGTTAATCTATTTTTGTGTGTGTGTGTGTGTATGTGTGTTTATTTTTGTGTGTGTGTCTGTGTGTTTGTATGTGTTTATATATTTTAAAGTATCTTTATGTTTCCTTTGCTACGCCCATTCAAAACTGAGTCATATGGAAGGGCTTACAAGATGGAGAAGGTGTTGATGATGATGATGCTGAAAATAACACAAGTTTATTATTTATTTTTTCTTAAGAAAGAGTGGGAGAAAGAATAAAAAAAAAGAAAAAGGATGAAAAAGAGAAAATAATGAAATAGTGGAAATAAATGTAATAAAAAGAAATAAGTTAGTTTTGAAAAATGGGAAACAACATCTTAGTGATATTTTCAAATGACTATATGAAGTTATACTATCCTAAAACACATATTAAAGGTTTATCATAACAATTATCAAATATTATCACATTTATTATTTTAATAAAATAAATTCAATGAGTTTATATTGGTATTAAGATTACAAAACTCATGTGGTTTTTGCCATTTATTCAAATTTTCAAATACCCGCTTAAATGATTTATTCAACGTTATCTTTGAATAGCCTCTCAAATACTTTATGTAAGGTGTCGAAAAACTTGACAGTTTAGTTCTTAAAATATTAATTAATTTGTAAATAAAAACTTATCATTATTATTATTATTAGAGTCTGAGTTCGTAATAGAGAAATAATTTACAATTTTTTTCTTTATAAAGTTAAAAAACCATTTTCCTTGTTAATTACAATGCAAGAATATAGAAGAAGAAAGGGGCTATATACGGGAGCTGGAAAAAATTTGAGAGGATGATGGCATAATGAAAGCATCTGACAAAGATTGATAAATGATATAATAAAAACATTAAAATATCGAATAATTGTTCCTATGTCGTGCCTCTCTTCTTTTTATAATGTTATTTCCCCCATTCGTCCCCCTTTCATATTTTTGTATCTTTTCCATCTTTCTCCCCGTCTTTTCTTCCATCCACCATCCTTAATTCCTTCTATCCATCTTCCATTTCTTCCATCCATCCTCCATTCCTTCCACCCATCAGCTTCTCTGTATCCTTGAGTTTTTACATGATGAAGATAACAACCTTATTCTAATCACAGACACAAACACACGAACATATAAATAAACACAAGCGCACATACATTTAAACAAACACAAGCCCACATGCATTGGCACATATATATAATATAACATACATTCATAAACATTGTATATACTGGTTTTACATTTATATGGCTTCATAGCATATATATGGAAAAGTTTATATTGCGTTAAATGTCAGAGATGGCAGTGCAGTGTGGGTAGAATGCACTTGCAGTGCGAGTTTGTATTTAGGAATTACTCGAAGCCAGTGAAGCCACTACCGCATCTACCACTCTTATCACCTCCACCACCACCACAACCACCACTACCAAAACATTGAACTACCACAATGGCTGCCACTGCCATAACTTCCATCAGAAATTAACAAATCCATTTCAAAAAAGTTCAAAATTAAAAATTGTTTCATATTTGACATTTCTAAAAAACTTTTAAAACCCTTATCACAATCCCCACTGCAACATTACCACAACCAAAACTACCACATCAACCACAATCAGCACATCAACCACAACCACCACATCAACCACAACCACCACATCAACCACTACATCAACCACAATCACCACATCAACCACAACCACCACATCAACCACAACCACCACATCAACCACAACCACCACATCAACCACAACCACCACATCAACCACAACCACCACATCAACCACAACCATCACATCAACCACAACCACAGCCACCACATCAACCACAACCACCACATCAACCACAACCACCACATCAACCACAACCACCACATCAACCACAACCACCACATCAACCACAACTACAACCACTCCATCAACCACAACAACCACATCAACCACAACCACCACATCAACCACAACCACCACATCAACCACAACTACAACCACTCCATCAACCACAACAACCACATCAACCACAACCACCACATCAACCACAACCACCACATCAACCACAACCACCACATCAACCACAACCACCACATCAACCACAACCACCACATCAACCACAACTACAACCACTCCATCAACCACAACAACCACATCAACCACAACCACCACATCAACCACAACCACCACATCAACCACAACCCACACATTAACCACAACTACCACAACCCACGTATTAACCACAACTACCACAAACCACACACCACCTTTCCACCACAGCCACCGCAGTCGTATGCCAACCCCTTTCAACTTGGCTGCAGAGAATGTGGAGGGTGTGCATGTCCCGGAAGGAAAGGAAGCATGGTAATGGAGGGAAGAAAGATATAATAATTTTAATTAATTACAATCAATTATTGGTAAAAGTATGAATGATACTAAAAGTATTTGAAGAGTAAAATAAATCTATTCATTTATTTAATATTTCATTTGAATATAACAGTCTATCCATCTCACAACCCATTCATCCATCTCACAACCCATTCATCCATCTCCCAACCCATTCATCCATCTCACAACCCATTCATCCATCTCACAACCCATTCATCCATCTCACAACCCATTCATCCATCTCACAACCCATTCATCCATCTCACAACCCATTCACCCATCTCACAACCCATTCATCCATCTCACAACCCATTCATCTATCTCAAAAACCATTAATCCATCTCCCAACCCATTCATCCATCCATCCATCCACCCATCCCAGGGAGCGCCAGGCATCAGGGGACAGGAAGGCAAGCAGGGTCCCTTTGGTCTGAGGGGTAGGGAGGGATTCCCAGGACCCCCTGGAGTCTATGGAGACAAGGGAGAAAGTGGGGCGATGGGTCCCAAAGGATATAGGGTTGGTTGGTGGGAGGGGGTGGATGAAAGGATGGTGAAGTGGGTGGAAGGGTTTGGAGTTTGTAAATAAAAATAAATACATTGGAGACGAGGCGGAGTCAATAATTAGAAGAAGGAGTAATGCAGGAGGAAAGGCGGTGAGAAAGTTGGAGTGAAAGCCGAGTGAATTGGTGGAGGTTGTGTTTCATATTGACACAGTAGACTTGTGAAGAATCATAAAAGAGATAATTTATAAAAGATATAATTCATAAAAGATATAATTTATAAAAGATATAATTTATAAAAGATATAATTTATAAAAGATATAATTTATAAAAGATATAATTTATAAAAGATATAATTTATAAAAAAGATAATTTATAAAAAAGATAATTTAGAAAAGAAATAATTTATAAAAGAAATTCTGAAACCATAAACGCTGTTTGCCAGGGTGACGATGGAACTGTTGGATTTCCAGGATCGCCTGGAGCAAGTGTCAGTTAGATTAATATTTCATTCGTTCATCCATCTATGTAATCATTCATCCACCCATGCATCCATCTATCTACCCATACATGCATTCATGCACCCATCCATCCATTCATCCATGCATCCATCCATGCCACAGGGAGCTCCAGGCTTCATGGGACCAAAAGGTCAAAAGGGATACTCCGGTTGTAATGGCACACAGGTGAGGGTATGGATGGATGGATAGTGGATAGACGGATAAATTTACGTTTGGAGTGGAAAAGGGATAAAGAAATAAATGAATGAAAAATAAATATAGCAATAATGAATAAATGACGATTTATACACATGAACAAATTATAAATAAAAAATGAGACGCTCAACAGGGAATAGCGGGAAAGCCGGGAATCCCAGGCTGGCCAGGTCAACCGGGAGGCAGAGGCATGCCTGGACTGATGGGCATCAAGGTTCGACCCATCCCTGAATTGCATTATCTAAAAATGTTTTTATACTTTAATTAACGACCTTCAGAAAACTGAATTAAAGTTTTAATTAGTTTTCAAGAGTTCTTGAATAATTTTCTGTAAATTGCCGGATTACAACATAGTTTTAAAAAAATGCAAAAATACTTTACAATAAATTCACTATGAATTTTGAATGCATTTACAATAAATTCACTAATACTTTACAACAAAAGTAAATTACTTTACATATACTTTACAATTACATTACAATCGACCTTCAAACAGGGAGACCCAGGAGAGGTGAAGGACTTTGGCAGACGGGGACCAAAGGGAGACACTGGAGACCCAGGATTTGAAGGAATGCCGGTTAAAAATGAAATTATAAAGAATAAAAAATTATTTTTCATTTTTAATTATAATTATTTATTATTATGAATATAAAAAAAAACTTTACAAAGTCAACTTACAAACCAATCTCCCATACTAAGGCACAATAAAAACTGCCATTACTTATTTATTTAATTAATCATAATTTAAAATAAATAATTTCTTGAACGCGTGATTACAACTGCACGCACAAACCGCTTCATGCAGGGGTTCGACGGAAACCCAGGAGCGGTAGGCGACAGTGGCTTTCCAGGCGTCCCAGGACCTCCCGTTAGTGATCACACCCTGTTACCATAGAAATAAAATAAAAAAATAATTTTAATAGATAATTTATAGAACTATAATTTAGTTAATGAGTTTGATATTAATGATATAACCTTAAGTGATTTATCCGTCTCTCACTTTTCTCTTTCTTTTTTTTTACTCTTCTTTTTTATCACTCTCTCTCTCTCTCTATAATCTCCACAGGGACCAGTAGGACCTCCAGGTCTTCCAGGCATGATTGGAGATCCCGGAGAGATCAACTTGGGAAAGAAGGGAGAGAAGGTGAGTGAGGAGAGAGCTTGGAAATAGTGAATGTTTGTAAAGTCACTAAAGTACAACAATTTGACCTCCTAACCAACCTCTACACACATCCTCTTCTTCACCACTTTTCCAAACCACACATTCACATGTTCTCTTATACACACCCCCTCCATAACATTTTTCAGCACTGCCTCTCCACACCATCTCCACACCAAACCATCTTTCCCCATCCTAACCCTTTCGACCACAGGGAGACACAGGAGAACCAGGCTTACCAGGCATCAGAGCTAACTTCAGCACCAGTTACTTCCAGGTGTGTGTGTGTTTGTGTGTGTGTGTGTGTGTGTGTGTGTGTGTGTGTGTGTGTGTGTGTGTGTGTGTGTGTGTGTGTGTGTGTGTGTGTGTGTGTGTGTGTGTGTGTGTGTGTGTTTACTTACACATTATTTCAGGTAAGGTGTTCGCCAGGCGCACAGGGACCAGTGGGTCCACATGGAGACGAAGGAGTGATGGGAGACCATGGCGCTAGAGGCGCTAAGGTAAAGGAGGGGGGATTTGAGTTGAAGGGGTGGATTTGAATTGGAAAGGTGGTTTTTGGCTCGAAGTTGTGTAGGAAGGGTAGAGTTTGTGGACTAATGAGGGTGTATTGATGTAAATTTGTTTAGGGGGGTAATGTAATGTTTTATTGGGTGGGAGGAGATATGCTTTGTGCAAAAAGCAGTTAAAAGTTGGTAGGTTATAATCTATAGAAATTATATATCAAAATTAATCCAACATCATTCACTCATTATTTCTTCAAATCTACTCCGTACCCACTTCCTTTTCTACCCATCCTATTTCACTCACATTTTCTTACCTTAATCCTCCCGTGCATTTCTCCTATTCTGCATTACCACAGGGCTTCTCAGGAGAACAAGGTTTGACAGGCTTTCCAGGAGACGTTGGCGAAGATGGACCGAGAGTAAAATTACTTTTTCACTTATTTTTTAATAAATTTTTTCTGTCTGTAAAATCAGTTTTGAATTTATTGTTCAAAATATTTCAATACACCCCCGCCCCACATCATCCCATCATCATCACCACCCCCATCAAACCACAAAATTCCAATCGAAGCTTCTTTACAACTTTCATTGAAATTTTAGCTTCCAATCCAATCCATCCTTCCACTCTCTTCCCACTACAGGGCAAAAGAGGCAAGACAGGACCACAGGGACCACCTGGTCTAAGGGGTGTTGAGGGAGATGTGGGTAGGAGTGGTCAACCAGGGCTGCCTGGTGTAAGGGGGGATGTGGGAGAAGATGGTGACCGTGGATTGAGGGGAGACCCTGGGATGCCGGTAGGTGAAGGAGAGGGGGTGGTTGAGGGGTTGGGGAATGAGATTTCTGGGAATTTGATGTTTTCGATTGAGCTATTTGAGGGGTTAAAAAGTGGAGTTGTATTGGGAATGTAAAACCTAATTGTAAAAATATGATCGATAGTAATTTCTAAATTAAGTGGTAGTTTATATAATTTTATTATAACGACTGTTAATAATGAGACCACGCAACAACCAACCAACCAATCAACCAACCAAACAACCAACCAACCAACCAACCAACCAACTAACCAACCAACCAACCATCCAACCAACTAACCAACCAACCAACCAATGACAGTGGGGTGGTAGCGTGATCAAGGGCGTGGATGGTGCTCAAGGACCCAAGGGAAACCCTGGACTTCCTGGTAGATTTGAAACTAATTAAGTTTAAATTAGAATTTTTAATCCAAATCAAGCTTTCACCGTGACCCTCTTTCTCAATCTCTTCATCATCTTCTTTTTTTTCCATTTCTCTCCTTCTCTTTTTCATCATCATCATTATCATCATCATCATCATCATCATCATCATCATCATCATCATCATCATCATCATCATCATCATCATCATCATCATCATCATCATCATCATCATCATCATCATCAACATCCTCATCATCCTCCCCACAAAGGTAAACCTGGCTTCAGAGGGGACCCAGGAGACATTGGTTTCAACGGAGGACCTGGGTTGCCTGGCATTGCTGGTGTGCCCGGAGCCCCTGGCAGGGCCGTCAAAGGAGAAAAGGGAGCTGCAGGTGGGTGGATGGTAGATGAGTGTGGGGTGGAGGTGGAGTGGTTTAATTGTGGGTCATTGTCGACGATGATGAAGGATGGTTTTGGGTGATTAAGTGGTGAATGGGGGTTGGTGGATTTTAGGGAGACGGAAGCTGGGTTAGGATGTCTGTGAGTTAGAATTTGCATACTGATAGGTGTTGTGATCGATGAGTACTACATATAAAAATCTTCAAAGCATGACACTAAAAGACACACTTATACATTCCTCCCAACCACCACACACTACCCCACCTCATGACCACACAATCTACTCCACTTTACCATCACACACACCTCACCACACCAACCCCAACCCTTCCAACCCCCCCCCCCCCCACACCACACGACCACAGGAGAGCCTGGTCTACAAGGACCGGAGGGCAGGGACGGTGAGAGTGGAGTGCCTGGCTTGAGGGGAGACCCTGGACCAATCGGAGACACCACAATCGGCCCTGATGGTCTGCCTGGACTGCCTGGCAGGGATGGTAGACCAGGAGTAGATGGCTTCAGAGGTTTAAAAGTGATTTTAATTTTTGCCAATTAATGTTTTAGATTTAACTAGGTTTAATTTAATCGATTTATTTGATGTTTTAACTTGTTAAAATAAATAAAAAATATTAAATTAACCATATTAACTCAGTCACGACATCTTGACCCATTCCATCCCTCATGCCATCACAGGCGACCCAGGGCTGCCAGGCACAAAGGGACGTAAAGGCACGATATTCGGCACCAGAGTCATGCCGGGTCTGCCTGGACCAAAGGGAGTGAAGGGAGAACAGGGAGACGCTGGTGTGGATGGTCAGAATGGACCGTTTGGATTCAAAGGTGGGTGAGAGGGTGGAAGGGGTGGTTGAGAAGGGAAGAAAGAGTGAGAGGAAAAAGAAAGTAGGAAAGAAGAATGTCTGTTTTGCCTTCATGATGATGATAATAATGATGAAGTTGACCTTTCACCCTCATGAGTGCAGGAGACAAAGGAAAGGACTGTGGTTACTGTCCTCCAGTGATGGATGGAGAGAAGGGAGATGAAGGAGACTTTGGACCTCCAGGTGATGATGAGGATCAAACGCACACACAAACACACGCGCATGTCACACACACACATACACACAAACACACACACACACACACACACACACACACACACACACACACACACACACACACACACACACACACACACACACACACACACACACACACACACACACACACACACACACACACACACACACACACACACACACACACACACACACACACACAAACACACACACACACACACACACACACACACACAGAGACACACACACACACACACACTAACGCACACACACAGGTCTTCCTGGAGCACCTGGACCAATAGGAAGACCTGGTCTTGATGGCGGGAAGGGCAAATCTGGAAACCCGGGCTTGCCTGGAATCCGTGGGAGGAAGGTGAGATAGAGTTGTGCAGACTTAAATTAAAATTAAAGTTTACTTTTAGGTTTTCATAACATTATCCCTCAACTAACCATGCATCCTCCCATTTCCCTTTAACCCACTCATTCCTAATTATCTTCACCAAAACTCAAACCACACATCTGCCCCTCTTTAATAGGGAAACTTTTCATATATTTTGTTTAATTAAGTTGAAACTGGAATTTCATTTATTTATTTTATTCAAACTGGGAATCTTTTATTTATTCAATTGAATCAGAAAATCGTTCAACTTGCTTAACTTAAACAGGGAAACGCAGGAATGCCAGGTTCACCAGGCTATCCAGGAATGAAGGGAGACATGGGGGATGTGTTCACCACCTCACCTAACTACGGACCAAAGGGCTACCCAGGTGATGCTGGGAACCCGGGCAGAGTAGGTCCCGATGGGCCCAATGGACCCCCTGGTCAACGAGGACCCGAGGGCAGGGATGGACCTCCCGGACCTAAGGTGGGGATGGAGAAGGGGTGAATTGTGTGTGGGGAGCATGAAGATGGAGGGGGGTTTGTGAGTATGGATCAGTGTGATGAAGAGTCATGGCATATTGAGTTTGTGGCTTGTTGTGATAAAGCTCTTACATAATCTCGAAGCATCTATTCAGCAATAATTGATTATACAGAACCAAAATCTTCCTAGATTCATACAAGCATTTCCTTTAAACCCACAAACCACCACCATCATCATTTTCATCGATCAAACAGGGAATGCCCGGCATCAAAGGAGTGGACGGACTCGACGGAATGAAGGGCGGTCCTGGTTTTCCCGGAAGAAAGGGAGAGATCGGTGATGGCGTGCCAGGGAGGAAGGGAGAGGCGGGCATGGCGGGAAGGCCTGGTGATGATGGTCTACCCGGACTGCAAGGACTCAAAGGTGGGTTAGGGGTGGTATTGGAGGGTTTTTGTAGGAGGATAGGGCGTGGTGGATGAAGATAGTGAGAGATGCTGGTGGTAAGGAAGAAGTCAGTGAGAGATGCTGGTGGTAGGTCGGTAGTAAGTAATGGTGCAAGCAGCGGATGGTGGAAAAATATAGTACTACTGGGGGAAAGAAAAGGGGGAGAGTCTAATCAATGTTTCAGCCTTTTTTCTCAAACAACTCACAATTTCCCTCTCAACCTTTCTTGTTGTGACATTCTCTAAAACTCTCCAGTCTTCTCCCACCAATAAATCCCCCAACCTCTCTCATCCCCCATCACATCTAAACACATTCTCTTCTTCTTCCCTTCTCCTCAACCTCTATTCCCACTTCCTTTTCCAGGAGACAAAGGTTTGCCCTTATCTATGGAGATCTTGGCGCAGTACAAGGGAAACAGGGGAGTCAATGGCATTCCTGGGATCAAGGGAGACGCAGGCAGGAATGGTCTACCAGGTAGGTGGATGGACAGGGGAATGGATGGGTGAGTGCGTGGTTGAATAATTTTTGGATTACATTTATTTTATATTTATGTCACTTGACTTGCTATTATTCATCTTATTAGTAACTTTTTTATTTTTTTTATTGCGTCTGTCAGGCTGTGAGTAATATAAAATAATTTAAAAAAAACAAAAAACTTCTTAGTTTGTACATTCTTCCATTTTTAAGTTCCTACATAACCCCCCCTCACCCCCCCCCCCACACAAACCACTCCATCAAAACTGGCAACTCGCGCAGGCTACCCAGGAGTGAAGGGAGAAGTGGGTACAGCTGGCTTCCCGGGTCTGAAGGGTCTCCCGGGCACGCCAGGGGGCTCTAGCAGGGGCTTAGATGGCAGAAAGGGGGAGAAGGGTAACGCTGGCTTCCCTGGGCGACCTGGATCTTTTGGCAAAAATGGATTTCCTGGACCTAAAGGAAACATGGGTCTGCCAGGAGCTCCCGTTAGTTGATAGGAAGGGAGAAGGAGGGTACTGTAAGAGTTTTTTCTGGTTTTAATGAGGCGTTAATTAGTTTGTATGGAAGTTTTAATGAGTTTTAATTGGTTTAGAAAAAATTTAAATTTAAATAATTAACTTTAAAAATGTTTTAAAACCAATCATCATCGCATTTCGATTTAATTAGTAACAAATTAAAATATAATTAATAATTGATTTATAATTTGACGCCTCAAGGGAGAGGCGTTTGTGGCGCCACCAGGCTTCTTCGACGGAGAGAAGGGAGACGCTGGTTTCCCTGGCAACCGTGGACTGGATGGCGAACCAGGTGGATGGATGAATGGAGTGATATGCGAATGAATAGTTTGGGGATGATGCGAAGTATGGCAAAGACGAGAAGGTTGAACGGGTTTTTAACAAGATTGAGAAACAAATAGAGAACAATCATTAAATATAAGAGACAATTCTCCCCACTATTTTTCTACTAACTCTACCCACCCTCTTTCCACCCACCCACACCACAGGACGGCCAGGGGCGCCCGGCGACATTGGTGATCGGGGGGACATGGGTGACGTGGGCGAACCAGGTTACGACGCCAGGGATGGCTTGCCCGGACCGCCCGGAGATAGTGGGGGCGTGTATGCTGGACCGAAGGGAGAGGCTGGATTGCCCGGCAAGCCTGGACTCAATGGTCAGTGTGATGAAGGAGGGGATGATGATGATGATGAAGGTGGTGGTTTGATGATGAGGATGATAATGGTGATGATGATGAAGACGATGATGATGGAGATGATGGAAATGATGATAATAATGAAAGATTAGATAATTATTAGTAAAGATTAATCCAATGGTTTCAATACACAATAAACCCTTTCCTGCCTTTTCTCTCAGGGGTGGATGGAATTAAGGGAGACAGAGGAGAACCAGGCATTGTGGTGGGCGGTAGTTTCCCGGGTGACCCTGGGCTGGATGGAATGCCTGGGAAGCCTGGATTCAATGGACCGAAGGGAAGGGCTGGTGAGGTGGGAGATGCGGGTACCCCTGGAAAACCCGGGTTCCCAGGTGGGTCATTAGTGTGTTTTTTAAAAAAAATTATTTTTATTTTTTATTATTTTTGTTTTATTATTGTTAAATTTTAGAAAATGAAATAATTTAATAGGTTTTTAATATATTTATCAAAGTAAATTGAGCTAAACTATTTATTTTATTTTTATTTCAAATTAACGCTACATAAATGGATGTCTAAATGCGACCCAGGCAAGGACGGGCTTCCGGGACTGGCAGGAGACAAAGGCCTCCCAGGACCTGCTGGCTTCCCAGGCGCTCCTGGAGTCAAAGGATCCTTTGGTAGGCTTTTGTGTGTATGCGTGTGTGACTGTGTGTACATATTTCAATCCACCTAAATCACCAACAACACTTAACTACTTACTACACCTAACAACCTCCTTCTCAACCCATCTTCCTAATCCACCACCACCCGTTCAACTCACCGCCCACCAACCCATCCATTACCCTTTTAACCCTACAACATCCCTCAATCCATTCACCCACACCCACCAAGGTCTGGTTGGGGACGCGGGAGACCCAGGGTGGCCCGGAGCACCAGGACCTGATGGCATGAAGGGTGATGTGGGTCAGCCAGGTCTGCCTGGACTGAAGGGACAGCCCGGAGACCCTGCCCCCTTCTCAGTGAAGGGACAGAAGGGAGACGCTGGTTTGCCAGGTGGGTTAAGGGTGATGGTGTGGCTGGTTTTGTAGTTGGTTGGGGTGTTAGTGGGAGAAGTGTTTGTGTGTGTGTAGGTTTGTGTGCGTGCATGTGTGTGTATACGTGTAATTATATTCTTGTATTTACTCACATTTCAATTATTAAAAATTGTTCGCTATTAACTTCAACACTTTCAATTAATCTAACAGGACAACACATAAAAATTGATAACCACACAGGAACGGTTGGAATTACTGGAGATCCGGGTTTTCCAGGACAGCCTGGCATGAAGGGCGACGCAGGATTCCCTGGCACAGTGATTGCAGGCACTCCAGGTGAAATGGCGAAGTCTTTCAAGTGTTTTCTGATAAGTGCATGATTGCTGGGGTGTACCTTGGGAATGGATGCTGGATTGATCCAAAAGGAAGCTTAATGACTACATAAATATTAAATCGAACAAATCAACTTTTCATAGTTGCACATATTAATACTGCTATCAAACTGAACCCACTACAGGTAAAGCAGGAGACCCCGGAGACATGGGCATGCCAGGACTTCACGGTATGGAAGGACTCAAGGGAGCCAGAGGAGAACCAGGCTTCCCAGGCGCTAGTGGTCTGAAGGGAGAGGTTGGCAGAGCGGGCTTCCCAGGACAAGCGGGCAGACCTGGTCTCAAAGGGGCACTGGGATTGCCTGGAGACCCTGCCCCCAGGGGCGCTCCTGGACTTCCTGGAATAAAGGTTCGCCAAAACTCCCATTTTAAATATTCAAAATACATTTTTTTTATTATTTTATATTAATATTTATAATACATTTTTAAACTTTTTTCTTACCATAAATTCTTTCTACACCAACGCGCAACAGGGTGACCCAGGCAGCGATGGAGGGTATGGCAGGCAAGGAAAGAAGGGAGAAGCGGGTACCCCTGGCAGCCAAGGTTTTCCTGGTGCCAAGGGACTCAGAGGAGACGATGGAAGGGACGGCATGCCAGGACTGGATGGGAGGGAGGGCGAGATTGGCCAGCAGGGATTTACTGGCAGGGACGGCATGGATGGACCATCCGGAGACAAGGGGTCTTTCTCAGCTGATGGTTTACCTGGAGAGAAAGGTGTTTGAGGATTGCTTATTTGATTTGTTTTCTGTTGAATCACTGAACCATCCACTTCAAACCGGCTACTTCTTTAACTATAAACACCAACTTATCTTTATTACCAACTGAGTACCACCACCAACTAACCAACACCATCACCAACTAAACTTTACCACCACTACCTCCACAGGAATGAGAGGCATTCCAGGATTCAGCGGTCAAGACGGCAAGCCAGGCGCTCCTGGTCCGATGGGACAAAAGGGAGACATCGGAGCTCCTGGGAGAGGGGGTCTGCCTGACTCGTTCAGAATTCCCGGAGACCCTGGGCTTCCAGGGAGCGTGGGAGAGCCAGGAAGACCCGGCATGATGGGTGACAAGGGTCTCAGAGGACCCCCTGGACGCCCAGGGCTGGAGGGAGATAAAGGGGATTCGTACAGGGGCATCCCAGGAGCACCAGGAGATAAGGGAGACGTGGGAATTCCAGGAGTTTTTGGTGAGATATAGTTGTGGTTTGCTGAAATGTGTTGGTGTGTTGAATAGAAGTTGAAGTTTCAAAAGTTTTTTGAACAACAAAACTACACAAAAGCCCTAATAACATTAAAACCAACAACAACATCATCACCAACAACAGCAACAATTTTACAACTTATGAGCTCATCTCCCTCACTATTTCTACTACCACAACCACCAACCCTCACATCCACCAACCCTCACAACCACCAGCCCTCACAACCACCAACCCTCACAACCACCAACCCTCACAACCACCTACCCTCACAACCACCAAACCTCACAACCACCAACCCTCACAACCACCAACCCTCACAACCACCAACCCTCACAACCACCAACCCTCACAACCACCAACCCTCACAACCACCAACCCTCACAACCACCAACCCTCACAACCACCAACCCTCACAACCACCTACCCTCACAACCACCAAACCTCACAACCACCAACCCTCACAACCACCAACTCTCACAACCACCAACCCTTCCAACCACCAACCCTCACAACCACCAACCCTCACAACCACTCCATCTCATCTCTCCACTAACAACACAGGCTCTCCTGGTTTGGATGGCAGACCAGGGGCACCAGGCTTTCCTGGTCCCAAGGGAGAAATGGGCAACTTTGGCTCTGTGGGCTTTCCTGGATCGCCTGGGATTCCCGGCAAGAATGGACTGCCTGGCTTGAAGGTGAGGGGTGACTAATGGGTGAGTTGGTGAAGAATGGCTGGGTGGGAGGATGGATGGGTGAAAGATGGATGGTTGAAAGGATAGTGGCAAGTGAACAGACGACGGCAGTTGCAGTAGTATGAAAAATGATTCCAAAAAATGAAGTTACTGGATTACTTGTGTTTGTTTGTGAAAAAGCTAAAATATTAAAACACACGCCCGCTACTCGGATCCGCCTATTGAACATTATTTACACGCGCCCCCTCTATGCACACACACAGGGGGTGAAGGGAGAGAATGGAGATATGGGTAACTTTGGCATGCCTGGGCCATCCGGAAGGAAGGGAGAGACTGGTGATAGTGGCACCCCTGGCATGCCCGGAGACCGTGGACAAGTGGGAGACGTTGGTTCGTGGGGGGAGAGGGGTGGAAAGGGTATTTCCATTAACTCACACGAGCTTTTATTGTAATTTATTGCATTGTATTATATTGCATTGTATTATATTGCATTGTATTATATTGTATTTCATTTTATTGTATTTTATCGTATCGTATTGTATTGTATTATCGAATATTTATTTATTCAAAGCCACAGAACCATACACCAGCAAACATACACACACAAAAAAACACACACACAGGACTGCCAGGGCCTGAAGGACCCCCTGGAGATTCGAACCCCGAGGAGCACAAGGGTAGACCGGGTAAGGACGGATTCCCTGGAGTGCCTGGTCTGCCTGGTCTAGAGGGACCGTCTGGAGATCGAGGTGGGTGGGTGGTGGCTGGGGGGCTTAGTGAATGAAGATGGAAAAGAGGGGGGTTTAGTGTGGGGCTGTAAGATGGGTTGCTTGGTGGATGAGGGTAGAAGGGGAGGAAGGAGACGGGAAAGATGAGGTGGGTTTTAGTGAGGGTCTGGTTGGTTGGGTGAGTTAGGAAATGGGGATGGAGGAGGGTGGGAGATTGGAGCTGAATGGTTGGGTATGAAAGGTGGGTGGATTGGTAAATGAATTAAAATGTTTTTATGAAAAAGAAGGTAGGTGTGAGCTAAAACTGGGTTAGATAGATTAGTGAAAAATTGACGCTTGAGGTTCCATGGTGATTGATAACGCACTACTCAAATAACTCAACATCTTTCATCAACCCCACCACCCATCATCAGGCAACCCTGGATTCCCGGGTCAGAAAGGGGACAAGGGACCACAAGGAGCGACTGGAGACAAGGGTGACCCAGGCCGCACAGGCTTTGAAGGACCAAAGGGTCTGCAGGGAACTGCTGGCTACCCCGGAAAGAAGGGTGCCCCTGGACTGCCCGGAATCCCTGGAACGCCTGGAAACGCCGGTGGCAGTGCTGGATTCTACTTCGCTACGTTAGTTATACTGGGGTGGGAAGGTGGTAGTGATGATGATGATGATTAATATTATTATGATTATGCTGCCTAAATGAAAAGGATCTTTTGCAGTTTTTTTTCTTGAAGATGTGATCCAAAATTTATCAATACTCACCTTGATTAATCACTCTATAGCCATTCTTCTATTCCTTCATCGATCACCATCTTCATCCGATCCAACCATCTTCCCACTTCATTAGAACCCTCCCCATCTTCACACCCAACCCAGCCACCCATTCGAACCCCCATACTTCCCCATCTACCCACTCTACCCAACCATCTCCAATCATCTCCAACCCATCCCCCCACCCTCCCCCACAGACACAGCCAGACCTCGTACACACCGATGTGTCCACAGGGCACTGAGAAGTTGTGGGATGGTTACTCGATGATCTTCCTGCAGGGAAACAAGAGGGCCCACGGTCAAGATCTAGGTGCGTGGGTGGTTGTTGTGAGGAGGAAGTGGGTAGGTGGGTTGGTGGTTGTTGTGAGGAGGAAGTGGGTAGGTGGGTGGGTGGTTGTTGTGAGAGGGGAGTGGGTAGGAGGGGTTGAGAAAAATGGGGGGTTGTGAGGAGTGAATGGGTAGGTGCGTGGGTGGTTGTTGTGAGAGGGGAGTGGGTAGAAGGGGTTGAGAAAAGTGGGTGGTTGTTGTGAGGAGTGAATGGGTAGGTGCGTGGGTGGTTGTTATGAGGGGGGAGTGGGTAGGTGGGTGGGTGGTTGTTATAAGGGAGAAGTGGGTAGGAGGGGTTGAGAAAGATGGGTGGTTGTTGTGAGGGGTGAGTGGGTAGGTGGGTGGGTGGTTGTTGTGAGGAAGGGAGATGGCTAGGAGGAGTGGTGGTGAGGGGCTGAGTAGGGTTGGTTGTGAAGAAAAGTATTCTAGCATTTGGATTCTGATCGGATGATGAGGCTTATTTAAAGATGGTAAAGTTCGCCAGACGAGCCCCTACAGCACCACAAACACAACGACCACACAGGCTCTCCAGGCAGCTGCCTTCAACGCTTCAGCACGATGCCCTTCATGTTCTGCAGCGTCAACAACCGCTGCACACTCGCTTCCAGAAGCGACTACAGCTACTGGCTGGCGACCGAGCAGGAGATGACGCCGATGATGAACCCAGTCGATGGTGTTGGAGTCGTGCCGTACATCTCCCGTTGTGCTGTCTGTGAGGCCCCATCACAAGTGTGTGGTTGGGGCTTGGTGTGGCGTTGAGACTTGCTCAAACTAATACAACGCTCCATCTATAAAACACCAAAACCCCCACCTCTAAATCGACCACAACCTCCCATCTTCTAAACCACTAAACCACATAAAATACCGAAAGCCTCTTTTAAGCTCCACAAAGCACCTCAAACTACCAAAAAGCACTCTAAACCCCCAACAATTAACCTATAATCATCATCACAACTTCTCCTTTCTCCCCCTCCCCCAAGGTGATGGCAATCCACAGTCAAGCAGAAAATGTTCCCACGTGTCCGCCTGACTGGACCAACCTCTGGATCGGATACAGCTTCGCCATGGTGCGTTCTTGGAGGGGGATTTGAAACCAACACCAGTATAGCAACTGTTTCATCCACCAACATAGCAATTGTCTCATCCACCAGCATAGCAACTCTCACAACCAACAACCACCTACATAGCAATTTGTCTCAACCAACATAGCAACCATCACTGCTAACACCACCACCATCATCTTAAAAGTAATACTATTAACATCACCACAACAAACGTCACTATTAACAGCTCCAATTAAACTATCCACAAAAACAACAAACCCTGATACCACAACACACCACCGACATAAAAAAAACAACACACTTCTCACAAAACAGCAACCACCATCCCTACAAAAAAACAAAACCACCCAACCACAAAACAACAACACCCCTAACCACAAAACAACAAAACCACCATCCCCACAAAACAACAAAACCACCATCCCCACAAAACAACAAAACCACCATCCCCACAAAACAACAGAGCTCAGGGGCAGGGGCAGAGGGCTCAGGACAGGCGCTTCACAGTCCAGGCTCGTGCCTCACCAGTTTCCGAACGACGCCATTCATCGAATGCCACGGCACCGGAACGTGCAACCACTACACCACGTCGATCTCCTTCTGGCTGGCGACCCTCAGACGCGAGGACCAGTTCGCGAAGCCAGAGGCCGAGACGCTGAAGAGTGGCGACCTATCGAGACGCATCAGTCGTTGCGCCGTCTGCATGCGGGACGTCAGGAGCGGAATGATCTATCCCGACGGCGCCCGGCCCTTCCAGCCACTGCGCGACGACCCCAGGATCAACCGCAGTAACCCCGCCTACAACAACGGTGGAGGCAACAACAACGACCCGTGGAGGTATAACATCCACAGCTCCAAGTAGTGGCGTTGTTAGGGCTGTGCTCTTGTTGTTTGAATGGAGGCGATTTGAATGATGTGGCGCCTATTTTATGTATATTCTTAAATCGACTTGACGCCTTTTTTGTTTTTGGTCGCAAGGCTTATTTCACAAGCGTTATCGTCACGGAAGTGTAGTTCTATTTTCAATGCATATTAGGTCGTAAAAGCTTTTAATTGGAAATTAATTAAGTCATTAATGGTTTTAATTGAGGCATTATTAGTCGCCATAGCAACCGCCATCTTTGTTACCTTGACAATACGAAAATAGCCTTCAATATAACATTCAATATGCAATACATCGAATCATGCAGTGGCTTAGCTACATTGTTTTAATTAATTATCTATTTCATATTTCTTATCCAATTAATAATTTAATTATTTGAAAATTCCAATTAATAAAAAAAGTAGCGTTAATTAGTTTTGAAACATACTTTTTCCGATCATTGGAAAGTCAATTAGCAAGTGCACTTAATAGAGCATCTCTTGATACCTAATTAGTTCCAATTAATTAAATAATTAGATAATTAAAAATGACGTCTGCTGATGGTTGTACGAACAATGGTTGAATTTAAATATTTTTAATGATATTTTTGAATGACTTTATGATGTAATGCAATCGCTTCAATCTTGGTTTAGCCCTGTCTCACACATACACAATCACACCCACACAAACACACGCACACAGAAATACAAGTTGAAACATTCACACACGCTTAAATACATATACAAACATATTGTCGTTCCTACTACTAATAAATGATTAATATTCAGTGGATTTACACTTTTCAATTCATACCTACCCCAAAAACACAATGGATATTTGGGTGTTGTTAGCCCGAAAAGCTTTTAGACAACGAACTTTTAATTTTTATTTATTTAAATCGTGCAGAGTTTTTCAAATAGAGATTTACAAAAAGTTATTTTAAAGTCATTTAGCCATTAGTCGTATAAAGAAAATATTCTAACAATCATAACCTAACAGTCTTAATCACCATCTCACTACTATCATCACCCTGCAACACTATAATCCTCACCATCACACCCTCACCCTCATGAGATCATCAATATCATCACCCCCTCCCCTTATTATATCATTATCATCGTCACCTCCTCCCCTCATGAGATCATCATCATTCTCCTCCTCAACCCCCTCATGGTATCATCATCATCACCTCCTCACTGGAACCTCTGGAGGAGTTCCTCTTGTGCCAGCAAGTCCTTCTTCACCTTCGTACGCATGTAGAAGATGGGACAGTCCCTACTGTCGTGGTGGTGATGATGATGGCGGTGGTGATGATGATGATGGTGGTAGTGGTGATGATGATGATGGTGGTGGTGGTGATGATGATGATGGTAGTGGTGGTGATGATGATGATGATATTGGTGGTAGTGATGATGGTGATAGTGATGATGGCGGTGGTGGGATGATAACGATTTAAAAAGAATCAAAACGACCTTAAAATATTGAAAAAGTGAATTAATACAGCGCTGATTATTTAGCGCCTTACTTAATTATAATTAATAGCATCATCAAACCTGGTGCACAGAATCTCCTCATGCAGACTGCCTTGACATCTTGAGTAGGTCAAGTTAATTAGGTCAGTTTTAATTGAGAAATAGATTTAATGAGATCACCATTAAATTAATGCTCTTAATTATTTTTTTTATATATTCACCCATCAGAAAAGTTATCAGCCTATCTTCATCCATCCACATCACCCACCCCTCCATCCCCCCCCCAACGCCCTCACCCCCCTCCCCAAACTCCTCACCTCAACCCCACTTTCCCTCATCCTCCCTACCCACCCACCCACCTTTGGCACTGGGTCCAGAGCCGGTTGAACTTGTGCTCCAGATGGTTGAAGTGGCCCATCTCCCTGTTGTAGATGAGGGCCTCGTCGCCATGGCAATGCTTGCATACTGCTGATGGTGCTGTGGGGAGGGGGAGGTAGGGCATTTGATAGATGGGGGATAGGATGGTGAAAAGAGATGGATTAGTGATGGGTGGGTTGAGATGGGTGGTGGAGTGGTTGAGGTGGGATGGGTTGGTTGAAGTGGGATGGGTTGGTTGAGGTGGGATGGGTTGGTTGAGGTGGGATGGGTTGGTTGAGGTGGGATGGGTTGGTTGAGGTGGGATGGGTTGGTTGAGGTGGATGGGTGATGTGGATTGGTGAAAAAAGATAAATGGAAGGTGAAGATTGGTGGTGATTGATTGAGATAGGAGGAAGGGGGGAAAATAGTGGGTGGAAGAGTTTCCCCGCTTCCTCCTCCAAAAACATCCCACCCCAAAAAACACTCTGAACCCCCCTTCACCCTGAAAGCACCATAACATTCTCAAACCACCCAAACCCCCCCCCCCCCCCTCCGTCCCCCACCCCCCGAAGCACCCAAGGCACCTTGCTTCGAGTCGAAGGGCGTTTTGCAGCCGATGCATGTCTCGCGCTTCTTGGTGAAGGCAGCCAAGCCGCCCACCTTCGATGTCACCACCGTCTTTGCCCTTGTGTGCTCACCCTCTGGGGGGGGGGTGTTAGGGTTGTGTGAGGGTTGTGTTAGGGTTGTGTTAGGGCGTGGTGGGGTGTATTAAAAATGAAGGATGAAGAAATAAGTTGTGGTGGGAACATGGTGAGTGAAGAAAAGGACAAGAGAGGATTAGCGTACGACCGAACAGCCGAAATGATCATTGAGAAACAAAAACACCCATTCATTTAACCCCACCCCGACTCAATGAACCCACCCCCACTTCATAGGCCCCCCCCAACAACAAAACTTACTAAAAAGTAACAGCACCAATTCAAAAGACCCCCCCCCAACACCACCCTTTTAATAAACCCAACCCCCACTACCACCCCCTCCAACAACACCACACCACCACTACCACCACCACCACCACCACCACACCACCACCACCACCACACCACCACCACAGCACTACCACCACCCACCACCACCACCACCCACCACCACCACCACCCACCACCACCACCACCACCACCACCACCACCACCACCCACCACCAACAGCACCACCACCCACTCAGTAGGACACTCTCTGCCTTCTTCTCGCCAAGAATGGGTTCGAAAATCCTGAGAAGCGGGTTTGAGATTTGGTTGTCGAGGTAGTACTGCGTGTCGATTGGGATGTTGTTCTCGAGCACGTAGATGGGGTCCTGTGATGGTGGGTGGGGTGGCTGAGTGCGGGAGGGGGAGTTGGGAGATTTAGTCGATGGAATTGGGTAAGGGGATTGGTTGAACGAGGGGATGCGAGGTATAGGTTGAGTGAGTTGAGTTGGTTAAGATGTCTTTTGGATCAATCTTCTATAGGCGTACCTCTCTAGGCAACAACCACCACCACAGCACCCACCTCGGACTTCAGGTAGGCTGCAGTTCCCTTGGTGATAATAAAAAATAATAAACTAAAAAAATCGAATCAACAAGCCCCCTACGCTTTTCCTACCACAACCTCTCCCTATCACCGTTAAACCTCGACACCCCCTAAACTCCCCCTCCCATCCCTATCCCCCCCCCTTTCCCCCCCCCCACCTTTGGACCAGCGATGATGACGTAGGGCACCCTGTCACCCAGCTGGGGGGCACTGCCAGCATCTCTCTTACGCATCCTGGTGGGGGGGTGGTGGTGGTGGTGGAAGAGGGTGAGAAAGAGTGAGAAGAGAGGGCAAGAGAGGGGGAGGAAATAAGAACTTATTGGAAGGGTGGGGAAGAAAAAGAAGGATAAATGTTAGTAAGGAAGGGAGAAGGTGGGTGTGAACATTTGGACATAGGTTTTGAAAAGTGGGTCGGTGTGAAATGGGATGTATGAGGGTCACCACGAAACCCACAAAAAATCCCCCCCCCCCCAAACTACCAAGAAACACTCCCAAACCACCAACACCCAAAGTTCCTTCACCACCATCAAACCCTTCCCCCCCACCCTTTCCGCCCCCGCCCCCCACGCACCGGTTAGCTAGTTCATTGTGCGCCTGCTTCCCGGCGTATTCCGAATCGGTCTTTGTGAGTTCCTTGGTGATGACCAGCTGGGAGATGTCGATGCGGTTGCACAGCAGGTCAGAGATGACCGCCTTGGCGTAGTCCACTGCCGCTGTTGGGTCTCTATGGTGGTGGTGGTTGTGGTTGTTGAGGCTTGAAGGGGTTGGTTGGCGTTGTATGGAGAAGAGGGTGGGTGGAGTGGGAAGGTGGTTAAGAGAGGTGGAGTGGGTTAGAAGGGATTGAGTAGGTTAAGAGGGTAGAATGGGTTACAGAGGTCATGGAATCAGATAAGTGTTGTGTTGGTGTAATAGATTCTGATTGGGTGGTGGAAGATAAAAAGTTGAATAAGAGAGAAGTTAAAATAGGATTATTCTCATCAACATCATCATCATCATCATCATCATCACCGATTGATGAGGATCTTCTGGAGGCAAGTGTTGATGAGGTTGGCGACCAAGGGGCAGTTATCCCTGATGATGATGATGGTGATGATGGTGATGATGATGGTGATGACGATGGTGATGATGATGGTGATGATGATGGTGATGATGATGGTGATGATGATTATAATTATGATGATAATGATGATGAGGGTGGTGGTAGTTGTAGTTGTAATTTTTAGTATCATCATCATTATCAAAACACTACTACAATAATTACCATCACCACCCTAACCACCACCATCATTACCATCACCACCCCCAGCACGACCTTCTGACTGTTTCAATACCCTTGCAATCCATCTTGTCATATGAGGATGCCTTGGTGTAGTAGAGGCCCGCGTACCTGGGGGTGGGTGGGTGGATGGGGAGGGGAAGGATGGATAGAGAAATGGGTGTGGGGGGGGGGGGAAGAGGTGGGTGTTGGGGAGAGGTGGGTGGGGAGGGGGGGGGGGAGGTGGGTGTAGGAAAGAGGGTGGGTAAGGAATGGTGAAGAGGGAAAAGGGTGGTGAGAGTGGCGTAAGAGAGGGAGAGTGGGATGATGGGTGGTGTAGGAAAGCATGTAGGATGGGGTAGTAGTAGTGATGGTGGATGGAGGCCTGATAAGGTCACCCACCTCTTCTTGTTGATCAGCAGGTAGGGACAGTACACCTGGAATCATGAACAAAACATTCTAAATAAAAACTCTGAAAAGTGCCAAAAAGTGGCTCTAACTTCTAATACAAAATCCTCTAATCTAACCACTGAAGAACCCATATTTCCCATATTACCCCTTCCACAAACCACCCATAACCCCACAAACCACCCATAACCCCACAAACCACCCATAACCCCACAAACCACCCATAACCCCACAAACCACCCATAACCCCTCAAACCACCGATAACCCCACAAACCACCCATAACCCCACAAACCACCCATAACCCCACAAACCACCCATAACCCCACAAACCACCCATAACCCCACAAACCACCCATAACCCCACAAACCACCCATAACCCCACAAACCACCCATAACCCCTCAAACCACCCATAACCCCACAAACCACCCATAACCCCACAAACCACCCATAACCCCACAAACCACCCATAACCCCACAAACCACCCATAACCCCACAAACCACCCATAACCCCACAAACCACCCATAACCCCTCAAACCACCCATAACCCCACAAACCACCCATAACCCCACAAACCACCCATAACCCCTCAAACCACCCATAACCCCACAAACCACCGATAACCCCACAAACCACCCATAACCCCACAAACCACCCATAACCCTACAAACCACCCATAACCCCACAAACCACCCATAACCCCTCAAACCACCCATAACCCCACAAACCACCCAAAACCCCACAAACCACCCATAACCCCTCAAACCACCCATAACCCCTCAAACCACCCATAACCCCTCAAACCACCCATAACCCCTCAAACCACCTCCCCCCCCCTCATCCCCCCACCCACCTTCTCGAACTCCAGTTTGATGGGCTGTTGGAAGGTCTCGGAGATCTTCTCAGCAGCCACCTTGCCCAGCTCCATCGCCTCGGCCACCGTCGCCACCCCGAAGCGACACATCACCGAGTCTGTGTCGCCGTAGATCACCTTGCGACATCGTCATCATCATCATCATTAACATCATCATCATCATTAACATCACCATCATCTTCATCATCGTCGTCGTCGTAATCATCATAACTATCATCATCATCCCCATCCTCATAATTACCACCACCATCATTATCATAACTATCATCCCCATCATCATCATCATCATCAACATCATCATCATCACCTTGGCGTTATGGGCGTATCCATTTTGTATGGTGAAAGTTTCCTCGACCGCCTGTTTCGTCTGCTCGATCATCTGCCTGCCAAAGGCCGTGACACTCTGTCGTGGGGGGGTGATGATGATGATGATGGTAGTGGTGGTGGTGGTGATGGTGGTGATGGTGGTTGTAGTGATAATGGTGATGGTGATGATGGTGGTGGTGATGGTGATAGTGGTGGTGGTGATGATGGTGGTGGTGGTTGTGGTGATGATGGTGGCGGTCGTGATTGTAAAATAAGTTATTTCAGGAAAGTATAAAATAAAAATCAACTTCCAACTTGCTGCCACATCTCTATTCACTAGCTCAATCCCCACTCACCCACTAACCCACTCCCCCCCCTCCCCTCACCCTCCACGCCCCACCCCTCCACAACCCCCCCTCCACCCACTCTCACCTGGGATATTTCCAGACATGGCAGCTTGCCAACTTGAGCGCCTGTGAAGCCGTACACCGAATTGGCCGAGATCTTGAGCGCCAACTGACGCCCGTCCAGTACCTTTTATGTAATAATAATGATGATAATATTGATAATAATAATAATAATAATGGTCATAATAATAATAATGATAATCATAATAATAATAGTAATGAAAACACTAAATGGTCTTCTAAATAGACTACGGAGCATACTGACGAGATAGATTACAAACTAGAGGTCGGAGATGGACGATTTTTCATTCCCGGTCCCGTCCCGTTCCCGAAATTTGTTTTCCCGTCCCGTCCCGTTCCCGATGGGACATCAGAATTTTGATTCCCGTCCCGTCCCGTTCCCGAAATTTTTTTCCCGTCCCGACCCGTTTCCCGAAAGCTTTTTGTTTTTTTATTCATTTTCGCTGCCGTTTTCACTGGTCCCAAACTTGCTAGTTCTAACATTTCTTACAATTTATTATTTGAAAGTCAGAAAATATTTCTTTTAACAAAATAAAAAACACGATTTAAATTTCAAATATTTATTGAAATGAAAGTATTGAAGTTAGTCATTGTTTTTGAGTAATTCAATCGAGTCTTTATTGCTTTTCACACGGGTTAAACCGTTAAGAGTTTCAGCTTTCAAATGAGATGATTTTGGGTCTAAAGTTAAACGACCACATATTGAAAAATTCCGTTTACAGCGAATATAACTTGCAGATATACTAAACAAAATTTTGGCTACTTCTTGTAGTATTTTAAAATTGCTCATTTTATGCCAATAAAATAAAACATCTTTATAATTTTCAATTTTTTGGGACGTAATAGTGAATATTTGTACAATTCATCCTCTTCTGAATTTTTTTCTTCGTTCATTATTACTAATTCTTCAAGAATGTTAGAAATATGTTTTTTGACAACGTTCTTATTCTCCAAAACTGCAAATATAAAATCATTCGTATAATTTGATAGTATAATAATTTTATTATAATTTTTACGTTATAAAAACAAACATAATAGGTCTAAATACCCATCATTTGTTTTTTCTCTCAACGGCACTGCAGCTTGGTCTGGCTGTACAAAATAGAATTAAATTTTCTCTAATGAAAGTCTTGGTATTTATTTCTTTTCTATCCCAAACTTTTTTCCTATTATTCTTTCATACTGTGGATGCAACAGACATGCTGTCATAGGAATAAGATCAATGGCATCTTTTCTTTTGTCGAAATGATCAACTGAGCAATCATTTGGAAATTAATCATTCAAATTCAAAGTATTAATTTATAAAATTAAAATAATATAACTGACCAGCTTGATTTCATCTGAAAAGTTTTCATCATCACCCATTTGTTCTAATCTCCCTAATCTTTGGACTCATCATAACAACTTCAAATGTAGTGTTGGAGATTTCGACATTGGCAATGGTGGCTTCGTTACACATTTCTATTGCATTTAATACTTATTTAAAGTACGGAGTATCGATGAAATAAAGATTTCCATACTTAGAAGTTTGCTGAAAAATCATTGTTAAAGAATCCAATCCCAATAACTTTTATTCCCGTTTTTCCCGTTCCCGATTTAAAAGTTGATTCCCGTTCCCGTCTTTTCCCGTTCCCGATCTGAATTTTGATTCCCGTTCCCGTTCCCGTTCCCGTCCCGAAAACCTATTCCCGGTTCCCGACTTTTCCCGTCCCGAAATTAATTTTCATTCCCGTTCCCGCGGGTACCCGGTCAGATCGGGTACCCGGTCCGACCTCTATTACAAACTACACAAACTCGATAGATTACGGACTAAATTCAATAAAAATAAATAACGGACTATACTCAATTGGACTAGATAGATTACGAGCCACTCAATTACAGCACAATACACCTGTTTGCGGAAAGGGTCGGTTTCGAGCTTAAGGTCCGCTTTGGCTTTCTGTCGTGCAGCTAAAAGGTTCTCGAGGATCTCGGGTAGGAGCCCCTTGCAGACAGACGCCTTAACGAACAGATTGCCAGACGGCGTTTTGATGTACTGGTCGGTGTTCAACTGTTCACGAGCGACCGAAGCCTGGTCGATGAGGGTGGAGTAGCAGAGGTTGTGAGCCATCATGATCGATGGGTACAGCGATGAGAAGTCGAGCGTTGCGATGGGAAGGTTGTAGTAGCCCTTGAGCGGTTCAATCACCGTAGCGCCGGTGAATTCCTCGCCGACTGAGGCCTTGTGCGTGGGAATGATGTAGTCCTTTTCTTTCGCCTTACGGAGGAGTTGGGACATGACCTGGTAGGTGGGTGAGTGGGTGGTGGTTAGGGTGGGTGGTGGTTAGAGTGGGTGGGTGGATGTAGGTGGTGGGTGGGCGATACTGGTGGTTGATGATAAAAAGTGCTAATGGTAGCACCTATCTCTCAACCTCACATCCTAAACACCCTTCATAACCTCCCCTCCCCCCTCACTCAAACTCCACCATAATCCCATCCCAAACGCCCTCTCTTACTTCCCCCTTTCCCCCCCCCCCCCCAAACCTTAATCTGCTGGCCACGTGACAAGAGGCTGGCCAATGAGACGCCAGTAACCCTTGCCATCTCCATGTAGTTGACGAGACTCATGAGTTTGTGCATGAGGCGCAGGGGCAGGAGGGCGTCCTTGAGACAGTAGACCGCCAATCGCCGTCTCGTCTGCTCGTTTCCCGCCTTTTTTGGAGGGTGGGAGGGGGTGTAGGTGGTGGTGGTGGGATGGTGGGTGCGGGGTGAGTGGGTTGTAGCTTGGAGTGGGTGGAATGTAGTGTGTAAGGGAGTGTTGATGGGTGATGGTGTGGGTTGATAGGTAGAGGGTGTTGGATGGATGGATGAATAAATGGATGGATGAATAAATGGATGGATGAACAAATGGATGGATGAATAAATGGATGGATGAATAAATGGATGGATGAACAAATGGATGGATGAATAAATGGATGGATGAATAAATGGATGGATGAATAAATGGATGGATGAATAAATGGATGGATGAATAAATGGATGGATGAATAAATGGATGGATAGATGAATCGATGAATGAATGGATAAGTGAAAAATTGAATGATTAAAAACCTGTAAGTCCGAAATAATGGAGTGGTGTACGTCCTCTTTCTGGTGATGATGATGATGATTATTAAAAACCACTTACCCACCAACCCCAAGCCGCTATCACTCAACCAACAAACCATCAAGCCCTAACCCCCCAACCCCTCATCCCCCAACCACCCACAACTCCATCCATCCACCACCCACCCCCTCCCCTCACAAATCCATCCATGCATCCCCTCCCCCCACACCACCACCCACTTGTTCCCCAAGGAAGTGGTAGGAAACGGCATTGAGTCGGTAAGACCTGAGTTTTGAATAAAAACAATAATAATAATATTATTATTATAAATAACAAATGTAATAATTAATAAAGAATAATAATGATAATACTCATCATCATTATCAACACCATCATACTCTTTCATTTCGTAAGTCATATATTCTTTCAAATTGGAAATAATTGAATAAAAAAATTTAAAAAAAAAGAAATTACCATCATCATCATCAGCAACAAGATCAACATCAATTATAATAATATTAGCCCCAACAAATAAAACAACAACAACCTCAACAACAACAACATACTTGAAGCAAAAGGGCGCATCTGGAGAACTAAGCTTGACAAGATTGAAAAATCTAGGAACCCAGAGCAGGCGTGGCGGCTGATCAAGAACTTGAGAGGAGACCCTAGCACATCCGTAGACAAGTCCATCACTTACAAAGGCCGCATTTGCATCACAAGCAAAGCGCGTGCGAACGCATTCATTCAGGAATACGCAAGCATCAGCCAAGTCAAGAGCGATAAGGACCATCGGAAAACTAAGGTCGCCATCAATCGGAACCTCAGCCACACCCGCTCAATCCCCGAGCAAGAGATCGAGAAGGCATTCACGTTGTCAGAGCTCCAGCAAGGTATCCGCTCCATCCCCGCAGACAAAGCCCCCGGACCTGACAACATCAGCAGCGACATGTTGAAACACCTACCCAGCAGTGCACAACAAAACCTGCTGACACTTTTCAACATCTGCTGGAATCGCAGCGAGTGCCCTCAGCAATGGCGGGATGCCATCATCATCCCGATCCTGAAACGTGGCAAAAACCCTGCTGATGTGTCAAGCTATCGTCCGATCAGCCTTACCTCAGTGGTGGGGAAGCTTCTAGAAAAGATGATAAAAGCAAGGTTGATGTGGTGGATGGAGAAGAAGCAGATACTGAGCGACAATCAGTCGGGGTTCAGGTCAGACAGAGACACAACGGAACAATGCCTACGTCTCACACAAACAGTCAGTGATGGGTTCCAGTCTAAACCGTCGCAACGCACCATACTCACCCAGTACGACTACAGCCGAGCCTTCGACACTGTGTGGAGAGAACGGCTGCTCAATAAAATGGTTGTCATCGGCATCCCTCCTCGCTTCACTGCCTACATCAAAGGGTGGTTTGTCAACCGTCGAGCCAGGGCAAAATACAACGGAGACCTCAGCAACCCGAGAGTATTCAGGGCTGGACTACCTCAAGGAGCAGTACTGTCGCCCATACTCTTCGTCATCTTCATAAACGACCTTCTCGGCAAGTTTATGGAAGATTCGACGGTGTGTGCCTTTGCTGACGATTTAGCAATTGCACGCACGGGTAACGACAAGCTGAAGATCCAGGCAGAACTCCAAATCGAAATCAACAAAGTTCAGGATTGGAGTTCTGTAAACCGCCTCGCCCTAAACTACAACAAGTGCTCGTGCAGCTTCTTTTCCACAGCAGTCTCCGAACACAATTGGCAACCGTCGCTCACCATCAACAACATCCCACTCCCGTTCGAACCGAACCCGACCTTTCTTGGAGTCAAATACGACAGACTCTTGCACTTTGGCCATCACACAGACATGATAGTGGACAAGGTAAGGAAACGGGACAATATCATCCGCAACCTCGGAGGAACGGAGTGGGGATGGATGAGAGCTGGGCTCAGAAGTGTATATTGTGCACTGCAAAGGAGCATAATGGAATATGCCAGCCTTGCATGGACACCTTGGACTCCAAAAACCCACATCACCAAGATCGAGAGGGCCCAACTTCGTGCTGCCAAAATCCTCACCTGTCTCACAGCAACAACGCCCTCCGAAGCTGTTCTTGTTGAAGCAGACCTAGCCAACATGGAGACGAGGTTTGATCAAGCTTCTCTCAAAAGGGCTGTTAAATGGGTGAGCTACAAGCAGGAAGACTGGAGGAAGTCACTTGCAGAGAAACATGTCCCCAAGAAGCTGAAACAAAACAGCTGGAGGGCCAAATTCCTTCACCAAGCAAAGGCACTTCTCCCAGAAGACCCACTGCACGAAGCGATATACGAGCCAAAGCCGCCGTGGATCAGCTTCCCCCTCAACATCAGCTACTCCAAATCCAGCAAGCACGACCCTGATCTCTTGCAACTGGAAGCAGCTAAAGATGCCATCTCCCAGGAAGGCGAAGCTGACTTTACCATCTACACTGACGGCTCGGTGCAAGGTGTGGCAAAGCATGGTGGTGCTGCGGTGGTGGTGTACCAAGGAGATCAGAAAGTAGCTAAATGGAACAAGCCGACAGGTCACAAGAGTAACCCAATGGACACTGAAAGAATTGCGGTTGAGGAGGCTCTGAAATGGTTGAGTGAGAGAAAGGACTGGAGCGTGGCAAAGATTGTGTGCGATTGCAAGCCACTTCTTTCGCTAATGGCATCCAACTCTCTCTCCTCCCATCGAATCTCACAGCTAACTGCACAGTGTACCAACATGAACAAAAAGGTTATCTTCATCTGGGTGCCAAGCCACTGCTGTCTGATCGGAAACGAGGAGGCTGATGCAGAAGCAGCTACAGGATTCAGGGCACAGCTAACCCCGCTACACCAGGAACTATCGAGAACAGGGATCTGCCAGGCAGTCACAAGCCACAGACCACAAGAATCCCACTTCAGTAACGACAGACTGAATGGCATATACAAAGGAAGGCTCAAGAAAGCTGAGGAGGAGCTCACCAAACTTGCTCGCACCAACCTGAGCAGGTTCCGTACAGGGCACCACCCGGCGATCAGAGCCTACCAATGTAGAATTGGTCTAGACCAAGAAGACTTATGCAGACTCTGCAAGACAGCCCAGGAGACAACAACTCATCTCTGGACAGACTGCCCAGCCCTTGAACCAGATAGGGCAGCACACGGGCTGGGCAAGAACACAAGAGAACTGACTCAAGAGCCTGGCAGGGCAGCGCAGCTGGTTGAGGTTATCCTCTCCAGACTGCTAAACAACGAAACGAACTAAAACAACAACAACAACAACAACAACTACAACAACCTCAACAACAACAACAACCTTAACCTCAACCTCAACAACCTCAACAACAACCTCAACAACAACAACAACAACCTCAACAACAACAACCTGAGTTTGTAGTCCCTGAGGAGGACGAGGAAGAGATCAAACTGCACCCTGCCCTCGATGTTGATCCTCTTCTGCTCGCGTTTGCCCATCTGCTTCGACTGGATCATCTGGCAGGTGGGTGGGAGGGGGGCAGGTGGGCAGGTGGAGGGGGGGAACAGGTGGGTGGGGAGGTTGGGGGCAGGTGGGGAAGGGGGGAGGGAGGGTAGGTGGGGGGGCAGGTGGAGGTGGGATGGTGGGGGGGGGGGAGAGTAATGGCGAGAAGAGGAAAAGAGGGATGGGTGGAGAAGATGAGGGTGTATGATTGAAAGAGGGGTAGAGGGCTAGTGGTGTAGAGTGGGTACGGTGGGAAGTAATGGAGTGGGGGTAGTGGAGGGAGAAAGGGATGACCAGCAGTAGTGATAGAGAAGGCGGAAGAGGAATGGGGGAGTAGTGAGGTGGAAGGGAAATGATGAAAGGAAGAAAGAAGGAGGAAGTAAAAAATGGTCACAAACCTGACTACGAACTTCTGACCTGACCTTGACCACTCGACCCAGATAAGCAAAGGTCGTTATCTTGAGGTGCTTGGCGCGATTCAGTAAGTAGGTAAGGTCAAAGTTCTGGATGTTGTAGCCAGTCAGAATATCTGGGTCAACTTGCCGAACAAACTCTGCCCAGTGCTGATTGGTTGATGTATGGAGGGAGGAGGGGTGTGGTGGGTGGTTTGTTTATGGGGGGAGGGATGTAGTTTAACCAATCATCATCCACATATAAACATTAATTTACAATCTGCTACTCCCATCACGCACATACACACACACAAACCCCCCCCCCCCCCTCCCACACTCACACACACACACAAACACCCATACACACACACACACACACACACACACACACACACACACACACACACACACACACAAACACAAACACACACACACACACACACACAAACACACACAAACACAAACACACACAAACACACACACACACACAAACACACACACACACACACACACACACATTGAGGAGTTCTTCTTCGGTCTTGAAGGACAACACCTCTGCTCCCACGATAGGCGCACATGTGTTCAAGGTCATGATGTTGCGGATGAAGGGATCCTTGTCCCCCTGTCTTAGTACCTGTGTGTGTGTGTGCGTGCGTGCTTGTGTGTGTGTATGAGTGTGTGTGCTTGTGTCTGTGTGGGTATGTGTGTGTGTGTGTGTATGTGTGTGTGTATGTGTGTGTGTGCTTGTGCGTGTGTGTGTGTGTATGTGTGTGTGTGTGTGTGAGAGGGTTTGGTAAGTTTATGGAAATGAAGCATAAAGTAGGATAAAAAGGGATGATGATGATGATGAAGAGGATAAATAGAGTTGAGAATGGAATGAGGGAATAAATAAAAATTATGAATGGAGAAGAGTGGTGATGGAAGGGGGATGAGTAGCAATAATGGATGGGGAAGGTGATGATGGTGGAAGGGGGATGAATAGCAATAATGAATGGGGAGAGGATGGTGGTGGAAGGGGGATGCATAGAAATGATGAATGGGAAGGGGGTGATGGTGGAGTACCTGAGTGGCGATCTGGATGACCGGGTCCTTGTCAGGCTCTGGGAAGACTCCTGTGTGAGGGTGCAAGCGTTTGTGCAAGAGCCCCTCTCTGCCTTTAACCCACTCACTTACCCACCCATCCCTGTACTCATTCACCAACTCATCCATCAACCCACCCATCCCTGTACTCATTCACCAACTCATCCATCAACCCACCCATCCCTGTACTCATTCACCCACTCATCCATCAACCCACCTATACACAAGCCTATCCATTTTTCCTCATTCCCACCCATTTGCACCCGCGTTTCCATCCACCCACATACCCTCACTCACCCATTCCACCCTTCTTTCTAAAAAACAACACACCCACACAAACCCATTCATCCCCCCACCCCACCTACACCCACCCACACCCATCCATCCTAAGCCGCCCACACACCTATCTATTCTCATCCTTCCACCCCACCCACACCCATCCACCCTCGCACCCTCATCCCCACCCACACCCACCCACCTTTCCTTCCCGCACACTCAATGTCAAAACTCATGACTCTGAAGGGTGCAATCCGTTGCCACTCCCCCTCAGCCTGGTGGTGATGATGATGATGATGATTTCGATGATGATGATGATGATGGTGGTGGTCATGATTATGATGATGTTGATTATGATAATGTTGATTATGATAATGATTTTGATGATGAGGTGATGATGATAAGGATAATGATTATGATGGTAGTGATGGTGATGATAATGGTGATGATGATGATACAAACTGGATGGGCCTTTAGATCGCCCCACCACACATCAGCCTCCCATTGACAACGTGTTTTTTTGGGAAGTGGTGATGATGATGATGATGATGATGGTGTTGATAGTGATCTCGCTTTGTATTTTCCCGCCTCCACTTGCATCCAACAGCAGCCCACAATATCCAAGTCCACCATGAATCTGTGGTGATGATAATGATGGAACGATTACTACTACTACTACTACTACCACAACCACCACCAGCATCACCAGCCACTACCACCACCACTAAAACCACCAGCCACTACCACCACCACAACCACTACCACCATCACCACCACTACCACTACTACTAAGACTACTATAACTATTACTAACCTAGTATCAAAGTCGATGTTGCTCTCGAAGATGGAATAGCTCGAGGCCAAATAGCCGGGGCACTGGAAGCCATTGTCAAGCAGGCGTTTGGCCTGGCTCACGAAAGATGGAAGAAGCAACATTATCCTTAGGAAAGACTCTTTCCTGTTTCCGTTGAAGCCCAGGATGCCTGGTGGTTGGTTGTGTTGGTGGTAGGGTGATTTGTGAGTGGCTATAGAGAAGGGGTGGTGGTGGTATGGGAAATAGGGCACGGAATACAAAAATTACTGAAGCAGTAGACCATTTACTTAAAAGATAAAATAAAAATTCCATTAAATTGTACTTAATTGAACAAGTGGAGGGTGATAATAGATTAGTTACTCTGTTTGGCGACCAGTTCCACTCCTACGACTGGGTTCGTGATGTTCTGTGTGTTCTTCATCTCCTTTAATAAGGCATTGTTGAAGTGCTCCTGTGGGCAAGATGGCGGTATCATCATCATCACCATCCTCACCGTCATCACAATCATCATCATCATCTTTTTACTCATCCAACTACCATACAACCTACTCGATCCTGAACCACACCAGCTCTCCATGAGCATTATCCCCATAACAACCTTTAGAGAACAACCCCAACCCCCTCCAAAACCCATCCCACAACCCCCTCCAAAACCCATCCCCCAACCCCTTCCAAAACCTATCCCACAACCCCCTCCAAAACCCATCCCGCAACCCCCTCCAAAACCCATCCCGCAACCCCTTCCAAAACCCATCCCACAACCCACCCGAAACTTTCCACAATCCTCCCTCTTGAAGCCAGCAGGGGCACTCGCGAAGAAGTAGGGCACGAAGCCGTGCACGTGCAGCGCCACACTAAATCCGGCATCGGTCACCCCGTACAAAAGCATTATGGCACTGGGTGCAGATGATGATGATGTTGATGTGTCACCTGGAGTGCCTGGGAGGGGGTCCCCTGTGATGGTGTGGTGGATTTGGTATGGATAAGGTTGTTTGGAGGATGGTGGTTGTGATGGGAGTGGTGGTGGGTGATGGTGGTGGTAGGCTGGAGTGGTATATGGGTGAGAGAGGATGTTGTATGCGACTGATGGGGCATGAGAATTACAAAGTCTTTTATCAACATCATTATCATTACCATAATCAACACCATAATCATCCCCATAATCATCACCACAACCTGTGTAGTGTTCCACGTCGAGTTGTTGGAAGAGCAGATGCTCTTTTGCAGGGTCCATGTCGGGAGCCTCGGGTCTGCTCCACTTGAGTGCAGATTCCCTTTTAATCTCAGGCCTGTCCGCCATTAGAACCTCCATCTCCTCAGAATCTGGCTGTGAGAACTCTTCCTCAGTGTACATCATCATCAGCGCCTCATCTTCCATCTCATCTTCATCTTCTTCCAACCTTTTGGTGTGGAATATAATTGCTGTTTAAAAGGATTTATGGATGGATCACCCATGTATGAATACTGGTTTAAATCATAAATGTGTTTTTAGACACAAGTATTTTATTGTGAGAATCAATTACTTACTTTGCTTTCTTGCTTGCTGCATTGAAACTTTCAGAAGCCTTATGCTTATTTGAGTTCATTTTGTCACTAAAATGATAAGTTTTACGCGCTCTATCGATATGCTAAAAATGAATTTAAGTCCTAAAAAAGTGATTTTATTATATATATATATTTGAATATGAATATGAATATTTTATATGAATAAGAATTTTTGAGTTTTAACTCTTAATAAAGAATGTAGAATAGTTTTACAAAACGTTTCTAGCTTCTACCTCGTCTAGTTAAGAATGGTAAATTTCATTGTTTGAAGCCGAGTATTTCACAAAGTTTAATGAAAAACTATTAAATATTATAAAATTTCAAAAATGAAAATGTCAGGCAACAAATCATCGCAAATTGCTGACACTCGTCAAGAAATTGCCGAACTTGTCAAAAGAAGAGCCGAGATAGCCGTATTTTTCTTGAAAAATATTCATTCTAAAAATGTCACTATCATTAAGAAGATTTTCTCTTTTTTCATCTATTTTTTTTTAACTCAGGAGACGCTTGCGAACCTGGAGCGTCAGATATATGCATTCGAGGGCAGTTACCTGGAAGACACCCAACAATATGGAAACATCATCAGGGGATGGGATCGCTACCTTATCAATATCAAGTAGGAAGGAGAAATACTTTGGAAAAGCTAACCACAATTGCATCCACAGCACTTTAACACACACATACATAAACACACACATACATTAACACACACATACATAAACAAACACACATACACATGCACACACACACACAGGAACACAAACAGCAAGGGTGACAAGAGGAACAGGAAGTTCAAAGAGGCGGACAGACTCTTCTCCAAGTCGTCTGTCACGTCTGCTGCTGTACGCTGCTGCTGCTGCTGTTCAATAATATAATTATTCTTTTTATTGTAATAATAATAACATAAAAATTATTATAATGATTATTATAAATAATAATTAATTTTTGTAAAATCAAAATTTTTTAGGCGGTTTGTGGAGCAATTGACGGATTTGATAAAAGTGAATTTTAAACATTTATTTCTTTAATTTTCCAAATATATATCAAATGTAAAAAAATTGTTCAAAAAATAAATTTCCTTTTCTCTCAAATTCAAATTTTATATAACTTTACACCATCACCATTATATATTATCACTATGACTGTCATCATCGCTACCACTATCATCATCATCATTATCATCAGGTCAATTGGGGGATGAGCGTCCACGCATGGGTGGTGCTGATGATGATCCAGTGACAGCTAATGGTGGTGAGGGAAACTACTCCAGCTCTGAGAGTCACTCCTCGAGTGGTGATGATGATGATCAAGGCTCGTCTCGTCTGTATAAGGTTGGTGGGAGGAGGGGGGGGGGGTGGTTGATGAATTGGTGGGGTAGAGGAGGGGATTGGTGAATGGGTGGGAAGAATGAATAAGTTTATTTTTATTATCATTCCCATCATCTTCATTACCACTATCATCATCAACACCATCATCATCACCACCATCATCATCATTATCATCATCACCACCATCATCATCATCACCACCACCCAGATGGCCAAGCTGCACAAGTCACAATCTTCCAAACACAAGCGACCAATCAAACACGCCAACTCTAAAAATAGCAGCAAGTCTGTATCACGTGATTTTATAATATTTTTAGCGCTTCATTTAAAACATGTTATTTTATTTTGCGTATTACTTTAACAATTATATCAATTCAGCATTTATATAATTATTAATTTAAAATGAACACAAATATTATATTGTTTTATTTAAATCTAAAAATATCTCAGTACATCATTTACCATTGCAGGGGTGGTGTTGGAAAGAGAAACTGACGGTGCAGTGCTTTCAAAAACGACAATATCATCATTATCATTATATTCCTATTTAATTTCCAATCGTTTAAAATAATTATCATTATGATACTGATGATGATGATCACTTATTTATAACTTTTTTTTCTAATGAAGTTTATTTTCCTCACAATAAATCTGCCATGTTTCTACCTTTATTAATATTATTATTATCATTTTAAACCAATAATTAACCATGGATATATTTATACATAATATATAAAATTGGATTCAAAGTTTCACTTTGGTCAGGTCAGTTTTGAATTCAAATCACAGCTACACCAACTCCCCTTGAGCTCTGTCGAAAAGCCTATAAGGTCGCAAGGAAAAAATTATTTTCGACATTTTTAGTTGTTCTTGCTGGCGACCATCTTCTCTCCAAGAAATGTCGACTACATCGGTATGTGGGAACTGACCTCACGGCCTATGCCTACAAGCTGTTAACCACTTTTTTTTTCGTTTCTTTTTATTTGTGTGTGTGTGTGTGTGTGTGTGTGTGTGTGTGTGTGTGTGTGTGTGTGTGTGTGTGTGTGTGTGTGTGTGTGTGTGTGTGTGTGTGTGTGTGTGTGTGTGTGTGTGTGTGTGTGTGTGTGGCTGTAGTCAGTCACCCACTGAGAGGCAATGAAGTGTCAACAAGTTACTCGATTAAGAATTTGTTTCCACATTATTATTACTTTTTATTATCGATAAACTTTTTTTTGTTTTTTCGTCTTCCTTAACCCTACTTTTATTTTTTAATTATTTGTATTAATTTTATTTAAATCTTTATTAATCATTATTATTATTATTGTTTTTCAACCCTTTTTCATATTGTTCGACTTTCATACTTCTCAAAAGCTTTCAGACCAACTTTTCAAAGAGCATTTTTAACTACCCTGTTAATTAAATACTCAAGAAATTATTACTCATGTAAAGTAATGATTACTCATCATAACTGTAATCATCATCATCTTCATTGTTTTTTGTATTTTAAAGAAAAATAAGAATAATTGCATTTATTTCTATTATCATTTGTTTGTCTCAGTCATGTCGTCTGCTCAGCTAGACAATTGAGTAAACAAACTTCACTGAAAGAATGAATTCTAATTAGCACATACAATAAAATACAATTAAATGGAATACAATTCAATGCAATACAATTCAATTCAATTCAATGCAATACAATACAATACAATGCAAAACAAGGAAATGAAATAAAAAATGAATTAAAATTAAGTACGACTGACGTCTTTAAAATAATGGTAAAAAACTTTTATTATTTTTTATATAATTTATAGTTAAGGAATCGATACAAATTACTACTGTTATAAAATTATATATAATTTATAAAAAATATTTATTATATATGTGACCAATGAGCTATATTCGGAATTAAATAGATCACATTTACTTTTTAAGCGAAATGAGATTGATTTGATTGCAAAACACCCTGAGAAACTTCAGTGGGTTTCAAAGAACATTAAAAGAAAAATAAGAAAACAAAAATAACAAATAAACAAACAATTAGCAATAAAAATCAAAAATAAACAAACAATTAGCAGTCAAAATAACAATAAAAATCATGTTAATAGCCCTAATAAGCTGAATAAGAATAACAAGAATAAAAATAAGAATAAACTATAAGAATGAAGAGTGCTTAGAACCGTGCTAAAGGAAAGCTTTCGTCTCTTTCACAAGGCACGAATTGAAAGTTAAAGGTAGATTTAAATGTCAAAAAGTATTTTTAAACATCAAATGAAGTATGAAGCAAGTTGATATAAACTATTCACTGTTATTTTGTGCTAAATCGGGAATATAAACCGCAGATTTGCTGTGTATAAGCAAATATTTGTGTCGTTGTTTGCCCTGAGAGCATGGTTGAGTCAAAAAGAGATTTATAAAAGTTGTAAGAAAGACTTATTTGTTGAATTGTATTCTAACTTAAAGTTTGTCAATTTACATTCAAAGTTAATTGGTCTTGTAAAGTGTTTCATTGATTAATTGATCATCTATCAACAAATTATTTGAAGGTTGGATATTCTTGAATCTGATTTTGAAGTTATATATTTTTGAAATATATAATAAAGTTAAAAAATGATTTAACTCAAGCAAACAAAGTCATTTCATCATTCTGATGGTTAAAATCTTCTGAACTACAAACAAATTATTTGTTATAATAATTCATTCAAAACCTTTTAAAAACTCTTAAATCTTGTGAAAATACGATATCTTGCAAATTTAAAAGTTTCAAAATTAGTATAACGCTACAATGTTTATAATAAAGGTGTGATAGAAGCCCAGTTAACTTTTAAATGTTTAGTTTAGACTCTAAACTTTAGAGACACTCCTACATTGTACTGTTACCAAGGCTCTTTATTTTGGAGATGAATGAAAATTAAGAGAAAAGCTTTAATCTAGGGCATCTATGGTGAAATGCTTGCAGATGGTTGGTGGCACTTAGGCCAGGGAAGCAGCCAATACGGAGTGAGTCCTTCCCACCAGAACACCAGGTCGACAATGGCTGACAGAAGAACTTTTTCTCAACAAGCATCAGACGTCTGGGACTTGAGAGACACCGTCTTAGAAGCAAACGCCAACGAACACCGCCTGCAATCAAACATTCGCCTCAACCAAACCGGCACGACAAACTTCGACAATTTCTCGCAACATTTCTCATCGGAAGAAATCAAAAACTGGCTTTCAATTGATCCTCGCAACGGCTTCATCAGAGTCTTCCCGCCCGACTCGAACAAGATCGCCAAGTCTCGTCTGGTCGCGTGCAACATCGAGACGAGAGTGAAAGTCGTCTGCCAGGAGCTGGGCGTGAGTGAGACAGCACTGCACATGCAGTTGAACGGGGATCGCATGCGAAGACTGGAGCCCGATGAGCAGCCCTTGTGCCTCCAGAACGACTTCCTGATCTCGCTCGGTCACTCGAGTGTGGCGAGGGTGCAGCAGGAGGGCTTGCACGAGGACCTGCCCTTCCTCATCACCTTCCATGCAGGTGACCATCCTTCCTGCCATCCTTCCTGCCATCCTTCCTGCCATCCATCTTGCCTTCCATCATCCTTCCTGCCATTCTTCCTTCTTACCAACCTCCATCTTTGCTACTCACCTTTCAGTCCTTTTGGACAATAAAATGCCATTAGAATTTTCCACTATCAACTCAACTGGTGCAGACAACTGTTCCCTTTTCACCATTATTCATTTTCATCCATCCATGCACCATAGTTATCTCTCTCCCCATCTATTTACCAACCAATAAATTCGTTCCTTTTTCATACCCCCTCTATCCATCTTTCTACCCACGCACGCACCCATCCACGCACCCATCCAAGCACCCATCCACCCACCCATCCACCTACCCACCCATCCACCTACCCACCCATCCACCTACTCATCCACCCACCCACCCACCCATCCACCTATCCATCCACCCACCCACCCACCCATCCACCCACCCATTCACCCACCCATCCACCCACCCACGCACCCATCCACCTACCCACGCACCCATCCACCTACCCACGCACCCATCCACCTACCCATCCACCCACCCACCAACCCATCCACCAACCCATCCACTTACCCATCCACCCACCCACCCACCAACCCACGCACCCACCACAGGCAAACCCCTCCACCAATCCACCGAGGCCTCCCTCACTCCCTTCCAAGCGAATGTACAACTCAAAAAGGCGGGAAGGTTCCAGAGTTGGATGACCAAATGGGCTGTCGTCTTCAACACTAGAATCCACTTTTACAAAAGTTTGAGGGGGGGGGGGTGATAGGGAAGGGTGGGAGAGAGGGGGTGATAGCATAAAAAAACTTACTACAATAACGACATTAACTAAGACTACAACAACAACAATAGCAAATACATTAACAATCATAACAACAACAACAACAACAACAACAACCATCTTTTCAGACAAAGATAAGTTAGACAGTCCTTCAATATTCCAGCTAGCTGGAGGTCACGTGGAACGATGCAACATCAACAACAACAACAAAAACAATAACAACGACAACAACAACAACAACAACTATAAAAGCAATGATTATTGCCTTAAGGTGGTTTATTTTCCTGCTTTGTTGTATTTATTTTAGTTTTCTATTGTATTCATGATCGTATTTTGTCTTCTTGTATGATACAGTATAATCTATACTCACTATACGCCGTTTAGATAATGATGTATGAATGCATTACAAACTTTCTAATTTAAAAAATGGTTGAAATAATAGTGACCATTTCAGTTTGCGGCGTTCCTTTGCACTCAATCACTTTTTGTATCAAACGCTTTTAATTTATGCAAAATTGCAATAATTTAGTAAATAAATAAATCTATTAAACGCTACATAAATGCTGGCGATGACGTCACAGCTGGTTGCCAAGGACACCGACAAGCAGATGTTTCTGTCGTTTGGGAGGGAGCAGGAGTGCATCGACTGGTATGTCTGTCTGAAGAAGGTGGGAGGGGAGGGGGGGAGGGGGGGATGGGGGAGGGAGAGGGGGATGAGGGAGGGAGAGGGAAGAGGTAGAAGGGGGAGAGGGAGGTGGGGATGAGGGGATGGTGGAGGGAGGAGGGAGAGGGGAGGAGGGGGAGGGAGAGGGGGAGGGAAGAGGTAGAAGGGGGAGGGGGAGGAAGGAGGGGGAGGAAGGAGGGGGAGGAAGGGGGGGGGGGGTTGAGGAGTAGTGGAGGGGAGAGAATGGTTGAGATAGGGGGGATGGTAGGAATGGGGTGGGGATGGTGGGTGGTAAAAAATGAGGGAATGAGGGGAGGAGGAAGAAGATGATTTAGGCAGGAGGAAGGGGTTTGTGCGAAAGGGTTTTTAGCATTTAAAATTTATTTTTTTATTTTTTCCATCAATTCACTCATCCATCCACATTAACCCACTCACCCCTCTTAACGAATCCTAACCCTAACCCACTTAACCTCCCTCCCAACGAATCCTAACCCACTCAACCCCCCCCCCCCTCCACAAGGCGACAGACAAGCTACCCACGGTGGCTGACTTGTCGTGTTGCCATTTGGAGTTGTTGCCAGAAAATCTGTTCGTCAACCAGGCCCTCCTCCAACTCAATCTGCAACACAACCTACTCAGGGAAAAACCATACAACAACAACAACAACAACAACAACATAAACAACAACATAAACAACAAAAACAACAATTATTATAGTAAAAATACTGGTAATAAGAATGGAAATGATGATAGTAGTAGATTTGATAGGTTCGCCAATCGGGCTCCTGATAATAGTTACAAGGACTCCAGTGGTGCTGATGATGATGTTGTTGAGAGCAATTTGTGGTATTTAGACGATTTGAGCAGGTACTTTGTTGCTTATACTGTACATAAGTTATACATAAAAACAACAAAAATAAACTACTAGCCCAACAAAACAAAACACTTCAACCACAACAAAAACAACTGCAACACTCCAAAACAACACACAAAGCACAACAACAACAACAACACTCCAGTACAAAAACAAAACCACAAGAAAAACATTAAAAACAACAAAAACAATAGTCCAATAAAAAATATATAAAAGCACTCTAATACTAAACAACACCCAACAATATCACCCCAACACCAACAACAAAAAACAAAAAAATCAACCCCAACAACAACATTCCAACAACAACAACATCCCGACAACATCAACAACAACAACATCCCAACAGCAACAAAAACAACAACATCATCCCAACAACAACAACATCATCCCAACAACAACAACATCATCCCAACAACAACAACATCATCCCAACAACAACAGGTTCGAGCAGCTGAGGAGTCTCAACTTATCCGACAACTACCTGCAACACTTTCCCACCTCCATCCTCACCATCAAATCGCTCGTTGACCTCAATCTCTCCACCAATCAGATCGAGTCTGTTCCCGCCAATATTAAGGCCTTGAGTCAGTGAGTAGGGAGGGGGGGGGGGTAAAAGGGGGTTTGAGTGGGTAGGTAGATGGCGGGGAGAGGGGAGGTGGAGTGGGTTGGTGGTTGAATGGGTGAGTGGATGGGCTTGTTGGATTGTGTGGATGAATGAATGGCTGGAGTGAATAATTGGAAATGTGGATGGATGGTAGCGTAAATGATTGGGTGGGTAGGTGGAAGGATCTTGGGTGGCTAGGTGGAAGGACCTTGGGTGGGTAGGTGGAAGGACCTTGGGTGGCTAGGTGGAAGGATCTTGGGTGGGTAGGTGGAAGGAGCTTGGGTGGGTAGGTGGAAGGACCTTGGGTGGCTAGGTGGAAGGATCTTGGGTGGGTAGGTGGAAGGAGCTTGGGTGGGTAGGTGGAAGGATCTTGGGTGGCTAGAAAAAGTTTCGCAATCTGCACAAAGCATTTTCACGATCCCCATCGTAACCACCACACCCGACCACCACCAACACCACCACACCCGACCACTACCACCACCAACGCCACCACCAACGCCACCACCAACAACACCACAACCAACACCACAACCACCAACACAACCACCACCAAAACCACATCCACCACCAACCACCAACAACCCCCACCACCACCACAGACTACAAAGCCTCCACCTGCACAACAACCGCCTCTGCTCTCTTCCCACCGAAATGACGTCACTCTCCCGCCTCAGCAGCCTCATCCTCTCCTTCAACCACTTCGACACCATCCCACCCGCCCTCGCCCTACTGACCGATATCCGATTCACTGACCTAGATTCGCTCGTTTTGTCCGGGAATGCTATTTCTTCTATAGGTGGGGGGTTGGGTTGTGTTGTTGGTGGTGTTGGTGATAATGAAAATGTACGTTGTGCCTTACCATAATCATCATCAACCACTTCTTCACCACCCACCACTAAACTATCCCCCACCAACCACCCAACCATCCATCAACCCATCTCTCTCCCAGCCATCCCACTAACCCATCCAACCTTGCCCCACCACCCCAAAGACCAAACCACCACCACCAACCCATCCAACCTTCCCCCACCACCCCAAAGACCAAACCATCACCACACCACAGACACAGAAGCGCTAACAAACATGCGCTACATAAGGCGACTTGACCTGCGTCTCAACAAACTCTCGCTGCCAACGGGGGTGACCGCTGCATGGGCCTGTCTGCACCGCTTAACCCACCTCGATGTGCGAGACAACCAGGTGGGAAGGGTGGCTTTGTCACTGGTGGTGCTTTTCGGTGGTTCCATGGTGGTGGTGGTTTATGGTGATTTTATGGTGGTGTTTTATGGTGTTTTATGGTGATGGACTTCGGTGGTTTCATCTAGAGGAAAGAGCAAGGACAATAAATTAATGAACTCATCGTACACCTGGGGATCATGATGATAATGATGATGACGATGATGATGATGGTGATAAGGATGACGACGACGACGATGATGATTATGATGATGATAGTGGCCATATTTGATGAGCGATAATTCAACGTAGATAACGGATCTTGACTTGAGATGCCTCAAGAGTTTGGAGATGGTGAGTTGTGAGAGGAACGGCATGACGTCACTCAGTCTGCATGGCTCCTCCCTCAAAATATTGCTCGCTGCCTGTAACTGTGAGTGTGTGTATTTATTTGTGTGTGTGTGTGTGTGTGTGTGGGTTTATGTGTGTGTGTGTTTGTGTTTGTGTGTGTGTTTTTGTTTGTGTGTTTTTCTGTGTGTGCTTGTTTGTGTGTGTGTGTGTCATGGTAATGATGATGATGACGTCACAAAGGCCTTGACAAGATAAAGATCTCACCGAAGCCTGACAACCTGGTTCACTTTGACGCCTCCGAGTGAGATTATAATAAAAATAATAATAAACAATAAAAAAACAATAATAACAATTAAAAAATAATATTAATAATAACAAAAAATAATATTAATAATAATTACAACAAGAACAATAATACTACTACTGTTATTAATCATAACAACAATACTACTACTTATACTAATAGAACAACAATATTAATAATAATTTAAAATATATATTATTATTAATATTATCATAATTCAATTGTTATATATATTCAAGTTATGATCAAAACTCAACCATTGAAGCTCGCAACTAAAATCATCATCATCATCATTCTCATAATAATTATAATAAGGATGATAATAATAATAATAATCATCATCATCATTCTCATAATAATTATAATAATGATAATAATAATAATAATCATCATCATCATCACCAGCAGAATCATCATACTAATCATCATCATCATCCCCATCATCGCCACCACAGCAACTGCTTGGAGACAGTGCCGGATTGGTTGGGCAGTTGCTTGCAGCTCAGGAAGCTCCTCCTACAAGAGAACTTTCTAAGGGAGATCCCTGCCAAGTACTCCTGATGATGATGGCGATGATGATGATGATGATTATGATGAGAGGAGGGGGGGGGAGTGATGATGATAATGATTATGATGGGGGGGGGTTGGTGATGATGATGACGAGGAAGATGATGATGATGGTGAAGATTAAGATGATGATGAGAATGAGGATGGTTTTGATAATGGTGCTGATGTGAATGATGATGATGATGGTATTGATGATGGTGAGGAGAAGGAGAAAGTGACAATGTTAACCAAGTTCACTCAATCAACCAACACATCCATTCACCCAGAATCCTCTTGAACCTCAAGAGGTTGACCCAATTAAATCTGGGTCACAACCACTTGACCTACTTACCGGCCGAGGTGGGATGCTTGTTGTTGGAGGAATTGCATCTGCAACACAACTACATCTCGCAGCTGCCCGCCATGCTGTTTAAGAATCTGTGCAGGTGGTGATGATGATGATGATGATGATGGTAGTGATGATGATGATGATGGTGGTAGTGATGATGGTGGTAGTGATGACGATAGAGCTGATGATGACGGGGGTGAGGATTGTGGTGCTGAAGATGATGTCGGAACACCCAACACACCAACCATGCCACCCTACGCCACAAAGCCCCTCCTCCCCCCCCCCCGACAGACTGACCCTTTTCAACTGCAGCCAAAACTTCTTGCACCACCTGGCAGCCCCCCACCACCACGTCGACTTGAATATCGTGCAGGAACTCCACCTCTCCTCCAACTTCCTCAACGACAAGGCTTTCTCGCTCGTCTGCAACTTTTCGCGCCTAAAAGTCGTCAATTTGGCGCGAAATGAAATCACTTTGATCGATGATGAGTTGGTGGGAGGAAGGGAAGGGGGGGGGGGGGGAGGTTTGGTTGTGGGGGGGGAGGGGGTTTGGTTGTGAGGGGGGGGGGCGTTGTTTGGATGAGAAGGGGAAGCTGGTGAGTAAAGAAGAGGGAGAGTTAAATTTTTTCATAACTGTTTCTAGAAAATACACAACTGCACAGTTTCAATGGCTTATTCTTTCCATCATTTTATCCCATTCCGTCCACTACTACACCCATCATCCCATCCACTCAACCCATCGACCCACCATTCTATCCACTCACCATCCCATCCACCCACCATCCCATCCACTCAACCCATCCACCCACCACCCCAGGGACATCTTGAAACTGCAACTCCTGCAAGAGCTCAACATCTCTTGCAACCAACTCACCTCCCTCCCCTCCTCTCTGCCCCTCCTCCCCAACCTCACCACCCTCCGTGCTCACTCCAACTACCTCACCTCCCTGCCCAACTTCCAACACTCCAAGTCTCTCAGGGTCCGTCTTTATTTATATTTTTCATGTTTTTTTATTATTGTTATTATAGTTTAGTTTATAATGGTTATAATGATTATTTATTCACAAAATCTTCAGTTTCAGATTCATTCTACCACTTACCTTCTTCTTCTTCTTTTTCTACCCTTTCTCTTATATTTTTCTAATTTTTAAATTTTTGTTTTCTATCAACCCCTCCCCCTCTTCTCATCAACTTTACCTTTCTACCCTACATACTTACCTCCCTTACATCTTCACCCCCCTACATTCATCACCCCCTCTCTTCTCCCCACCCACCCACCCACCCACCCACCCCATTCCCAGGTGTTGGACGTGGGTGACAATCAGCTGATCGACACGTGCGTTACTGCACTCATCTCCTCCAAGCTGAACCTCCTGGACATGAGCATGAATGGGCGACTCAAGGTCGACCCTGCCACCTTCAAGGCCATCAGGTGGGGGGGGGAGGTGGGGTGGAGGAGTGGGGAGGAGGGTGGTTGTGGATGTTGGTGGATTGGTTTTTTGGCTAGTTGGAAGGATTAGGGCTAGAGATAGGGTCAGAGAGAAGTATGATTTTAAAACTATTCACCTCCACGACTATCATCATTATCATTTCCGCCATCATCATCATCATCATCATCATCATCATCATCATCATCATCATCATCATCATCATCATCATCATCATCATCAGCATCATCATCATCATCAGGAGCAAGAAGAGTATATGCCTAGTGGACACTTCAGGCCAAAACAGACGTCTGCCAGGACTACCCAAGAAGAGGTGGGTGGTGTGGGGAAGGGGAGGAGGGGGGGAGGGGGAAGGGGAGGAGGGGGGAAGGGGGTGATGTGGGGGAGGGAAGAAGGGGGGGAGGGGGTGATAGTGGTTAGACTCAAACAGAGGAGAGGGTGAAAGGGGAGAGGAGGTGATGGTGTGGACATATGATATTCAATTGGGAAGTTAGACGAATTAAGCGATTAAAACCTTCACTAACCAACCTATTAAGTTATCTCTAATTGGCTGACGTCATCCAATTAGTTCCACCCCTCTTGGATATGTTAATTACCACTACTTCATCACCACTTCTCCATCCTTCTCCAATCCCAAACACCCCTCTTCTCTATCCACTCTTTTTTAAATACACCCCACCCCAATTTTTATCCCACCTTCCTTCTCCCCGCCACCACCCCCCTCCCCACTCCCACCTCCCCTCCCCCCACCCCTCCCACCCCCCACCCCACCCACCTACAGATTCCCGGTACCCCTCTCACACCCCTCGCTGACCGATTCGATGGCGGACGAGCATTCAATGCCCTGGAAAGTGGGCTTTTCCGAGTCGATGGGGGCTCGGAATAAGTTGGTGGTGGTGGTGACTTTGGGGGGGGGGGTGATGGTTGGGGGGGGGGGGGTTGGAAGGGTGGTGGCTGGGGGGGGGGGTGTTTTAGGGGGTGGTAGGGTGGTGGTTGGGGGGTGTTTGAGGGGGTGGTAGTTCTAGGGTGTTTGAAGGAGTAATAAGGCGGTTTTAGACATGGTAATAGGGTGGTTTTTGAAAGGGTTATAAGGTAATGGTTAGGGGTGTTTGGGGGGGGGGGGGTAGTGAGATAAGGGTTTGGGCTGTTTGATGGGGGGAAAGGGTGCTAGCTTGGAAGAGTGGGTCTTGAAGTGGGTCGTTTCCGGGCAAGAGGATTTGGTTGGATGTTATTATCACTTTCATAACCACATCTTCACCTTCCTTCCCACTTTCACACTCCCTCACCCACCACGCTCTCACTCACCACCCCCTCACCCACCACCCCCTCACCCACCACCCTCTCACCCACCACCCACCCACCAGACTGTGCATACAGACAGTGAAGGTGATGGAGTTGGGGGAGGGGGGGGAGGAGTGTTTGGTGGGCATGTTTGACGGTGGCATGAACAACGAACTGCCCAAACTGCTCGCCAAGAAGATCGCATCTATTGTGAAGGAGGAGAAGGTGGGTGGGCGTGGGTCAATGGTGGGTGTGGGATGTTGGGTGGTGGAATGGAGGGAGGGGTGTTGGTTGAAGGAAGAGGAGTATGGTGGGTGTGGAAGGGGGAAGTATGGTGTAGGGGGAGGGGAAATGGTGGTGGTGCGGGAAGTGAGTATGGTTTTTGTTTTTTTTATTAATCATGATGATGATGCTCATAATTATTCATGATGATGATGCTCATGAGAGGCATTATGACTCACACAGGCGAACCCCGCGACGAGTGAAAAGTTTCTCAAATACGCCATGCTGAACGCCCATAGGTTCCTGATGCTTTCTAATACCTTATTAATAATTAATAATATATAATCACTAATTAATAATACCTAATCACTAATTAATAATAACCTAATTACTAATTACTAATCACCTAATTACTATTCATATTTTTATTATTCTCATTATTAATGATGTTATTATAATTGTTGTTGACCTGGTTCTGCAGGAGTCTGAGGGCGACTGGTCAGAAGTTGGGAGTATCAGCAGCCCTGTGCCATATAGCTAAAATAAGCAATAACAACCACAATAACAACCACAATAACAACCACAATAACAACCACAATAACAACTACAATAACAATAATAACAATACAAATAATAATAAAAATAATAATATAAATAATAATACAAATAATAATATAAATAATAATAATAATAATAATAATAATAGAAATACTTCTAATAGTGGTAATGATAATGATGCTGGAAAGTCTATATATAACAGGAACGACAACGACACTAATAGTAAAAACAACAACAACAACAAAATCACTCCTCGAAACTCACTAGAAAACAACAACAACACTGCATTAAACAACAACACCAACACTGCATTAAACAACAACAACAACACTGCATTAAACAACAACACCAACTCCCAAAACTCAATAACAACCGACAACAGCAACAGCAACACCATCAACAAACAACGGCGGGAGTTACTGTTGACGATTTCCAACGTGGGCGACGTGGAGGCTGTCTTGTGCAGGCGGGGAGAGGCGGTCCTACTGACCCGGAAGTTCGTCGTAGCCAATGACAACGAGGAGCTGCAACGATTGGTCAGCTGTGGGGCCATCATTACCGAGGTGGGTGTGGAGGGGGAGGGGTTTAAACGGGTGGAACGGTCAAGTATAGGGGGGGGGGAATGGGGTTAAAGGATAATGGAGGGTGGAATGGAGGAGAAGGTTTGGGTTAGTTTGTGAAAGGGGTGAAATGGCTGGTTGAAGGCAGTGAAGGAGTGAGGGATGTTTTATGAGAAATTAAATGAGTTAACTAACCGCCCATCCACAATTACTCCCCACCCGCCACTCAACAATCCATCTATCATCACTTCAACCCAACCACCCACCCACTCAACACCCAACCATCTATACATTGTCACCACCTACCCCATTCATTATCACACCAACCGTCTCCATCCACCCCTCACCAAACCCACCAACCACTGACCCAACCACAACCACCAGCGACCACTGACCCATCCACAACCACCAGCGACCACTGAGCCAACCACAACCACCACCGACCACTGACCCAACTACAACCACCACCGACCACTGACCCAACCACCACCAACCACCACCAACCACTGACCCAACCACCACCAACCACTGACCCAACCACCACCAACCACTGACCCAACCACAACCACCAGCAACCACTGACCCAACCACAACCATCACCGACCACTGACCCAACCACAACCACCACCGACCACTGACCCAACCACCACCAACCACTGACCCAACCACAACCACCACCGACTACTGACCCAACCACAACCACCACTGACCCAACCACAACCACCACCGACTACTGACCCAACCACAACCACCACCGACTACTGACCCAACCACAACCACCACCGACTACTGACCCAACCACAACCACCACCGACTACTGACCCAACCACCACCAACCACCGACTACTGACCCAACCACCACCAACTACTGACCCAACCACCACCGACTACTGACCCAACTACAACCACCACCGACCACTGACCCAACCACCACCGACCACTGATCCAACCACAACCACCACCGACCACTGACCCAACCACAACCACCACTGACCCAACCACAACCACCACCGACCACTGATCCAACCACAACCACCACCGGCCACTGACCCAACCACAACCACCACCGGCCACTGACCCAACCACCACCGGCCACTGACCCAACCACCACCGACCACTGACCCAACCACCACTAACCACTGACCCATCCACAACAACCACCAACCACTGACCCAACTACAACCACCACCAACCACTGACCCATCCACAACAACCACCAACCACTGACCCAACCACAACCACCACCGACTACTGACCCAACTACAACCACCACCGGCCACTAGGACGGCAAGGTAGACGGCGTAACGAGATGCACTCGTCTGCTGGGCTGTGGCCACCTCTACCCGCACCTCATCCCTGACCCCTTCAGCGCTCATCTGCGTCTGCGCTCCGATGACGAGTTCATCATCGTCGCAAACTCTGTCTTCTGGAGGTGGGTGGGTGCGCAGTTTGTTTGGTTGGTTGGTTGGTTGACAAATGTTGGTCGGCAAATGTTGGTTTGTTGGTTGGTCGGTCGGCAAATGTTGGGCGTGTTGTTGTTGCTGTGTTATTTTGTTGATGTTGTTGTTGCTGTGTTGTTGTTGATGATGTTGTCACATGGTAAGCACAACATCAATCCGTCAATGCGTTGTTTTGCCAGCATGGATGATCACGGCTAAATCACCAGCACCTTCTCTCTCACATCCCCACCCACGCAACTATCATCGTCTCTTCGCAGAGTGACATCACCCAAATCAAACCCATCACGCCACCACACTCTCAAATCCCACCAACCACACTCACACACTCCCAAACCCATCTGACCACTACCCACACTCCCCCCTTTCCATCCCCTCACCACTCCCCACACCCACCACCAACGTCCCCCCAGACTGGTTCCCTACGAAGAGGCGGTGGAAGAGGCCTACAACCACGGCTCACCGGTCCTCGCCGCCAAACGCCTGCAGGACCTCGCTGAGTCCTATGGCGCGAAAGAGAACATCGCCATCTTGGTTCTGAGACTGAATACTGAGCCTGGTGGGTGGTTGAGAGGGTGTTTTAGGGGGTGGGTGGGTTTGGTTTGATGGTTTGTTGAGAGGGGGGGGGGGTTGGTTCTCGTGGTTTGGTGGTGGTTGGCCTGGTAAGGTGCCGGAGTTTGGTGACACACACACACACACATACACACACACATAAACACACACACACACACAAACACACACACATACACACACACTCACAGGACCCTCTCTGGGCCGCCTAAAGCCTTGCCACAAGGAGATGTCGATTGATGACGTAGAAGCCGCCATGCTACACGATCAGCGGTTGGCTGCCCGTCGCAACAACATCAACAACAACAAAAGACTCCTAATACGTCATGGTAATAACAATCATAATAATAATAATGGTGGTGATGATAGGAGTAATAATGGAGATAACAAATCCGGTGGTGGTGGTGGTGATGACGATGGTTATAAAAACAAAAACAATAATAATGCAAATAATGCAAATAACAATAAGAGGTATGCTGATGATGTCCAAATCAGACATTTTGAACCGTTTGCAGCAGCTAAAAACCGGTAAGTTGTGTTTGTGACGGTTATGATGATGATGATGGTGATGATGATGATGGTTAATAATAATTATAATAATTTTAAAAATGATTTTAATGTTACTTTTTTATTATTATTATTTGGCAGAATTTTCACCCAGCGCTTTTCCTATCCGGTCCCAAAGAACGATGCAGAGAATAACAGCTATAATAATAATAATAATAATAATTATAATACTAATAACAGTTATAATACTGATACTTATAGTAATAATGCTAATAATAGTAACTCCGAAGACTTTACTGAGTCTACAAACACTCTGTATGCAAACGATTCTGGCCTGAGGCTTAATGATGATGATGGTGATGATAATGATATTAATAATAACAAGGTTTCGTATGTAAAGCAGCACCACCATCAACAACAACTACAACAGCAACAACGACAACCACAACAACAACAACCACAACATTATTCTTATCAAGAGCAACAACGCAAAGGAGATTATGACAGTAGTTATGACAACATCAGAAGACAAAGCAATTACAATAACAACAACAACAATAGCAACAACGACAAATACAACAGCAGCAGCAACATTGGCAACAGCAATGAGAAACACAACAACAATCAAAACACATTCCAACAACTACAGCAACAACCACTCCAACAACAAAAATCAATTCAACAACAACAATATCAACAACAACTATTCCAACAAAAGCGACAACAACCATTCCAACCACAACAACAACAACAACAACCATTCCAACAACAACAACAACCATTCCAGCTACAACAACAACCATTCCAACAACAACAACCATTCCAACAACAACAACAGGTCACCAGCAAACCACCGATAATTAATTCCAGGGGCGCTAGATACGTCAAGAAAAGCTCAGGAATCGACGCCCTTGCACCTCCATCCTCCCTCTCCTTCCCCCCCAACCATCCCACCCACAAACCACCCTCCCACTCTCTCCCTCCTCCTCCACCTCAACACCTCACCACCTCCATCTACTCCAGCATGGAGAATCTTATAGCGCCTACTTTTTCTCATCGTGACGTCAGCATGCGTGCTAGGAGTGTGTCCACAGAAAAGGGTCTGAAAATTAGCCTCAACAACAACAACAATAATACTCACAATAATAACATTAGCAACAACAACAACTATAATAATATTAGCAACAACAACAATAACAATAACAACTATAAACGCAACACTTACAACCCATATAGCAACAACAACAACAACATCAGCAACAACAATAGCAAACATCAACGCAGCAGTAGTAACAGCAGTGCCTACAGAGACCACACAGGCATCCACCCATCCCCCAACCAAACCCTTTATCTTGCCCCTCCCCCTCCACCCTCTACCAGCACCCATCAAGCAATAAAACCACACCCCTACCACGCACCCACTCCGAACCAACTCCCCATCCCAAACCAACCTCCTATCTCTACCCAACCTTTCATCCCAAACCAACCTCCTATCTCTACCCAACCTTTCATCCCAAACCAACCTTTTATCTCTACCCAACCCCCCATCCCAAACCAACCCATTATCCCAAACCAACACTCCATCCCAAACCAACCCCCCATTCTCTCCCCATCCGAACCCAGGGACGCTGAACTCATTAACATATTCATGAACTCCAAAGTAGGTCAAAATGTAGGTCAGAGGTCGAGTCGTCCTTCCATCCTCAACACCATTGCCATGTTTAATTCTGTTAACTCCGGCAACCGTGGTGGTGGTGGTGATAGTGATAGACATGTTAGTAGTAATGGGAGTGGTTATGATAATAGTGGTTATAATAATACTTCTAATAATAATAATGCTATTAATAATAATAGTAATGTGAGTAGAGATAATGATGATGCTAATCTCTATAATATTAATAATAATGATTATAGATATATAAATAATAACACCAACAACAACCATAATGGCATCAGCAGTTTCAGTAACACCAGAGGGTATGTTGGCAATGTTACAAAGATTATAAGCAACAACAAAACCTACTATAACAGCAACAACAAAAACAACTATAACAACAATAACAATATTAATGATAATAATAATGATGATATTATTAATAGTAATAATAATAATAATAATAATAGCATAACAAAACCACGAGCCAGAAGCAATTACGGAAATGAATAAATAAATAAATGTTATCTTGTACAGCTCTACATCATTGCCCCTGACAAATCACCATGAACTCACATTCTAAACTGCTCACAATATTCTTCGAAAAGCCATTCTTACTTTGAAAAAACAATTATTTGACAATCTTGTTGATGTATTGACAATCGGGTGTTATTGTTGGAGTTGTTGTGGAATTTTAGTGAATTGTTGATTTTGTGTTTTTGAGGAGTTGTGTTGTTGCTGTGGAGGTTGTGGATGTTGTTGTGCAGTTGTTCTAGAAATGTTTTTTTATATTGAATTTTGGATTTTTTTATGTGTTCATATTTTGTTATTCTTCCCATTGATTCAGTTAATCGATCTTTCAGTTTAGAATTTGTTTTATGATTGTTTTTTCTGATTTTAATAAATAAATTTGTTCAAAAAAATAGAACAATCCATTCCTACATATCAAACAATTTATTGGTTTCCATGAGCTTTAAAAGAAGTTTATTATTATTATTATTAAATAAATCAGATTTATTACAAACAAAACTTTTGATTAAATCAAGTTATCTTTATTTTTATATAAAACTATTCCATTTAAAATAATTTTGTAAATTAAATTTCTTATTTCCAATAAAACTTAATAATTAAAATTTTTTAAATGCCATTACATCACTAAAATAGTGTAAATTTGGATTTACATTAAAAATTATCTTAAAAGTACAATAATTGTCACACCATCGTAACCAAAATGGCGACAACGTTGGCAAAGAGACTAGCTACGGAACCCGTATCAAAAGTAAAAACTAATATTTATTTTATCAGATTAAAATAAAATTCAATATTTTTTTACTTTGAAATCATAATAATTAACTTCCTTATTCTCGAATCTATTTAACAGTTAAATTTTAACTGTTGAATATATTTTAACCGTTAAGTTATAACACCAAAGGTTGAGTTGTCGGTTCGCTGCAACCACCTCCTCGACAAGGACCTCACTTCCAAATCCGACCCCATCTGCCTCCTCCAGCTCTCCAACTCTGGCAACATCTTCACTGAGGTTCTCTACAAGCCAGTTTCATTAAAAAGATAATTTAATAACAATATAATATAATAATTAAATAACAATTAAACTTTTAAGGATCAATTAATTTCAACAGTTTAAAGCAGTTCTTTAGTTTTCAATTAAATGGATAAAAAATCATCTGAACAAAAAAAACCCAAATCTGATTCGATTAAAAGGTTGGCAGGACTGAGCAGATAAAGAACAACTTGAACCCGGTCTTTTGCAAGTGCTTCAGTCTCGACTACTTCTTCGAGCAGACGCAAAAGCTTCGCTTCTTCATCTATGACGTTGACAACGCGACGTACCGCCTCGACGATGACGACTTCCTCGGCTGCATGGAGTGCACCCTTGGCGAAGTTGCATGCCTCTTTTGATTTTTCATATTTTAATAATAATATTAATAATAATAATAACTTTTATCATAATAAATATATTGTAAATGATGTTTTTCGATATGGTTTTTCACAGCTCAATGGTTTCATGCAACCTCAAATAAATAGTTTTATTTTCTTAATTGTATTGTTCTATTAAAATAATACTAATAATAACGTAACTACAACTATCTATATCTATATATTAATGTGAAAAAATAAAATCATCATCATGACCACAGGTGGTGTGTGGATCTCCGTTCACGAGACCACTTTTCCTGAAGGGAAAGAAACTCGCTGGCAAGAGCACCATCACTGTTACTATCATTATCACCACTATCTTAATCATTTAATTATTTTCCTGTGAAAACATTTTCAAAATTATTCTTTCTGCTTAAAATATTTATGCATTAATATTTGTACAATTTTTATATAATTATTATTATTATTATTATGTTATTATTATTATGTTACTATTATTATGTTATTATAATTATGTTATTATATTCATCATCATCATCATATTATGATTGATATAATGATGTTGAGTGACGTCAGGTGACGGCCACAGAGCTCTCGCAGCAGCAGGACATCCTCTTCCTCGACTTCAAGGCCAAGAACCTCGACAACAAGGTCATTTGATGGTCGCTACTACTATCATCATCCTTGCATTATATTCTTATTGGGTTTCTTTATATTTATATTGTTATTATTATTTATATTATTTATTGATATCATTATCATTGGTTTCATCATTGCTATCATCGCCCACCTCTTAATCATCATCAATAACGGCGCTCTCTCACCACCCTTAATTCCTTCATCATCTTCACTTTATTCATCTTCAGATCATCATCAACATAACCATCGTCATCATCATCATCATCATCATCATCATAATACTAATAATGATAATCAACATCATTTCCATCTTCGTCGTCATCATCATCAGGACTTCTTTGGCAAGTCAGATCCCTACTTGGAGTTCCACGCCATGAGCAAGGGAGGCTCCTATAGGCTGGTGCATCGTACCGAGGTGATGATGATGATGATGGTGATGATGATGATGATGACGATAGTGATGATGATGATGATGATAATGATATTTATAGTCACCTAAACAAACTTCATCATCATCACACTTTAAAAATATCAACACATCAGCATCCCAACCACCAACCCTCCCCCCACCAACCTTCCCCCCCCAATGAACCTTCCACCAACCCTCCTCTTTCCCCCCCCCCCCCCAATGAATCCCCCCCAAACCACCCTCGGCAGGTGGTGAGCAACAACCTCAATCCCAACTGGAGGCCCTTCGAGATCCACTCCGCCAAACTCTGCGCCACCTCCTACTCCGACCCTCTCAAGGTCGCCATCATCATCATGACTGCCATCATCATCATCAACATCATCATTATTATCATCTTCACCATCATCATCATTATCACCACCATCATCATCATCACCACCATCGCCATCATCATCATCATGACCGCCAGGTGGAGTGTTACGACCACGACAGTGGGGGTTCTGCAGACTTCATCGGGAGTTTTGAGACGTCTGTGAAGGAGATGATGGAGGCTAAGAGTCGAACGGTGGGTGGGTGAGGGGGGGGGGAGGGGTTGGGGAGTTAGGGGGGGAGGAAGGGGTTGGGTAGGTAGGTAAAGGGGGGGAAGAAGGGGTTGGGTAGGTAGGTAAAAGGGGGGAAGAAGGGGTTGGGTAGGTAGGTAAGAGGGGGGGGGGGCGTAAAAGGTGGGTGGATGAGGGGTAAGAATAGAAGGTGGGTGGATGAGGGGTAAGAATAGAAGGTGGGTGGATGAAAAGAGATAAGTAGTGGATCGCTTTTAGGGCGATGAAATATAGGTGGATAAGTTACAACTACTTTTTTTCACCCTCCGTCTACCCCCAGCCCTTTTCCACCGACCATTCCTCCCACCCACCACTCTTCCCACCCACCACTCCTCCTACCCACCACTCTTCCCACCCACCATCACTCTTCCCACTCACCACTTCTACCACCCACCACCACTTCTCCCACCCACCACTCCTCCCACCCACCACCACCATGACAGCTCGAATGGCCTTGCATCAACCCGAAGAAGAAGGCAAAGAAGAAGGACTACAAGAACTCTGGAGTGGTGGTGCTGCAAACGTGCAGTGTCGGTGGTTGGGTGGTTGATGGGGAGGGGGAGGGCAGAGGGGCTGGGTAGGTGGGTAACCATAACTACAACCAAATCACATCATGACACCACACTAAAACCACTACAGCCAAACCCATCATAAATAACCCCACAACCATAACAACAACTACCACAATCGTTATACCACAACAACAACAACCACAACAGCGACACCACACCACAACAACAACCCCACAAAGGTCACAAAGTGCTTCTCCTTCTTGGACTTTGTCTTTGGAGGCCTCCAAATCAACTTCACCGTGGGTGCCTCCACTAAGTCGCTTTAAATCGGCTTCACTTCACTCGCACCCATCCTCAATCAATATATCTTCAGTTTTATTCCATTAAACACTTTATTCTTTCAAACATTTAGTTAATTTTTTAGCACACCGTTGTTTTCTACCTATTCTATTTTTATTTTCATACATTCAGCCCTGCTTAACCCATTCCCATTGTCTTTTATCCATCCCAACACCCTCTCTCTACTATCCCAACACCATCTACATCCCTCATGCCAACACCACCCCTCATCTCCCCTTCTCAGGTGGGTATTGACTTCACGGCCTCCAATGGCGACCCATCCACCAACCAATCACTGCACTCGCTCCGCCCACCCCACTCCAACCAATACATCAGGGCCATTCAGAGCGTGGGTGCTGTCATACAGGACTATGATAGGTGCCTTCAAAACATCTATTTCAACTTTTAGCAATTAATTGCCTCTCAAACAACCCCCACTCAACTTCGAAGCATTTTATTTTTTTGACCCCCTTCCCTTCCTTTAACCAACTCATCCGAACCTAACCCTTCACCCCAAACCACCACATCACCATTCCAACCTGCCCTCCCTATCCAAACCACTCACAAACCATCCCAACCTGCCCTCCCAAACCACTCTTCACCACCATCCCAACCTGCCCAAACCACTCTTCACCACCATCCCAACCTGCCCAAACCACTCTTCACCACCATCCCAACCTGCCCCCCCCCCCCAAACCACCACCCACAGCGACCGCATGTTTCCAGCCCTCGGCTACGGCGCTTGCATCCCCCCTCAGATGAACGTCTCCCACTGCTTCCCCCTCACCTTCCGACAGGATAATCCCTTCTGCGCAGGTGATCATGATGATGATGCTGGTGGTGATGATGGTGATGATGATGCTGGTGGTGGTGATGATGATGATGCTGCGCAGGTGGTGATAATGATGATGATGCTAGTAGTGGTGATGATGATGATGATGCTGGTGGTGGTGATGATGATGATGATGCTGGTGGTGGTGATCATGATGATGATGCTAGTGGTGGTGATGATGATGATGATGATGGTGGTTGTGATGATGATAATGATTATTGCGATTTTTGTGAAAATGAAAAATGTTCGATTCATTCTTATCATACGCTGTACCTCCAATTAACACCAAAACCAACTCACCAATTTTGCATACCCACCACCTAAGCAGTACCTACCAAATCCCACCCACCAACAACCCTCACCCACCCACCCACCAACAACCAGGCATCCAGGGCGTCTTGGAGGCATACAGCACCTGCCTGCGTAGCATCCGCCTCTACGGACCCACCAACTTCGCGCCCATCATCCGACACGTCTGCCAGTTCGCCCAGCAAACGCAAGCCGAGTCTGTTGCCAAGGTGCTTGTTGTTGTTGTTGTTGTTGTTGTTGGGGGTAGATGGGGGAGGTGAGGGAGTGAAGGGGTTAAGTGGGTTGGGCAGGTAGGTGGGTTAGGTGAGATGGGGGTGGGTGAAATCGATGGGTTTGGTTAGATAAGTGGAGGGGGGGGGGAGGACTAAGCGATATGGATTGGGTAGGTGAAATGAGGAGAGGGTTACTTTTTGGTTTTGAGGTGGGTTACTAATATTTTTTGCTTTTTATCCACCACTATCCTACCCTGCTTCCCACCAACCAACCACCCTCTCCCCCCACCCCCTTCCCCCACCACCCCTTCACCCAACCACCCAACCAGAACTACTACGTCTTGCTCATCATCACCGACGGAGTGATCTCTGACATGGACGACACCATCGGTGCCCTCATCCACGCGTCCAGCCTGCCCTTCTCGCTCATCATCGTTGGCGTCGGTCAAGCAGACTTCAGCGCGATGGACGCTCTGGATTGCGACAGTGGCTTGCTGAGGGATAGGGTGGGTCACCAGGCCAGGAGGGATGTGGTGCAGTTCGTGCCGTTTAACCAGTTTGCCAGTGTGAGTTTTTGCGTTTTGGGGTGATGGGATTTGTGGGGCGTGGTGTGGGTAGTGTGTTTGAGGGGTTTGTAGGTGGGTTCTATGGTTGGTCAGTTGGGTTTTTAGTGGGTTTGGTTATTGAAGGTGTTTAATTGAGTCGTTGGAGGTGTTTGATAGGTTAGTTAAGGAGGTTGAATTATGTGGTATTGTGGAATGAATGGTTGGTTAAAAAAAATAAATCAAGTCTTTATGAGAATTAATAAACTTACCATATATTTATTTATCTACTTCTCCAAAATACATTCTTCAACCCACACACACACACACACACACACACACACACACACACACACACACACACACACACACACACACACACACACACACACACACACACACACACACACACACACACAACCAAGCAGGCAGACCAAGGGGCACTGGCTAAGCAGGTGTTGGCTGAAATACCGTCGCAAGTGGTCGAGTACTATCGTATGGCGAAGATCGAGCCCGCCAAGGCAACAACAACTGCTCAACAACAAGCAGAACAACCACAGGGACCCTACTACGACCCTTCGCAACCCTACGTTCCTGGAGCACAACAACAACAACCACCACAACAATATCCACAAGCACAACAACCACCACAACAATACCCACCACAACAACAACAACCACCACCACAACAGTATCTACAAGCACAACAACCACCACAACAGTATCCACCACAACAACCACCACAACAATATCCACCACAACAACAACATCAACAATATCCACCACCACAGCAAGCATACCAATCACTTCCTCCAGGTGTTTACCAAACAGCGCAAGCCCTTTACCCATCCCTTCCTTCTCACCCACCCTACCAGCCACCACACCAACAACCACCCTACCAACAACAGCCCCATTCCAGCCTCCCACCCCAGAATAATGCCTACCCAACCCATGGCCCTCCCTACCCTCAACCCACCTATGGTCAACCAAACCAACCCTACCCCCCTGGTCAACCAAACCAACCCTACCCTCCTGGTCAACCAAACCAACCCTACCCTCCTGGTCAACCAAACCAACCCCACCCTCCTGGTCAACCAAACCAACCCTATCCCTCTGGTCAACCAAACCAACCCTACCCCATTGGTCAACCAAACCAACCCCACCGTCCTGGCCAACCACCATTCTCATACACCCAGCCCCCCCGCCCATAAGCCCTCCCATCTACCCATCCTTTTATCTCCTTTTTTGGAGTAATCATTTTTTACGAGATTTAAAATTTGATTTGATATTTTAAAATCAATCGCTTAGTGAGTGAAGTCATACTTACTTGAAATGTTGCCAACGATTTCATACTCATTATGTATTCATCCTTTCATCTCTGATGTTTTTGCTCCCGTTTGTTTCCGTTGCATTTTATATTCGGGCTTATCCGGAAAACCAGACGTTCAATATTTTTAGTTATAGATGGAGAAGCTTGTGCTACATTTGACCTCAATAATTGGGGGCAAAAAATTATTTTTGCTGTTATCTTTTTTGAATAATATTTTCTATTATTCTTTGCAAATGTTATTTATTTTTTTGTGCTTGAAACTCTAGTTCTTATTGTGCAGTGTTTCACGTATTTATTTTTAAATATCTGATTTATAAAATAATTTCGCAATCGTCAATTGATTTCAATTCATTTTCTATCGGAGAATTACTTAATTTTAAACTTGCCATTAGTCAAAGCCCCCACACCAGAAGAATAATTATTCATAATGAATATATTATAACATGAATGCATAATATATTATTATTTATTTTTATAATATAATAAAATATAATATATAATGCATATTAATAAAATATTATTTATCGATAAATAACCGGTAAACAGCCAAATAATTAACCCAAAGTTATAACTTTGAGGCTGGAGAAAACGAATGCAACATTTTGTTTTGATGAAAAACGTTTTTTTATAGAAAAAAAAGGGGTTAATCAATAAAAATGGCGTGAAACAAAGTAACTGCAGTCTTGGCAATCTCAATTCTTGATATGAAGAAGCAGTGCCAAATGCAAAATCAGAAATAATCAATGCAGAACCTGAGACCAAGCATAAGGGAGTCTGCAAGAAAAACTAACTTTGTGAAGTATATATGCAAAACTCTTTAAGATTGTTGATATTGTCACTCACATTCATTAGACTATTTGCAGATGGTAAATGAGCTCAAAAGTGGATTTGCGGATCCTTATGAGTCAGATCAAATCAAATCGCTAAATCAAAAACCACAAGTGGTGTGTTTGTAAGGGGCACTTCAAACCACTCCTTTGAAACCAACATAGTCCTATCCAAAATATAAAGAACTCCCTGGTCACTTAGATGGATGAATAGCTCATCCATTCCTCTAACCCCCTCTCCTATCACCACACCCAAAATACAACCTAGTTACCGTCATCATTATCACCACCACCACCACCCCCATCATCATCATCATCATCATCTGAGGGCTGAGAACATGCGCAGCATAAGGAGGGGGGGTATGGTGAGGGTGCCTCTCATCTCCTCGGCCATCCTCGCGTTGTTGCTGATCACCTGGTAGTGGTGGTGGTGGTGCTGATAGTGATGCAAGTGGTTGCAGTCACCCATATCCTAACACACCCATCCAAAAAACCATCCCCCCTAACACACCCATCCAAAAAACCATCCCCCCTAACACACCCATCCAAAAAACCATCCCCCCTAACACACCCATCCCTTCTTCACACACACCAACCTACTAACCCACTTTACCCATTCAGCCATCCCACTCACCCACACCCATCCCGCCACCAACACACCCACCTTCTCCACCTCCCCCTCATCAAAGACCCTCCCCTCTTCCTCCTCCTCATCAGCCACAGGCATCCACAACTTCACGTCGTAATCAATGCCGCTCGAAGCGATCACTGTTATTAGGTTGAAGGTGTGCATTGTCAATCAAATCATTATTATTGTTATTGTTACTATTTTTATTGTTATTGTTACTATTTTTATTGTTATTGTTACTATTTTTATTGTTATTGTTACTATTTTTATTGTTATTGTTACTATTTTTATTGTTATTGTTATTATTTTTATTTTTATTGTTACTATTTTTATTGTTATTGTTACTATTTTTATTGTTATTGTTACTATTTTTATTGTTATTGTTACTATTACTATTTATAATATTATGGAAATGTGATGGTAAGGATGATAATGATTATGAATATTATTACTTATTATTACTCTTTAGTAGACGTACATAAAAAAATATATATCTTCATAACTATCATCATTACTACCACAATCCACGTCATCATCACACCATCTTCATAGTCATTACACCAATCATCATCATCATCACCACCCACTCCACCCCTCCATCCCAAACATCCCACCTGGCAAAGTGGGATGGGGCTGGACGCAGTTGACGACTCTCCGATCGGCAATCATCATCATGACCACCTTGCCACTCTCGACGTCCCATGCAAAGATGCGGCCGCAGTCAGAGCCGCTGATGACGTAGCGGTCGCCATAGAAAGACGCCTCCTTTATCTGTGGGGATGATGATGGATTGAAGGAATTGATGGGTGAAAGGATCAGGTGGTGGTGATGATGATAGTAATGGTGTGGTGATGATAGTAATATTGGTTATGATGATAGTAATGATGATGATAGTAAAAGTGGTTTTGATGATAGTAATAGTTGTGGTGATGATAGTAATGGTGATGATGATGATAGTAATAGTTGTGGTGATAATAGTAATGGTGATGATGATGATAGTAATAGTTGTGGTGATGATAGTATTGTGGTGATGATAGTATTGTGGTGATTATAGTAGTGGAAGATGATGATTATGATAGTAATAGTTGTAATATTAATTTTAATGAATATTAATTTTGAGTAATAATAAATAATTTTAAATAATATTTTTATAATAAACAAATGAAGATAATAAATGATGACCATGGTGCGTGAGTTGCGATGCCCTGTGAAGCACTTGATGACCGCAGGAACCACGCCTCCATCCACCACTTCACTGACGTAGTCTTGGTGGTAATGATGATGATGATGGTGATGAGGATGCTAGTGGTGATAATGATGAAGACGACGCTGATAAAACAATTTAAATCAAATCATTAAAATCACAAATAATATTCTTGAAAAAGAACCCACCTTCCTTTACTTTCTTCTCATCACCATCATCATCATCATCATTGTCGTCATCATCCTCATCACTCCCAGCAGTATCATTATCATCATTTCTCTTCTTGCGCAATCTCTTCAGACCTTGGCTAATCCTGATTGAAGCGACATTTCTCTTCAGGCTGGTGATGATGATGATGATGGTGATGGTGATGATGATGATGGTGATGAAAGCATTGCTTATATAAATAAAAATAAAAACATGAACTAAGTTTAAAAAAGCAACAACATACGCTTGAAGTAGTGAGAAAGTTGCAGTTTGAGAGGTGTTGTTCGAGGATGGTGATGATGATGATGATGATGATGATGATGATGATGATGAGGAAGGTGATGATGATGTTGATGAAGGTGATGATGCTGATGATGGTGATAATGATGCTGATGATGGTGATAATGATGCTGATGATGGTGATAATGATGCTGATAATGGTGATAATGATGCTGATGATGGTGATAATGATGCTGATGATGGTGATAATGATTCATCACTGGAAAGTAAATCTGAAGATGCTGGTTGAGGTGATGATGGCAGCAATAATGATGATGATGATGATGGCGGTTGTGGAGATGATGATGATGTTAATTGTGGTGATGATGGTGATTGTAGTGACGGTGATGATGATGATGTTGCATCACAAGTTACAATCAAAAAGGGTGCTTGCATAGTGGTTGCAGTAGTAGTAGTAGTAGTAGTAGTAGTAGTAGTAGTAGTAGTAGTAGTAGTAGTAGTAGTAGTAGTAGTAGTAGTAGTAGTAGTAGTAGTATTAGTAGTAGTAGTAGTAGTAGTAGTAGAAGTAGTAGTAGTAGTAGTAGTAGTAGTAGTATTTGAGGTAGTAGTAACAATTTTAGTTGTTGTTGTTGAGGTTGTTGTTGGTGTTATAATGGGATCCAAGGAAGACTGTATTGCTGTTGGATCATTAGTATTATTAATATTAGAAATACTAGCAGTAGTAGTAGTAGAAGTACTAGTAGAAGTAGTAGAAGTAGTAGTAGTAGTAGTAGTAGTGGCAGCTGAGAAGTCGAGGCGGTTGAAGATCAATGTGGTCATGAGGTCTGACATGTTCCTGATCCTCCTTTCAGCTGCTGAAGAGGTGATAATGATGATGATGGTGATGATGATGGTGATGAAGACGATGATGATGGTGATGAAGACGATGATGACGATGATGATGAAGCGATGATGATGACGTTGATGATGATAATGATAATGATGATGAGCATGATAACGATGATGACGATGACGATAACAATGGTAATAATAAGTAGGATGATGATAATGATGACGCCCAACTAACCAGTTGCCGGCAAGTGGCGCTCCCCCTCAGGGGTGGCGTGGGGACCAGTGCCCGTCCAGTCGCCCCTCAACCTCACCCTCCGTATGCCCTCCACGTGATGGAGGGAGGAGGTAGAAGGTAGTGATGATGATGCTAGGGTGTATAGAGGAGTTGATGATGACGATGATGATAATGATGGTGGTGGCGGTGATGCAATATTGGAAATTGGTGAAGTCAATGAAATGCTGCTGAGATGAGTCGATGTTATATCGATGGTTGTTGTTTTTGTTGTTGATGTTGTTGTTGATGTTGTTGCTGTTGTTGATGTTGAAGTTGTTGTTGTTTTTGTTGTTGATGCTGTTGATGTCGATTCAGCAGCACCAAGCTCCATCTCTTCATATTCTTGTTGTTGATGCACGTTGGGGCCTTCATTCACTTCATCTCTGAACATTGGTGATGATGATGATCCTGGGGAATGGAATAGTGGCGATGATGATGATGACGATGAATCTTTCTTCATTCGTTGGGAATATTTTTTCATATTCTTTTTCAAATCCTGAAATAATAAATAGATTTAAATGCAAAAAATGAGATTTTAAAATTAATAAATAACTGAAAATAAAAATTACTTATTAAAATAAAAGAATAATCGATGAAGTGCTGACCTTGGGCTCTTTCGAGACTGGCGGAAAGTCTTTCCGGTCTTTCTGGAAGGTGTTGATGGAGTGCTGATGAGAGGCGCCACTAAGACCACTACCCTCCACACCCCACCAATCCCTCCCACTACCATCCACACCCACGGACGCTCCTACCATTGCCCCATGGGCACCCTTATCACCCCCCCCCCCCCCCCGTGAAACTACAACCCACCAATCCCATCATACTAAACCACCAAAACATCACCATCTAAACAAGAAAAAAAAACATATACAAATAAATGGAATATTCAGTGGCTTCTCCACACCACGGCCACAAACTTCAAAGTCAAAGAGATACACGTGATTGGATGCGTAGGAGGCGAGGAGGCGGTTGCCATGGCGATTGTACTGCACGCACGTGATGCGCTGTCTTTCGCGCCTCTCCACCTGACCGGAAGTGAACTTGTACAAGTACTTCCTGTTTCCGCTTTTCGAGTCTTCTCTTATTTGGTATCTTCGGTCTATTATGCGCACTTTTCCGTCTGCGCATCCAAGTGCCACCTGTCCAATTATTCAAGTAATTAGTGGGATGTCCAATTATTCAAGTAATTAGTGGGATGTCCAATTATTCAAGTAATTATTTGGAATGTCCAATTATTCAAGTAATTATTTGGAATGTCCAATTATTCAAGTAATTAGTGGGATGTCCAATTATTCAAGTAATTAGTGGGATGTCCAATTATTCAAGTAATAGTGGGATGTCCAATTATTCAAGTAATTAGTGGGATGTCCAATTATTCGAGTAAATAGTGGGATGCCAATTATTCAAGTAATTAGTGGGATGCCCAATTATTTAAGTAATTAGTGGGATTCAAGTAAATAATCTTTTTCTAGTCATCCACTTATCTATCTGTCTATCCACTCCTTCTTCATCGTTTCATCCCAATCTCTCCTTCCTCCTCCTCCTCTTCTTCCCCCTCCTCCTCCTCTTCTTCCCCCTCCTCCTCTTCCCTCCTTCCCCCTCCTCCTCTTCCTTCCCCCTCCTCCTCTTCCTTCCCCCTCCTCCTCTTCCCTCCTCCACCCTCCTCATGCTCCCACCCACACACGTGCACTCGTCTAATTTCTCCCCAACCCTCGTCCAACCCACCACCACTCCTTTCAAACTCTCCACCACCCACTTCACCTTTCTTAACACCCATTCCATCACACGACCTACCACCCACTCCACCCCCATCCCTCCCCTACCCTCCCCCCTTCATCACCCACTCCACCACCCCCCCTCCCCTACCCTCCCCCCTCCATCACCCACTCCTCCACCACCCTTCCTCACCTGGTAGGACTTGAATGGGTGCACACTCATGCACATCACTGGTGCATTGCATCTTACCTGGATGTGCTGTGGAGGAGGAGGAGGAGGAGGAGGATGAAGAAGAGTAAAACGAAGAGGAAGAGGAGGAGTAGAAGAAGGAAGAGGAGTAGAAGGAGGAAGAGGAGAAGAAGGTAGAGAACATAGAAAAAATAAATTGGTTATGATTCATTGCAATCAATGAAATATTGAGAAATTGATGACGATGACGATGATGATGGTTGGAAAGATGATAATGATGATCATTATTTAAACGAAGGTAGATGGAGATGATGATGATGGTAATTAAGATATTTCTCTTAAACTTGAACATCATCATCATAACCTTACCTCTCTGCAAGCCTCTCTATCAGTACCACTCCTGTGCGGATCATCATCACCACCACCGCTACTACCATCATCATCATCATCACCCCTGCCTACCATACTGCCCTGACAACGGTATTTACACCTGTAGTAGTTTTTGTTACGCTAAATAATCCTGCACAGTACAGAAAAAAGATCCGTTACTTATTCTGCGAATCTGAAATGGCTTATAAGTAGCTTCCACTGCGAAATTGTACAAAAACTCTAATTGATAAAGATTCATATAATGGATTTGGAATTGCAGATTTCAAATCATTATGAATTTTCCAAATATCTCAATCAGATCAAGTTATTTAATTCTTAAACTCTCGAAAAGTGAGCGTTTCTGCGAATTATTTTCAACTTATTTTCAAGCACGAACTGACCTAGATTTGGTTCGGAGGTCAAATAAGCGGACAGTGCCGTCTTCCGAGCAGGTGAGGAAGGTCGCGGGGTCGTCTGGAAACGTCTCCACCTGGTGAAAGAATTTAAATTATTGGTTTTTAAATGTTATTTATGCCGTTATGATTTCCCTTGTTGATGATGATGGTGGTGGTCATGATGGTGACGATGATTATGATGACGATGGTGATGATGATGATGAAAATGATGATGGTAATAATGATGGTGACGATGATGATGACGATGATGATGATGATACCTGGTAGACAGTGGAGTTGTGGCAGTTGAAGGCGTGGTGGTAGTTGTGACCGAAGTGGTTGTGGTAAATGTGGCCACTAACGGAACAGGATATTGCCTGTAGAGGAAGTGATAGTAGTAGTCATAGTAGAATAATAATAATTAAAATTACTATTATTGTTATTATTGTTATCACAATTTTATTATCACTCACTTGAGTGTTGTTGCTGAAAGGCACGAATTTGGCACTGAAGATATTGCTTATGTGCTTGCTTCTCTGAGCTGTCATCACCTGAGGCGGTGGTAGTAGTAGTAGTAGTAGTAGTAGTAGTAGTAGTAGTAGTAGTAGCAGTAGTAGTAGTAGTAGTAGTAGTAGTAGTAGTAGTAGTAGTAGTAGTAGTAGTAGTAGTAGTAGTAGTAGTAGTAGTAGTAGTAGTAGTAGTAGTAGTAGTAGTAGTAGTAGTAGTAGTAGTAGTAGTAGTAGTAGTAGTAGTAGTAGTAGTAGTAGTAGTAGTAATAGTAGTAGTGGTAGTAGAAGTAATAGTGGTAGTAGTAGTAATAGTAGTAGTAGTAGTAGTAGTAGTAGTGGTAGTAGTAGTAGTAGTAGTAGTAGTAGTAGTAGTAGTAGTAGTAGTAGTAGTAGTAGTAGTAGTAGTAGTAGTAGTAGTAGTAGTAGTAGTAGTAGTAGTAGTAGTAGTAGTAGTAGTAGTAGTAGTAGTAGTAGTAGTAGTAGTAGTAGTAGTAATAGTAGTAGTGGTAGTAGAAGTAATAGTGGTAGTAGTAGTAATAGTAGTAGTAGTAGTAGTAGTAGTAGTGGTAGTAGTAGTAGTAGTAGTAGTAGTAGTAGTAGTAGTAGTAGTAGTAGTAGTAGTAGTAGTAGTAGTAGTAGTAGTAGTAGTAGTAGTAGTAGTAGTAGTAGTAGTAGTAGTTGGTTGAAGTAATAGTAGAAGTAGTAATATTAGTTGAATAGTAGTTATAGTACAAATGGTTAGCCATGACAACCTCTCCAGTGAAGGGGTTGCAGATGACTAGACGAAGGTCATCAGATCCAGACAGGATGTAATTGCCTGTCTCATCCCACACTATCGAATTCACCTGCAAACAAATTGAGCTTTAAGATGCTTTGGAATCGAAAATATGCCTTTTTTCAATATATAATTTATTAATCAATTTAAATTCCATTTGAGTTATGAATTAGTTTTAAAATTTAATTAATTTTGTACCATTGAAAGATGAAATTTAATAAAGTATAGAATGTAACTGTTCTCACACAGCCATTATGAACTTTGTGAGAGACAACGTTCTTTAATCTCTGTAGCAAACTCACATTATCTGAGGGTATTTAATTCTATAATTTTTTTTCTTCAAATGCTATCAAAGACTCTGAAGCTGTAATTCTTTAGAGTTTAGTTTTAAAAAATTTAAATTGCAAACCATATGACATAAAAGTATATAAATTCTTGAATGCAAAATAAATAGAATTGATGCATGAAATTATGTTAAAACAGAAAAAATATTAAAAGCTTGATAAAAATATTACCAATATAGGCAGAGTGGAAGTTGGAAAATGTTTTTGGCTCATACTCTCTCTTTAAAATTTGTGAATAATAATTGTAGTTTTTCATGACTATAAAAATAAAATAGGTTAATGAAATAATTGCAAAAAATTTTACAGTTAAATTTCTCGAAAATACTTTAAACATAAGTTTGCTTTTAACTTTTTAAACTAATTTAATTAAATATTTTAAAAACCATTAACTTTGATTTATTCAAATTTGTGTTTTTAATAAATCAATAATGAAATATATACATATTTGAATTTTCCAAATGATTAGAAAGTTGCTTTTAGGTCTATGAAAACAACATGGAGGGTCCCTTTTGTTAATCCCTTTAAATTGTAATATATCTTTTCTTTCGATTTACGTAGCAGCGAAAGAAAAATGCAAAGCAAAAAAGAAAGATTTATTCCTCCACCCGAATGTCCGGTTTTCGAACCAAGTTGGGACGAATTCAGTGATCCGCTGGCCTATATCGACAAGATCAGGGCGGTTGGCGAAAAGTTTGGACTGGTCAAGATACGAACCCCACCAGTGAGAAACTATTTTAGATTTCCATCAATTTAATTTCGTGATCGTTCGTAAAATTATCGTCTGCTGTTTCATCGAAATATGTTCTGTGGCCTTCTCTGCATGCACTTACTTCTCTGCTTCTGAAGTTCTATGGCTATTTTGATACATCATCTAAGCGATAATGAATTATTAAGATAGCAATGAGAATTAGTGAAAAGGATAATGCAGTATTTCTCCCAAAGTTTCCATCTCAATATATAACTTGAGTTAATATAATTCCACTGAGGCCATCATCATCACCACCCTTAATATAATCATCATCATCCTCACCATCAATTATTTTAAATTATCAATATCATCATCAAAACCTTCTAGTCATGGCAGCCGCCATTTGCAATTGACGTAGAGACCTTCAGGTTCACGCCAAGAATACAAAAACTCAACGAATTAGAGGTTTCCATGGAGATCATCATGATTTAGACTTGCCATTATATGTATTTTCATTGAGAATTTATATTTTTGAAAATATAATTTCATATTGTGCTACTTCCCAATTCTCAAATCCATCCCACAATTTCATGTGACTCTACTTTTGCTCATACCTCTCCATCATTTTCACTCTTCACATCTATAATCTCCTACTTCTTTTTCCATTTCATTCTTTTCCACTTTCTCTCATTCATCTCATCTTTCTCTACTCTCTTTCTAATCTATCCATCCATCCATGCTTCTTTCTTCATCCCATCTATTCATTTTATCTATCTCCACTTCATCCATCCATCCATTCATCTCGTCCCATCCTCTCAAGGCACTATCAAGAGTGAAGTTGAACTTTCTTGACCAACTCACCAAGTTCTGGAAGCTGCAGGTTCTCACATTTTGAAATAATCTTCAATAAAAATACTTCTACTAATAATAATAATAATATTTGAAAAGAAAATGATAATTGTAAAAAATCATTTAACTGACAAATTATTAATTCCTCCCTCTAGTATCTACAAAAACTGATTTTATTTTATTTAAAACTCAATTTTCCACATCTCAAATCACATAGGGAATCCCACTAAAGCTGCCAATGCTGGATGGTAAAACCATAGACCTGTACACACTGCAAAAGGTGTGTGTGTTTGTGTGTGTGTGTGTGTGTGTGTGTGTGTGTGTGTGTGTGTGTGTGTGTGTGTGTGTGTGTGTGTGTGTGTGTGTGTGTGTGTGTGTGTGTGTGTGTGTGTGTGTGTGTGTGTGTGTGTGTGTGTGTGTGTGTGTGTGTGTGTGTGTGTGTGTGTGTGTGTGTGTGTGTGCGTGTGTGTAGTCAAACTTTAAACTTCCATCAAACTAGATCGTAACAAAAGAGGGTGGTTTTGAAGCAGTCAACAACAACAACAATTCAAAACCCAACACGAAACAACAACAACAAAAACCCCCAACAACAACATCTAAAACCTCCCCTAACAAACACTCGCACAAAAACACCACCACCAACTCCACCACGATGGGTGGATGGGCGAGGGTGGGTCAACTGATGGGGTACTCCCCAAACAGGGGGTGTGAGGTGATGTTGTCGCACACATATGAGACCATTATCTACCCCTATGACCTTTTCATCTCCGGGGTGACCCTCTCGAATAAGGTGGCGTGGTTGAGGGGTAGTCGGGTGGGGTGGTGGAGGATGGCGTGGTTGAGGGGTGGTTAAGGGGGTGATGGAGGATGTGGTGGTTGAGGGGTGGTTAAGGGGGTGATGGAGGATGTGGTGGTTGAGGGGTGGTCGGGTGGGGTGGTGGAGGATGTGGTGGTTGAGGGGTAGTCGGGTGGGGTGGTGGAGGATGTGGTGGTTGAGGGGTAGTCGGGTGGAGTGGTGGAGGATGTGGTGGTTGAGGGGTAGTCGGGTGGAGTGGTGGAGGATGTGGTGGTTGAGGGGTAGTCGGGTGGGGTGGTGGAGGATGTGGTGGTTGAGGGGTAGTCGGGTGGGGTGGTGGAGGATGTGGTGGTTGAGGGGTAGTCGGGTGGAGTGGTGGAGGATGTGGTGGTTGAGGGGTAGTCGGGTGGGGTGGTGGAGGATGTGGTGGTTGAGGGGTAGTCGGGTGGGGTGGTGGAGGATGTGGTGGTTGAGGGGTAGTCGGGTGGGGTGGTGGAGGATGTGGTGGTTGAGGGGTAGTCGGGTGGGGTGGTGGAGGATGTGGTGGTTGAGGGGTGGTTAAGGGGGTGATGGAGTGGTCAAGTGGGGAACTTGAGGAGGAGAGATGGGGAGGATGAGTGGAGGGGTCATGGGTGAAAGAATATTTTCACAAGCAGGTTAACTATTTCGGAGGATGCGATCTCCAGGGAAGCAACATTCATCCCTCAGACCAACTCATCTCTTTTCCCATTCACAACCACATCATCGTCATTTACCTCACCACACCCCATCAACCTGCATCAAAGCCTCCCCTCTTACCCACCACCAGAAGGGCGGGGCTGCTGGGGAGGCAGGGGCAGGGGGGGGAGGGGTCAAGGTGGAGGTGAAGAAGGAGTACCCTATGAAGAGGCTCAAGAAGATCCGTCGCATGGCCTCCAACCTAGTTTGTTGTTATTTCGAGTATTATTGCTGCTATTTTAATTATTACTATTATTATGATTAGTAGTAGTAGTGATTATTATTATGATTATTATTATTATTACTAGTAGTAGTTTTTTGAATTATTGTTATAATTAGCAGTTGAAGTATATGTTAAATTCCATATTTCACTCCATGCATCCAACACCACCACAGCCATGCTACCAAGCCATAGAAGTCAAACCCACCAAGACACCAAGCTCCAAGCCCAGTTAGAACTTTTTTTTCCTTCATCCATCCATCTATCTGTTCATCCATCCATCTTATCCATTTTTCTATTCGTATATTTATTAATTCATCCATCTATTCATCATTTCACCCTCATTATCATCATTTAATCTTTATTTTTTATCACATAAAAACGGTTAATCGATCCACAATTCATCCACCCAGATGTCCAAACCAACAATGCACCATCCTACATGACCAAGGTTTCATCATCCTCCACCTTAACATCTTTTTCATACCATCACCAACCCATTTATTTGCTATAATTAAAAAAATAAAAATGACCATCATCACTTATCCATCCACCCATCATTAACCCTCAACCGATCATTTATCCATCCAACCTTCTCATCATCCACTCACCAACCCATCCATCCATTTAAACTACTCATTATCATCACTCCACCCACTCCTCCACCCACAAACCAACCTAACCCACTCAACCCACCTACTCAACCCACCCACCCACAAACCAACCTAACCCATCCATCCACCCACAAACCAACCTAACCCACCCACCCATCCACCCACAAACCAACCTAACCCACTCAACCTAACCAACCTATCCACCCACAAACCAACCTACCCACCCAACCTAACCTTACCCACCCAACCTAACCAACCCACCCACCAACCCACTAACCCAACCACAGGCAGACCAATACTTTTGTGAGGTGTGTGAGGGGGGGGATGATGAACCACTGATGTTGTTGTGCGAAGGTTGCGACATGGCCTACCACACCTACTGCCTCCTACCCCCCCTCGAGAAGGTGTGTTGGGGGGGGGGGCGATGGTTGGGGTTGGTGTTGCGATGTCTGGGTGGTGAGTGGATGTGTTGATGGCGGGTAGATAGGTAGGAAGGACAGTTTGTGGTTCTGTGAACGGAATATAGATTCTGCTGAAAGGTGGTTCAGTGCGGGGGGGTGAGGATGAATAGAAGGGTTTGGCAGGGAGGAATGGCTGGATGGAGTGTTTGGGATGGACAGAGGGTATGGAGATGAATGGAGGGAAGAACATGGTAGAAGTTCATTTATTTTCAAACCTCTGCGTGCGTGCATGCATGCACCCCCCTGTGCAGGTGCCGCCTGGTGACTGGCTGTGTCCCTCCTGCATCGCCAAGGTTGCCTTCTAAGATCTCATCATGATTTTGCCATTATTATTATTATATTATTTTCAATGATAACTACTATTATGACAGGAATAAAATATTAATAATCCTATCGATATTATTCTTATCATTAAGCTTTAAAAAAATACCCACCATCCTCCCTCATTATCTTTCCCCAATCACCCGCCTACCCTCACCCCCTCACCCCCACCTTTCCTCACTCACTCTTCTACCTGCCCTCCTCTCCCCCCCTCACCTTCTCTCCTTCCACCCTCCCCCCCCTCACCCTCTTTCCTTCCACCCCCTCCTCACCCTCTCTCCTTCCACCCCCCCCTTCACCCTTTCTCCTTCCACCCCCCTCTCACCCTCTCTCCTTCCCCCTCCCTCACCCTCTCTCTTTCCACCCCCCCCCCCCCCCCCCAGGAGATAAGCACCCCCCAAGAGGCATACGGCTTCGAGCAGTCGCAGCAGGAGTACAGTCTGGAGAACTTCGCTCAGATGGCTGACTCCTTCAAGGAGAGCCACTTCAAGACGTCGCCCCATGTGAGGGTTTTGGGATGGGGGTTTTTTTTGTGGGGGAGGGGGAATGAGTAGGCTAGGATGAAATGGGCTCACACAACCCTCAACAAAAAACACTCTTCTATAGCACGCCCACAAACCATCAACCTCCTATTGAACTCATACAAACCAACCAACGATCAAGCAAAACACACCGCTTTCACACCCCTTTTACACCCCCCACTACCCAATCAAGAACGTCTCTTACCCACAATGCGAGGGCGAGTTCTGGCGTCTGGTCGAGTGTCTGGAAGAGGACGTCAGCGTTGAGTACGGCGCGGACATCCACTCGGGCGAGCATGGCAGCGGCTTTCCCACCGAGAGGACCCGAGAAAGATTCGCTGGAGACGAGGTGGGTGTGGGTTTGGGATTGGTTGGGAGGGGGGTTGGGATTGGTTGAGAGAGGGGTTGAGATTGCTTGGGAGAGGGCTTGGGATTGCTTGGGATAGGGGTTGTGATTGGTTGGGATAGGGGTTGGGATTGCTTGGGATAGGGGTTTGGATTGGTTGGGATTGGTTGGGAAAGGGGTTGGGCGAAAGGTGGAGTGGCAGGTGTGAGAATAGGACCGTCATCGTGTGCATAAGAGGCTGTGAGGGTGATAATTAAGATGAATAGATAAGGAAAGTGTATCAACAATAATGCTAAATCATCATTACTACCATCAACATTATCATAATACTCATATCATCATCATCATCATCATCATCATCATCATCATCATCATCATCAGGAGTACATAGTATCTGGCTGGAACTTGAACAACCTGCCACTGCTGGAACTCTCAGTCCTCAAACACATCTCTGTCGACATCTCTGGAATGAAGGTGGTAGTAGTAGTAGTAGTAGTAGTAGTAGTAGTAGTAGTAGTAGTAGTAGTAGTAGTAGTAGTTGTAGTAGTAGTAGTAGTAGTAGTTTTAGTAGTAGTAGTAGTTTTAGTAGTCGTAGTAGTAGTAGTAGTAGTAGTAGTAGTAGTAGTAGTAGTAGTAGTAGTAGTAGTAGTAGTAGTAGTAGTAGTCGTAGTAGTAGTAGTAGTAGTAGTAGTAGTAGTAGTAGTAGTAGTAGTAGTAGTAGTAGTAGTAGTCGTAGTAGTAGTAGTAGTAGCAGTAGTAGCAGTAGTAGTAGTAGTAGTAGTAGTCGTAGTAGTAGTAGTAGTAGTAGCAGTAGTAGTAGTAGTAGTAGTAGTAGTAGTAGTAGTAGTAGCAGTAGTAGTAGTAGTAGCAGTAGTAGCAGTAGTAGTAGTAGTAGTCGTAGTAGTAGTAGTAGTAGTAGCAGTAGTAGTAGTAGTAGTCGTAGTAGTAGTAGTAGTAGTAGCGACAACACGGACACAGGTTCCGTGGGTGTACGTGGGCATGTGCTTTTCGAGCTTCTCGTGGCACATCGAGGACCACTGGAGCTACTCGGTCAACTACATGCACTGGTCAGTCGTTGTGTGTGGTCGTTGTGTGGTTTTGTGTGTGGTCGTTGTGGTCGTGTGTGGTCGTTGTGTGGTATCATGTGTGGTCGTTGTGTGTGGTCGTTGTGTGGTCGTGTGTGGTCGTTGTGTGGTCGTGTGTGGTCGTTGTGTGGTGTGGTAAGGTGGTTTTGTGTGTGGTGGGGTACGTTGTTGTTGTTGTGTTGTGTGGGGTGTTGTTTGGGTTGTTGTGTGGTGTGGGTTGTGTTGTGTGGTTTGGTTTGGTATTTTTGTGGCGGGGTTATGTGGTCGTGTTGATGATCACAAAAACCACCACCACGACACAACCACCTCCAACCTTAATAAAAAAACCACACCCCACCACCACCCCCAACCAACCAACCAACCAACCAACCAAGGGGCGAACCAAAGACCTGGTACGGGGTGCCGAGCAGGGACGCAGAACTGCTGGAGGAGTGCATGATGAAAGAGGTGCCTGAACTCTTCAAGCACCAGCCTGACCTCCTCCACCAACTGACCACCATCATCAACCCGAATGTCCTCATGGGACATGGCGTATCGGTGCGTGCTTGGGGGGGGGGGGTGTGTGTGGTTAGGGGGGTGTGTGTGGTTGGCGGGGGGTGTGTGCTTGGGGGGGGGTGTGTGTGGTTGGGAGGGTGTGTGTGCTTGGGGGGGGGTGTGTGGTTGGAGGGGTGTGTGCTTGGGGGGGGTGTGTGGTTGGGTTGGGTGGACTGGGAGGGTGTGTGGTGTGGTTGGGTTGGGTTGGGTTGGTTGGTTGGGTTGGTTGGATCGGATGGGTGTGTGGTTTTTTGGTGTGTGGACGGATAAACGGAATTATAGGTGTTTGGGAAAGTAAGGTGGGTGATTATTTAGCTAGATAGATCAATGCAATTTTTGGCTAATTTTTAAAAACTAGATTTAGTCTTGACCAAAATCAAACATACACACACACACACACACACACACACACACACACACACACACACACACACACACACACACACACACACACACACACACAGACACACACGTACACACACACACACACACACATGTACACACACACGCACACACTTACAGGTCTATCGTACGGACCAGTGTCCAGGGGAGTTTGTGATCACGTTTCCCCGTTCCTACCACGCTGGCTTCAACCAAGGATACAACTTCGCCGAGGCCGTCAACTTTTGCCCCCCTGATTGGGTAGGTTTGGGGGGGGGGGGGGGTGGTTTGTATGGTGGTGGGGTGGAAGGTGGATGAGGTGTTAATGGGGGGGGGGTTTGAGGTGAGAGAGAGTTAGGGGGGGGGGTACTAGGTGGGGGGGGAGAAAGTGGATTGTGTAGGTGGGTGGGTTCCAGGTGGGAAAAAGAGTGGATGAGATGTTGGAAGGGGTTTCACATAAATTCTCTACCTTTTCCGTCCATCCATACAAACATTCTACTCGTTCACCTACCCTCTACACAATCACTCCTCCACAAATCCAAACCCCATCCAACCCCCCACAACCCTCCACAAACCAACCCCTTTCTCACCCCCATTCCACCCACGCAGCTACCCCAGGGCAGGGAGTGCGTGCAGGTGTACAGGCGTTTCAAGCGGCGCTGCGTCTTCTCACACGACCAACTCCTCTGCGAGATTGCCGAAAAGACCGCAGACGTCAATATAAAGTCGGTGTGGTGATGATGATGATGGTGGTTGTGGTGGTGGTGGTGATGATGGTTGTGATGGTGGTGGTGGTGGTGGTGGTGGTGATGGTTGTGGTGGTGGTGGTGATGATGGTGGTGATGGTGGTGGGGGTGGTGATGGTTGTGATGGTGGTGGTGGTGGTGATGGTTGTGGTGGTGGTGGTGTGCATGGTGGTGGTGGTGGTGATGGTTGTGGTGGTGGTGGTGTGCATGGTGGTGGTGGTGATGAGCATGATGATGACGATAGTGATGATACTTTATATCATCTTGTTTTGTGTGAGAAATTGTTGCTTAGGGGGTCTAGAGATTTTGGTGGATTACCATAAAATTACTAAAAAAATATCATCATCACCATCATCATCATCATCATCAACACCATCATCATCATCATCACCATCAGAGTGGCTATGGCGGTTCACGACGACTTGAGGGTGGTGGTTGCGAATGAGGAGAAGTTGAGGGCAGCTCTGGAGGTGGGTGGTGTTCTTCCCTCAACGTACTCTCAATATTCGTCCACTCACCACCCCCTCCCACCCACTCACCACCCCCTCCCACCCACTCACCACCCCCTCCCACCCACTCACCACCCCCTCCTACCCACTCACCACCCCCTCCCACCCACTCACCACCTCCTCCCACCCACTCACCACCCCCTCCCACCCACTCACCACCCCTTTTCCACCCACTCACCACCCTCTCCCACCCACTCACCACCCACTCACCACCCCCTTTCCACTTACTCACCACCCCCTCCCACCCACTCACCACCCACTCACCACCCCCTTTCCACTTACTCACCACCCCCCTCCCACCCACTCACCACCCCCTTTCCACTTACTCACCACCCCCTCCCACCCACTCACCACCCCCTTTCCACCTACTCACCACCCCTTTTCCACCCACTCACCACCCCCTTTCCACTTACTCACCACCCCCTCCCACCCACTCACCACCCCCTCCCACCCACTCACCACCCCCTCCCACCCACTCACCACCCCCCTCCTACCCACTCACCACCCCCTCCCACCCACTCACCACCTCCTCCCACCCACTCACCACCCCCCTCCCACCCACTCACCACCCCTTTTCCACCCACTCACCACCCTCTCCCACCCACTCACCACCCACTCACCACCCCCCTTTCCACTTACTCACCACCCCCCTCCCACCCACTCACCACCCACTCACCACCCCCTTTCCACTTACTCACCACCCCCCTCCCACCCACTCACCACCCCCTTTCCACTTACTCACCACCCCCTCCCACCCACTCACCACCCCCTTTCCACCTACTCACCACCCCTTTTCCACCCACTCACCACCCCCTTTCCACTTACTCACCACCCCCTCCCACCCACTCACCACCCCCTTTCCACTTACTCACCACCCCCCTTTCCACCTACTCACCACCCCTTTTCCACCCACTCACCACCCCCTTTCCACCTACTCAACACCCATCTCCCCTCCACCTAACACTCCAACCTTCTCTGTCCTCATCCCTTCTCACTCTCACCTCTTCCCTCCATCTCACCTAACCTCCATCCCCTCACTCACCCCTCCATCCACCCCCTCACTCCCTCACCCTTCCACCCACCCACCCAGGGCAGCGGCATGCCGCACGAGCGCTTCATCTTCAACGAGGTGGACAACGACGACGACAGGGAGTGTCACGTGTGCAAGACCACCTGTTTCCTGTCCGCCATCTACTGCCCTCTCGACTCTGGTGGGTGGGTGGGTAGGGGGGTGGTTTGGTGGGTGGGTGGGGGTGGGTGTGTGTGGGTTTTGGTGGAGGGAGGGGTGTGTGTGGTTTGGTGGGTGGGGGAGGGGTGTGTGTGGTTTGGTGGGTGGAAGGGGTGTGTGTGGTTTGGGGGAGGGAGGGGTGTGTGGTTTGGGGGAGGGGTAGAGGGGGTGTGTGTGGTTTGGTGGGTGGGAGGGGTGTGTGGGGTTTGGGGGATGGTGTAGAGGGTGTGTGTGGGGTTTGGGGGATGGTGTAGAAGGGGTGTGTGTGGTTTGGGGGGTGGGAGGGGTGTGTGTGGTTTGGTGGGTGGAGGGTGGAGGGGGTGTGTGTGGTTTGGTGGGTGGGGTAGAGGGGCTTGTGTGGTTTGGGGGATGGGGGAAAGGGGCCTGGGGTTTGGGGGAAGGGGTAGTATTGGTGGATGGGAAGAACGTTAAGATTAGGAAGGTGGAAATGTGTGGTAATGGAGGTGTATGATAAAAGGGTCATCATTATCATCATCAACATTATCATCATCATCACCACCACCACCATAATCATCACACTATCAATACCACAACCACCATCCAGGACGACTTATATGTCTGGAGCATGACAAATCAGAATACACCTGCTCCTGCATGCCCTCCAATCACGTCCTCCGCTACAGATACACCCTGCAGGAGCTCCTCCTATTGGTCGAGAAGCTCAAGCATCGCTCGCTCTCATTGGACAAATGGAAGGCTAAGGTGACCAATGCCGTGCGTCACCCTGGAGACACGAAGCCTGGTTGGTTGGTTGGTTTGATTGAGGGGGGGGGGCGGGGTTTAGGGTTAGGCTTCTTCAACTGTATTCACCTCGTCTTCTCGTACACTCTGAGTTAAACCCCTGCATCTTTTTTAACCACGCCACTCTCCACCACCACTACCATCCTCCACCATAACAACATTTTAACCATCCAAACCCCCCCCCCTACCCCCAACCTCCCAACCACCCCCAACCTCCTCTCTCCAACCACCCCCACCCCCCCTTCCCCCAACCACCTTTCCCCCCAACCACCTTTCCCCCCAACCACCCCCCCCTCCCAACCACCTCCCCTCCCAACCACCCTTCAAGACATAAGCCACCTAAGGGAACTGGTGGTGGAGCACGGCGCGCAAAACCTGCCGCCGGATGACCTACTGACCCACTTACGAGAGGTCATCAGCCAATCAGACGACCTCATTGACGCTGCCAGGACGCTGGTCAATAAGAAGATTAACTGCAGGTGGACGTTTAAAAGTTCACTTTTTATTCATTTGATTATATTATTTGATGCCATCTTTTATAAGGTTTTATTATTTATTATTATATTATCTAATTTCGTTTTTAATATTTATAAGGTTTTATATTATCATATCTGATCTTTTATATTTATAAGGATTTTTCTTTATTATTATTGTATTTTTTTCTTAATTAATTTATATTTAAATCAATTTTAATTAAATTAATTCTCCAATTATCATCCGCCAACCTGCCAACAACAGACTGGCGATGAATGAGTTGAAGATGTTCTGCGGCAAGGTGATGGAGTTGCCTTGTGTCTTCAAGGAGGCTGTCCTAATCCAGGTGGGTTACCCCTCACTCACTCACTCACTCATATTTGCCCTCCCCTACACCATACGCCAACCCGCTCACACATCCATCCTTTTCTACCACACACCTCGCTCACTCACACTTCCTCTCTATCCCAGCCCACACACTCATTCTCCTCTTCCTCCACCGCATCCCTGCTCACTCATCACATCCCCTTCCTCACCCTTCACAACCCCCCCCCCTCCCCCACTCTTCACAACTCCCCCCCTCACAAACCCCCTCTCCTCCCCCACCCCTCACATCCCTCTCCCTCCCCCTCACATCCCACTCCCCACCCCTCACAACCCCCCCCCCCCATCCCACAACCAACAGGACCTCCTCGACAACGTGCTTCTCTTCCAGAACGAAGTGTCGGCCATCTTGTCTTGCAGTCACGTGACGTCATCATGGCGTCTGCAGGAGTTGGTCGACTGGGGGGAGTCCTTGAACGTTGACTTCCCTGAGTTGTGCAAGTTGCAGTCGGTGCGTGGGGTGGGTCGTGGTTGGTGCGTGGGGTGGGTTGTGGTTGGTGCGTGGGGTGGGTTGTGGTTGGTGCGTGGGGTGGGTCGTGGTTGGTGCGTGGGGTGGGTTGTGGTTGGTGCGTGGGGTGGGTTGTGGTTGGGCGTGGGGTGGGTTGTGGTTGGTGTGTGGGGTGGGTTGTGGTTGGTGCGTGGGTTGTGGTTGGTGCGTGGGGTGGGTTGTGGTTGGTGCGTGGGTTGTGGTTGGTGCGTGGGGTGGGTTGTGGTTGGTGCGTGGGGTGGGTTGTGGTTGGTGCGTGGGGTGGGTTGTGGTTGTGGAGTGGGGTGGCTTGTGGTTGGTGCGTGGGGGTGGGTTGTGGTTGGTGCGTGGGGGTGGGTTGTGGTTGGTGCGTGGGGGTGGGTTGTGGTTGGTGCGTGGGGTGGGTTGTGGTTGGTGCGTGGGGGTGGGTTGTGGTTGGTGCGTGGGGTGGGTTGTGGTTGGTGCGTGGGGGTGGGTTGTGGTTGGTGCGTGGGGTGGGTTGTGGTTGGTGCGTGGGGTGGGTTGGGGTCGGTGCGTGGGGTGGGTTGTGGTTGGTGCGTGGGGTGGGTTGCAGTTGGAAGGAGGATGGGAGGGGTTTGAGGTGTGGAGGGGGAGGGGGTAGAGTTAGGCAGGTTTTAGTGGGGGTGGGTTGAGATGTGGTGGTACGCGTGTGGACATTTATGTTGTTGATTTAGTTGCTCTCGACAACACTGACCACCCAACAACAACAACAACACACAGCTGCTGGTACAATCGAAATGGCTGGATGAGTACAATGCCCTCTTCAACAACAACAACAACAACAAACTTACTATCCCAATACTCAGAAAGCTATGCGAAAATCTTTTAATCAACAACGGCAACAACGGCAACAACAACAACGGTAACAACGGCAACAACAACAACAACAACGGCAACAACAACAACGGTAACAACAACAGCAACAACAACAACAACGGCAACAACAACAACAACAACTTGCATGTAGTGTATTCCAGGGCGGCGACCGAAGCGAAGAATTTATTGAGTAGTTGCGAGGCGCTTGAAATGAAGGCTGAGAGTTGCCTCAAAGAGGGGTGAGTGGAGGGGTGGGTGGAGGAGTGTAAGGGGTGAGTGGAGGGGTGGGGATGGGGGTGTAAGGGGTGGGTGGTGGGTTGGGTGGATGAGTGTAAGGGGTGAGTGGAGGGGTGAGGATGGGGGTGTAAGGGGTGAGGATGGGGGTGTAAGGGGTGAGGATGGGGGGTGTAAGGGGTGAATGGAGGGGTGAGGATGGGGGGTGTAAGGAGTGAGGGGAGGGCGTTTAGGTTAAAATCTTTCACACTTTTTTTTATTTTTCTCCGCTTCATTTACTTCTCATTCACACACCTCTTCACCCACCACCCTTTCTCGAATCTCCCCATTCACTCACACCCCTTCACCAATAACCACCCCCTTCAGACCGACCATTCAGAGTCTAGAGTTGCTAATCAGGGAGGCCTCGCCACTCCAGAATGTTGAACTGCCCCACACTGAAAGGGCCAAACTCCTCCTGACCAGGGGCAAGCAGTGGCAGGCTTTGGCGCTCCTACAAGTGGTTCGTGTGATGTTGCTGTTGGTGCTTGTTGCTGGATGCTGGTGATGTTGTTGTTGGATGGATGGATGGTTGCTTGGATGGATGGATGGATAGATGGATGGATGGATGGATGGATGGATGGATGGATGAATCGATGGATGGATGGGTGGGCGGATGGATGGATGTGTGGAGGGTGTTTGTTGTTTGGTTGTGATGATGATGGATATAAGGGAATTATAATACTAATATTGGGTAATGTTATTTTTTATTGTTGTTTGTATTATTATTTGTTTTATTTTTTATAAATTTTAATTTGGTTTTATTTTATTTGGACTTTTCATCATTGTCCACCTAACAAAACCCACTCACCCATAACCACCCAACCACCCATCCAACCAACAACTCAACCACTCCTTCACCCTACCCACCCACCCAACCACCCACCCACTCAACCCATAACCCACCCAACAGAATCGTGGGCACGGCTTGCACGTGGCGGAGTTGGAGGAGTTGATGGAGGGAGGCTCGGTCTTGAGTGTGAGGTTGGATGCGCTGAACACTCTACAGGTGGGTGGAGGGAGGGTGGAGGGTGGAGGAGGGTTTGGTGGGTGAGGGAGAGGATGGGAGGAGGTGGGTGGAGGAGGGTGGGGTAGGAAAAGTGTAGAGGGGGAGAGTGGTTAGAGCATGGATGCAAAAGGTGGGTAGTGGATGGTAGAGATGGAGAATGGGGAGTGAAGAGGTAAAAGGGAAGAAGAAGAAGAGGGTAGAGGGAGAGATAGGGATGATGACTACTATAACTACTACCATAACGATGGTCACCAATAAAACTACTATTACCATGACGACCGTCACCACATCAACCAATAAAACTACTATTACCATGACGACCGTCATCACTACAACTACAACAACTATTACCATGACGACCGTCACCACTACCACTACGACAACTATTACCATGACGACCGTCACCACTACCACTACGACAACTATTACCATGACGACCGTCGCCACTACGACAACTATTACCATGACGACCGTCACCACTACGACAACTATTATCATGACGACAGACTCGCTACAAGATGGCGGTGCAGTGGAAGCAGAGGGTGTACGAGTGCTTCATGCATCCGTCAAGGAACTCGATCCTGCAGGTGGGTGGGTGGTGGTGGTGGTGGTGGTGGTGGTGGTGGTGGGGGTGGTGGTGGTGGTGGGGGTGGTGGTGGTGGTGGTGGTGGGTGGGTGGGTAGTGGTGGGGGTGGTGTTGGTGGTGGTGGTGGTGGGGGTGGTGGTGGTGGTGGGGGTGGTGGTGGTGGGGGTGGTGGTGGTGGTGGTGGTGGTGGTGGTGGGTGGGTAGTGGGTGGTGGTGGTGGTGGGTGATGGTGGTGGTGGTGGTGGTGGGTGATGGTGGTGGTGGGGGTGGTGGTGGTGGGGGTGGTGGTGGTGGGGGTGGTGGTGGTGGTGGTGGTGGTGGTGGGTGGGTAGTGGGTGGTGGTGGTAGTGGTGGGTGGTGGTGGTGGGTGATGGTGGTGGTGGTGGTGGGTGATGGTAGTGGTGGGTGGTGGTGGTGGTGGTGGTAGTGGTGGGTGGTGGTGGTGGTGGTGGTGGTAGTGGTGGGTGGTGGTGGTGGTGGTGGTGGTGGAGGTGGTGGTGGTGGTAGTGGTGGGTGGTGGTGGTGGAGGTGGTAGTGGTGGTGGTGGTGGTGGTGGTAGTAGTGGTGGGTGGTGGTGGTGGTGGTGGTGGTGGTAGTGATGGTGGTGGTGGTGGTGATGGTAGTGGTGGGTGGTGGTGGTGGTGGTGATGGTAGTGGTGGGTGGTGGTGGTGGTGTTGGTGGTGGGTAGTGGTGGTAGGAGGAGGTAGAGAAGGGGAAGGATGGAGGGTAGAAATGAGAGGTTGGAGGAAGTTGGAGGGGGAGAGGTGCGTTAGATATTGCAACTTTCTCATCTATCATTCTATCACGCCAACATCCACCACCTCACACCACTCCACCACCTCCCACCACCTCACACCAGCTCACACCACCTCACACCACTCCACCACCTCACACCACTCCACCACCTCACACCACCTCACACCAGCTCATACCACCACCTCACACCAACATCCACCACCTCACACCAACATCCACCACCTCACACCACCTCCACCACCTTACACCAACATCCACCACTCCACCACTTCACACCACCTCACACCAACATCCACCACCTCACACCAACATCCACCACCTCACACCACCTCACACCAACATCCACCACCTCCACCACCTCACACCACCTCACACCAACATCCACCACCTCACACCACCTCACACCACCTCACACCACCTCCACCACCTCACACCACCTCACACCACCTCACACCACCTCCACCACCTCCACCACCTCACACCATCTCACACCACCTCACACCAACATCCACCACCTCACACCAACATCCACCCCCTCCACCACCTCACACCATCTCACACCACCTTACACCAACATCCACCACCTCACACCACCTCACACCACCTCCACCACCTCACACCACCTCCACCACCTCACACCACCTCACACCACCTCACACCACCTCACACCACCTCCACCACCTCACACCACCTCACACCACCTCCACCACCTCACACCACCTCCACCACCTCACACCACCAGCCATGGTTTTCCAAGCTGGGCATCAAGGTGGAGCATGTATCATCATCATCACCACCATCGCGCAAGAGACAGACCTCTGTGCTGAGTAGTGATGGCAGTTTCCACTGTCCCTATACTGCCATCACTGTGAGTGAGGGGGTGGGGTGATGGGGGTTGGTCTCGGGGGGGGGGGGGGGGGTAGAGAGGGGAGGAGGAAGGGTAGAGGAGGGAGGGGGGGGGGGAGGGTAGAGAGGGGGGGGGAGGTGGGAGGTTGAATGAGGATTGAGAGTTAGAGAGAGAGTTTGAGTGAGTGGAGGTTGCAGATTGTGAGGTTTGGGGGAAGCAAGATTGGGAGGGGGAAGGGAGAGTTGTGGGTGGCGATAGGAGGGGTGTGTGAGTGGCTGGCAGGGAGGGTGAAAAAATATTGTTAAATCATTCTTGTCTTCATAATCATCACACCACCCACTCTCCTAAATCCCACCAATAGCTGGACAGCCTGCAACTGGTAGTCAAGGAGACGGTAGACAAGCTGGTTGTCATGCGCAACAGCAGCACCAAGAAGTTACTGGAACACGGCAAGTCGAAGGGCTCGGCAGGACTGTGCTCTTGTGGCCAGACCTTCACTGACCACGTCAAATGCTGCACCCTATGTACTATCGTCTATATGGGTGGGTTGGGTTGGGTTTGGTTGGGATTGGGTGGGTTGAGTTGGGTTGGGATGGGTTTGGTTTGGTTTGGTTGGGATGGGTTGGGTTTGGTTGGGATGGGTTTGGATTGGGTGGGATTGATTGGGTTGGGATGGGTTTGGTTGAAATGGGTTTAGATTGGGTTGGATGGGTTGGGATGGTGAGATGATTTGGGTTATGTTTTTGGTTGGACGGTTGGATTGGGTGAGTTGAGTGGATGAGTTGGTGTGAGGGAGTGACTCTTTTGGCTTGTATGGTGAGGGAGTGGTGTGGAGGAGGAGGAGGGGAGGAGCTTTATTCTTGTATATTACGCTTCTCAAACACATCTCACAGCTGACTGCTCTACGTTTGAATCACATGACCATCAGCATGCCCATCAACAACAACAACAATTTCAACAACAAACCACCGCCACTAACAACAACAACAACCCTCAAATGACCTCATTCAACAACAACAACAAGCCTATTGGTCCCTTCTCGCTCACCAATCAAAATCTCTTCTCCACGCCACCCTCCTTCCCATTGGCCAACGTCATGCAAAGCCCCTTCCACAACAACCAATCAAACTCCATCTTCGGAACAGCCAATAGCATTCTCGGACCAGTCATATCGTCCAATAAGAACGCCCCGTCTGGGATGAATATGTTTGCGTCGTCCAATCAAAAGTTCGCGATGAGTGGCGCGTCTTTTTCTCCGACGAATAGCAGCTCTGGATTGTTCCAGTGGACCAATAACACGTCTCAAGGCCCCTTCGCGCCCACCTTCAAGAACCAATCAATGGCCACCACAGGTTGGCTCATCATCATCTTCAGCGTCATCATAGCATCGCTTTAAACCACATCATTATCAGGCTCATCATCATCATCATAATATCATCATTATCATCACCACCACCATCATCATAATATCATCATTATCATCACCACCACCATCACCATCATCATCATCATCCCGCCCAGTGCCTACCATGACGCCAACGGCCACTCCCACCACCACCACCACGACCACCACCACTGACGGCTTCAACCACAACAACCACCACGGGCGACTGAATCTGTGCGAGGTTTGTAAGCAACGGCAACACAGACCACGCTACAGCGAGCTGAAAGAGCTGGTGGCTGGCTGGTATAGGTGGGTGGTTGGGTGAGTAGGTGGGTGAGCGGGTGGTTGGGATGGGAGGGGGGTATGTTGGGGTGGGAAGGATTTGGTTGGTGGGTTGGTTGGGTGAGTTGAGAGGTGTGTGGATGGAAAGGTTGGTGGAATAAAGTGATTGGATGGGGTTGTGTGGGTTGTTTTGTTTTAATTGAAACAGGTTTGTTTCATGTTCTTTTTTGGAGAGATTCAATGAAATAGTAATCATTTAAAAACATATTGAACACCTCCAAACCACAACAACAACCAACCAACCAACGACCACTGCAATGACAGCATGAGTGGGGCCTGTTTGCCCGAGGGCAGAGCACTGTTGTACCTTCTTGACCTGGTCAATGAGTGGCAGATGAAGGCCAGGTGGGTGGTTGGTGGTGGTGGTGGTGTTATTGGTGGTGATGGTGGTGGTGGTTGTGGGGTTGGTGGGGGTGGGGGTGGTTGTAGTCGTGGTGGGGGGTTGGGGCGGTGCTGATAGTGGTTTTAGAGGGTGCTTTGAATGGAAAATTGGCGGGAAATATTGATGAATGAAAAGGTAAATGGAACAGCCAAATATTTCTGATTGTGTTCTACATTAACATTTGAACCAATCCACTCTTTCACCCACCACTCCACCATCTTCCAACACCCACCCACTCCACTCCACCATCCTCCAACACCCACCCGACTCCACTCCACCATCCTCCAACACCCACCCCACTCAACTCTTCCCTACTCCTCTTCCAGAGAGGTGTTGTCTTCAAGAGAGTTGGTGGTGGCGATGGGGCTCTTGAACCTCTCCCCCAATGACCCCCAAGACTCCACTGACACCTCCCCACCCATCCCCCCTCAGGTTCCCAACCCACACACTACTACCGACCAATCCAGTAACCAAAACAACCAAACAACCCAGTAACCAAACCAACCAACCCAGTAACCAAACCAACCAACCCAGTAACCAAACCAACCAACCCAGTAACCAAACCAACCAACCCAGTAAATCGCCCAACAAACCCCCTACCCTCCCCCCAAACTCCCCAAACAACCTCACCCCACCAAACCACCAAACCCCCACCAAACCTAACAACCCTCACCAAACCCAGGTGACCCACCTCTCGACCGACCCGATCCTACGACCTCGCCTCTTCTCGCTCGAGGTGTCAGTGCCGCTGCAGACGCTGATGGCCGACCTGCTGGTCGAGTCGATGGCGCTGAACGTCGAGACGAACGAGTGCGTGCAACTCCGTTCACTCATCTACGCGTGCTATGAGAAGATCGTCGTGAGTTGGCGGGTGTTTGAGGGTGGGTTGAGGGGTGGGTTGGGTGTTTTGAGGGGTGGGTTGGGTGTTTGAGGGGTGGGTTGGGTGTTTTGGGGTGTTTTGGGGTGTTTGAGGGGTGGGTTGAGGGGTGGGTTGGGTGTTTTACGGGTGGGTTGGGTGTTTTGGGGGTGGGTTGGGGTGTTTGAGGGGTGTTTGAAGGGTGTTTTGGGCGTGGGTAGGGGTGTTTGAGGGGTGTTTGAAGGGTGTTTTGGGCGTGGGTAGGGGTGTTTGAGGGGTGGGTTGGGTTTTTGAGGGGTGGGTTGGGGTGTTTGAGGCGTGAGTTGGGGTGTTTGAGGGGTGAGTTGGGGTGTTTGAGGGGTGGGTAGGGGTGTTTGAGGGGTGGGTTGGGTGTTTGAGAGGTGAGTTGGGGTGGGTAGGGGTGTTTGGGGGTGGGTTGGGGTGTTTGAGGGGTGGGTTGGGGTGTTTGAGGGGTGGGTTGGGTGTTTGAGGGGTGGGTAGGGGTGTTTGAGGGGTGGGTTGGGGTGTTTGAGGGGTGGGTTGGGTGTTTGAGGGATGGGTTGGGAGTGGGGTGATATTTAGGTAGGGTTTAGGGGGTTTCAAAGTGGTGTTTGTGGGGTTTTGAGGGGGTTCAAAAGTGTTTTGGGTGTTTGAGGAGATTCGAGGGGTGTTGGTTGGGGGTGAGTGTGTTTGGATGGGGAGGAGTTTAGGAGGTTAGGAAGAGATCGTAGAGGGTTGGTGCTTTGGTTGACAGGGGTGGCTTCACACCCTTCTCCAAACCCCCCCCCCCCTCTCTCCCTCTCAGATAAGCGAGTCGTTGAAGAAGGAAGCCGAAGAGAAGCGGAAGAAGATGGCAGAGGAGGAGGCGAGGAGGAGGGAAGAGGAGATGGAGAGAGTGAGGAGGGTGGCTGATGAAAGAAAGAAAAGAGAGATGGATGAAGTGAGGAGGAGGAGGATGGAGGAGGTGGAGTATAAGAGGAGGATGGTGCAAGAGGATAGGAGGAAGAAGGCGGAGGTGATGGGGGAGGATGATGATGAGGAGGAGGAGGATGATGATGATAGTGGGGGTGGTGGTAATGATGGTCGACGTGGAGGTGGTGATGATAATGATAAGGGTGGCAGACGTCTGATGAGTGGTAGTCTGCCAATGAATATGGATGGCGAGAAGTTTATATATGATGATGATGAAGAAGACGATGATGATGATGACGATGACGACGACGATGATGATGATGATATGAAACATCAAAAAAATACTGTCAATCGAGGTAATAATGATAACTCAAGTAATAATAAAAACAAAAATAATCATAATAAAAGTGGCAATAAAACAAGATTGAAAAGCAAGAATAATAAAAAATATGATGATGAAGAAGACGAAGGCGGTGGTTGTGATGATGATGACGGTTGTGGTGGTTATGATGATAGTCGTGTGAAGGGGAAGAAAAAAAGTAATTATAAAAAGAGTAAACATAAGAGTAAAAGAAGTAAAAGTAACAATCAGTCAAACAACAAAAAAAGTAATAATACTAATATATATACCGACGATGACGATGATGATGATGATGATGATGATGACGGAAAGGATGGTGCTGATTATAGTAGTGTGGAAGAGAGGCATGGAAGGGTGGAGAAGAGGAGGAGGAAGGGCAGGGTGGATGGACGGATGAGAAGAAAAGATGAATTGAATGAAAGAAGCGTCAAAAAACCAATCCCTAAAAGTACGGACAGTAAAAAGAAAAAGAGGAAGAAGAGGAAGAGAAGTGATGATGATGATAACGATGATGATGATGTTTATGATGTGGTTCATTACACAGATGATGAGTATGATGATGGAGGTAATAATAATGATAATAAAGGCGGTGATGATGATGATGGTGGTGATGGGGAGGGGGAGGGAGGGGGTAAGTGGGATGTGTGTTCAATCAAGGACTGCCTTAAGCCTCAAGGTTTGTTTGTAATAATAGGAGAAACAAAATAAGAATATTATTATTACTACTATTTTTTTTTTATTCATATATTAATTATAATATAAATACTATTAGTAAAAAAGAGCTAATTAATTAATTTTATATGAGTCAATCATACCTAAATACCAAAACCGCACACACACAAACACACACACTCACACACACACACACTCACACACACACACTCACAAACGCACACACACAAACACACACCCACACAAACACACTCACAAACCCACACACACACACACAAAGGCGCCAAGGTGGATTGGGTACAGTGCGACAGGTGTGAGTTATGGTACCACCTGCACTGTGTCAGTCTGTCGCAACTTCCCGCCGAAGATGAAGAGTACGCCTGTCCCCCCTGTCGCAAGGTGGGTGGGGAGGTGGAGTGGGGAGGTGGAGTGGAGGTGGAGTGGGGAGGTGGAGTGGGGAGGGGAGGGTTGAATGGAGGTGGAGTGGAGGGTCGAATGGAGGTGTGTGGCGAGGAGATGGTTGAATGGAGATGGAGTGGGGAGGAGAGGGTTGAATGGAGGTGGGTGGGGAGGTGGATGCTTGAATGGAGGTGGGTGGGGAGGTGTGAGGAATGGATGGTTGGATGGGAGAAGTGGATGGGTGTAGGCTGGTCTCAAGGTGGATGCCATCAAAGCCTATCCCACATTTGAGCCTTCATCCCAACTAAGCCTCCAAGCTTCCGTAACATCCGCCCAATCAAATCCCCATCCATTCGCCAGACGGCCAAGCAGACAGACACGAAGACAAGCACGCATACAGGCAAGCAGACGAAGAGAAAGACAAAGAAGAAGACATTCAGGTCTAATGCCGCCCTCACCCGCAGTACCTCCACCAGTAAAAGTCATAATCATAACAATAATGCAAATAATAATGCAAATAATAATAAGATGGACAGAAGACGAAAAAGTCTAGAAGAAGAAATTGAGAAAAGACAAAAAAGTCGAGATGAAAAGAAGAATAATAGTAATAATAAATCAATGAATAATAAAAATAATAATAAAATAAATAATAGAAATGAGAATAGGTTTTCTAACATATACCGAGACAACAACGATCTGTTCAGCTCGGCTCTGAATGCTGGGAACCAGGAAAAAAACAACAAAAAGAATAATAAGTCAAAAATTAAAAACTCACCTAATAAAAATAAACATAATACTACTTCTACTACTATCAAAACCACATCTTCTCCTAGTAGTAGTTGTCTTAGAGGCGGTGGTGGTGATAATGATGATCGATTAACGCCGTCGCATAAGGCGGCATCAAACGAAAAATATAAGAATATAAAAAATAAACTTTTTTCAAAAAATAAAAATTGTAATAATAATAATATTAAACGAATAAGATTATCACCATCATCATCAGCATCATCGTCGTCGTCATCAGCATCGTCATCATCACCATCTTTAAAAAACAAAAAATATGATGATGAAATAGAAGATGAAGAAGAAGAAGAAAATGACGATGATGATGACGATGATGAGGGTGATGATAACGATGATGATGATGATTACTGTGGTTATAAAAGTGAAAGTAAGAGTAGAGTAGTGAGAGAGACGAATAGGGGGGGCAGGTGGAAGGGGGAGGGGAGGCGGGCTGATGGTGGTGGGAGGGGTGGTGATCGTGGGGGTAGTAGTGATATGGACAGTAACTCAGTTAATAACAATTATAATAATAATAATAATAATAATAATAATAATAATAAGTCTTTCGAGTCATATCTGTATGCCCCTTGGTTAGACAAGAGATGATTTTAAAGATTTTCTATAATGTAAATAAATAATAGAAATAATAATAAATTATAATATAGTTTTAATATTAAAAAATGATAATAAAATGGCATTATTATGAAGCCAATGATTACAACTCTGATGGGGACATCATCCTATCAACATCATCGTTATCATCATCCTCCTTCTCTTCCTCCTCCTCATCATCATCATCATCATCATCATCATCATCATCATCATCATCATGACCACAGAATGACTCATGCACATTGTAAATACATTTTGATTGTACGCGAGGAACGCCATTTTGTAGCGATCAACTTTTGTATACAAAACAGAATTTTATTAAATATCGCTCGTTCATAAGTGGCAATTATTTAAACGTTTAACTCTATAATTTCATCTGAATTTGTGTCTACATTAAATTAAAGTCATTAATAATATAGTTGATTAGTTAATAAATTATAATTATAACATGTATTAAATTATTATTATTATTTTATTATTTATTATTTTTAAATTGATTTTGAATCAAGCTTTGACGATTTTGGATCTTCAATGACGTAGTGTTATGATCTTTCCCGCACTTTTTACGTCATTTTAGCTGTTATTATTATTATTATTATTAATGTTTACCATTATTTATATTATTAGGATTATTTTTATATTATATTTTTATTATTATGTTTTTTTTGTTATCATTATTATGTTATTGTTGTTTTTAATTTGTTTTGTTGTTTTTGTTATTTAGATTTATTCTTAAATAATTACTTTATAAAAGATTTAAAATTATTATAAATTTTTGCTTTTTTATATTAATATCTATATTTATATTCTTCTAAAATAATGTTATAATTGGTTCTTATTAATTCTTAATTGAGTATTTATATTATTTTCCTACAAATATATCTATTTATGTGTGTGAGTGTATGTGTTAACAATTTTTTTCACAAGTTTGATTAAGGTTAAAAAATTTCTTTTATGCCAAAAGTGCATGTAAATAAGAATAAAATTAGTGTTTTAATATAATTTGAAACATTTTAAATATCTTGCTACTTTTAAATTGGTTTGTGAGATTTATTAATTAAAATTTAAACATTTATAATTAAAATTATAATTACCGTGTGTATAAACATACAGATATTTATATAAATTATGTATAGATTTTAATTGTTATTCTAATTCATGTTTAATAATCTTTTAGGTTGTTAAATTTATGTAGCTCTTTATTCTTATTTAACTTTCCAATTTTAAATTTATACTTTTTGTTTCAACTTTTGTTCTATATTCTCATTTAAAACGCTTTTGAATGGCGGTACTGAATTAAAGCCAACTTTAAATTATAAATTTTTTTAAAATTATATTAACTATTTTATATTAAACTATACTCTATTAATCTATTATTATTTATTTGATTATATTATATTATTTATTAGTAATAAATTATAACTTTTTAGTAATAAATTGTAAAACTATTTAGTACTAAATTATACAACTTTTTTGTAATAAATTATACAACTTTTTAGTAATAAATCATAAAACTATTTAGTAATAAATTATAATAAATATTATAAGCAAGGAGTGGCATAATTGTAATACGCAGACGACTTTAGAATTGCAATATGGTGTCTTGGAGGTTGTGGAGAGCACCAAGGTGGTGTTGTGTGGACGTTGCTTCTCAGGACAATGATTAAAAGTAAATTAATTAAAATAGGATTTAAATTCTTGAGATTGTGATTGAAAATATTAATAATAATTAACGAGATTAATTAACTTGTATTTTTTAGATGAATTAAAAATTTCTTTGATAAAAATCATATTTTTATCAATTATAAAGACTTATACTAATAAATAATAGTGAGAAAATAATAAGTTATTACTGTATAACACCATAATATTCGGACATTCATTATTCTAAGACGCCACCAAATTTTAAACTTTTTTAAAATTAAATTCTTATTTCGGACATATTTTGTTTAGCTATTTAAAACTCGAGTGTCTATGGCAAAAATACGAATTCGTTTAAATATTATTTTTATATTTTCGGACATGAAAATTTATTTCTCAAACGTTCTAAGAATATGCTATGATAATGATTGCATGTTATGATGGAGATGATGATGATGATGATGGTGATGGTGGTGGTGTTGATGATGGTGATGGTGATGTTGATGATGATGATGGTGGTGTTGATGATGATGATGATGGTGGTGTTGATGATGATGGTGGTGGTGGTGGTGATGATGATGGTGATGATGTGGCCATAATTGCGTCTTGAAGTTATGTTCCCAGAGCAAACATCCACACGTCTGCACCCCAGGCTCTGTGTGTGTGTGTGTGTGTGTGTGTGTGTGTGTGTGTGTGTGTGTGTGTGTGTGTGTGTGTGTGTGTGTGTGTGTGTGTGTGTGTGTGTGTGTGTGTGTGTGTGTGTGTGTGTGTGTGTGTGTGTGTGTGTGTGTGTGTGTGTGTGAGTGTGTGTGTGTGTGTGTGTGTGTGTGTGTGTGTGTGTTTGTGTGTATGTGTGTGTGTGTGTGTGTTTGTGTGTGTGCGTGTGTGTGTGTGTGTGTGTGTGTGTGTGTGTGTGTGTGTGTGTGTGTGTGTGTGTGTGTGTGTGTGTGTGTGTGTGTGTGTGTGTGTGTGTGTGTGTGTGTGTGTGTGTGTGTGTGTGTGTGTGTGTGTGTGTGTGTGTGTGTGTGTGTGTGTGTGTGTGTGTGTGTGTGTGTGTGCTTGTATGTGTGGATGATCAGTTTCTGACAACGTAAAACGATTGAGCAATAGATTGAAGGGGAAGAGAGGAGAAGGGGGAGTGGAAGGAAAGGGGAAGTCAGGTAGATGGAGGAAGAAGAAACAAGTGATGATGGATGGAGGGTTGATGAAAGATAGTTTGAGGGTTGATGGATGGATGGATTGGGTGAGAGAAGAGAGGGATGAGAGGAGAGATGGATGGATGGAAGGGGTGAGAGAAGAGAGGGATGAATGGATGGGTGAAAGAAGAGATGGATGGATAGAAGGGTTGAAATGAGAGGGATGAATAGAAGGAGTGAGATGGATGGATGGTGGGTGAGATGAGCGAATGATGGATGAGTCGAATCTAAGAGTAGCAAATTGTAATTACCTTGTACAAGTTTTAGAATGTCATTATTTTTAGAATTTATGATTATGATGTGATGACGAGGATGATGATGACGACGACGAGGATGATGACGACGATGATGATGATGATGATGATGATGACGACGACGAGGATGATGATGATGATGATGATGATGATGATGATGATGGTAATGATGATGATGGCAGCATCACAGATTTCTGGGGCGTGGTTCTTGTGCGAACACATGCGATCGGCACCTGACCAAGAAGGGAGAGTGTGTGTGCTGATAGTGATGATGAAACAATGAAAATAAGATCTCAAAACTATTATTATTATTATTTTATTATTATGAAAAAAATCTATTATTATAATTATGATATTTATTATAAAAGAATATACAAAAGAAATAATAAGAATGATACAAACTAATGGCATGCTAATACTGGAAAAGGTAATAACAGGAATAAAAGTAAATATAAAAAACTGAATCAAACATTAAGAATAATAAATGTATGGAAACAACAACCACAAAACAACAACAAACAACAACAACAAGAAAACAACAACAAAAAAACAACCACAACAACAACAACAATGAGAAGGAGAAGAGGGAAAGAGCTAATAGTTGCACGCATCAGCAACCACGTATGACGTCATTTCTGGATGCTTCTTTCATCCCCCGTGTTTGTTTGTTGTTCTATTTGTTGTTGTTGTTTTTTTTTTGCTTTTCTTTTTTTCTATTAAGATTTGTTGTTTTTTTTTTCTTTCTGAAAGTTTTTATGCGTTTGATAACTAATCAAGAATTCGGTTACCCTCTTCCAAAACTCGAGATGCTGAAAAAAAAAACAATAACAATAAAATATTCTTGGACAAAGTTATATAAACAGAATTTTTAAAAAAATCAATTTTATACAACTAAATACTAATTTAAAACATACAAAAGTAGTTTTGAAATGCGATGGGAGGCTTAGACGAAGCGCTGAGGCATGGAGGCAGGAAAGGAGGAGTAGAGCCTGTGGTCTTGTGCGTGTGTGTTGGGAGAGTGATGGGAGGGTGATGGGAGGTGTATGGAGGTGTTGGGAGGTGTTGGGAGGGTGATGGGAGGTGTATGGAGGTGTTGGGAGGTGTTGGGAGGGTGATGGGAGGTGTTGGAAGGTGTTGGAAGGTGTTGGGAGGTGTTGGGAAGTGTATAGAGGGTGTTGGGAGGTGTTGGGAGGGTGTTGGATGCTGGAAAGGTGGACGGAAGGGGTGTTGGGAAGGCAGGAAGAGATTGTGAGAGGTTAAGATGGAAGAAAGGGGTGAAGTGAGGGGTTGAAAGGAGAGAGTGAAGAAAAGCAGGGTTGAAGGAATTGGTGGTGGAAAAGTGTTGCTAGTGGAAGTGGTTGTTGTCATGAAACATTTAAAACAATAAAAATACTAGTTGTCCATTTATTTCAGCAATAGCAACAGCCATGTCGACTATTACAAAGTGCGGGTAAGAAAAAAATAATTTTTCTAAACAAGTAATAAAAATAACAATGAAAAAACCATAAAAAGTAAAAAATACAATAAAATTAATAACAATAATAGTTATTATATTATTAAAATTAATAAGCAACTATAATAATAGAAAGGGAGAGAAAGCGACGGATGTTTATTTGTGGCCTGGAGTGGTGTGGAATGAGTGCTGGAATTGAAGTTTGAATTGCTGTGTGCGTGGAGGGAGGGAGGGAGGGAGGGAGGGAGGGAGGGAGGGAGGGAGGGAGGGAGGGAGGGAGAGAGGGAGGGAGGGAGGGAGGGAGGGAGGGAGGGAGGGAGAGAGGGAGAGAGGGAGGGAGGGATGGAGGAAGAGAAGGAGAGAAAAGAGAGACAAAGGGAAGTAGTGGGTGGAGGGAGGGATGGAGGGAGGGATGGAGGAAGAGAAGGAGAGAAAAGAGAGAAAAAGGGAAGTAGTGGGTGGAGGGAGTGGGTGGAGTGGGTGGAAGGAGTGGAGGGAGTGGAGGGAGTGGAGGGAGTGGGTGAAGGGAGTGGGTGGAGTGGGTGGAGAGGGTGGAGGGAGTGAGTGGAGTAGGTGGGTGGGAAGTGGGTAAGGGATGAAAGTGGTAAAAGAAGATTGGGTGGTAAGTGGGTGGAGAAAAAGAAGTGGAAGAGTGGGTGAAAGAAAATAAGTGGGTGAGTGATGGAGGTGGGTGGGTGGGCTGGAAAAAAAAAGAAAGGTGGATTGGTGGATAAGTAGGTTTCAGATGGATGATTGGAATGGTAACGAATGGATTGACTGACCAAAAATGTTTAAATGGATGGATAGATGGATGGATAGATGGATGGATAGATGGATGGATGGATAGATGGATGGATAGATAGATGGATGGATAGATGGATGGATAGATGGATGGATAGATGGATGGATAGATGGATGGATAGATGGATGGATAGATGGATGGATAGATGGATGGAAAGATGGATGGATAAATGGATGGATGGATAGATGGAAGGATAAATTGATGGATGAATGGATAAATAAAAAAATAGATGGATGGATGGATGGATGGATGGATAGATGGATGGATAGATGGATGGATAGATGGATGGATAGATGGATGGATAGATGGATGGATAGATGGATGGATAGATGGATGGATAGATGGATGGATAGATGGATGGATAGATGGATGGATAGATGGATGGATAGATGGATGGATAGATGGATGGATAGATGGATGGATAGATGGATGGATAGATGGATGGATAGATGGATGGATGGATAGATGGATGGATAGATGGATGGATAGATGGATTGATAGATGGATGGCTGGATGGATGGATAAATGGATGGATAGATGGATGGATAGATGGATAGATGGATTGATGGATGGATGGATAGATGGATGGATAGATGGATGGATAGATGGATGGATGGATAGATGGATGGATGGATAGATGGATGGATAGATGGATAGATGGATGGATGGAATGGGTCTGACAGGCTGACAGCGCGGGAACACACACGATCCAATATTCATAATGGGAGACTTTCATTGATTCTTTTGGTATCGACGAGTCGATGATGATGATGATGATGATGATGATGATGATGATGATGATGATGATGATGATGATGATGATTATGATGATGATGATGATGATGATGAGAAGAAGGAGAAGAAAGAAGAGGAGAAAGAGGATAGTGATGATGATGATTATTTTGCTGTATATGATGACGAAGACGCAATGAGAAGATTTTGGTGATTCTGACAATGATGGTACTGCTGGTGATGATGATGATGATGAGGTTGATGATGATGATGTTGGTGATTATGATGATGATGGTGATGTTGATGATTATAGTGTTGGATGGAAAGTACTGATAGTAGTGATGATTGGGATGATAGACTGAAAAAAGAGAAATAAAAGTAAGAAATAAAAGAAAGAAATAAAAATGAATGAATGGGACGATGACGGCTAATGATTACGTTTTAATGAATGGAGACACAAATAATGAATAATAAAATAATAACAAATAATGATAATAACACCAACAATAAAACACAACTGAAAAAAAACAAAAAACAATAAAAAACAATCAAGAATGGCTCGTGAATAGGTTAGCGTGGTCTCGCTTACTGGATGCCGCCATTTTGAAACAATAAACCGGAAGAAGGTGAAGCTAGATGCTTGCCGGAAGTGCGTGTGATGGCAAGTTGATGAGACCCTATACATTCGGCCATTGATCGCTTTTCATTATCGCTCACATATTATGGGTGTGTATCTGCCCCGTTGATGGAATCATGGAAGGTATTGAGGGAATTTTTAAATTAATTGAATTAAATAATTGAGATAGGAAATTAAATGGAGATTGAAATATTAGTAAGAAATAAGTTATAGATATTTCGATTTTTTATATTTATAATATATTATAATTATGCTTATATTTATAATATAATAAATATTAATTATAATAATTAAAATTATTTGTAATCTTTTTACAATTTGTGTTAAATAAACAATGTAATAATAATAATGATGATAATGATGAATATTATTTTCATTATTCTCATTAATAATATTATTATTTTTATTATTATTTTATTATCTTCGAGGCTGCATCGATTAGTTGCACCTGTGAGTTCTGATCACTGACGAGTCAATTGCTGAATGGGTGGGAGTCAGAATAAGAAGAAGAAGGATAATCATAATAATCATAATAATCATAATCATAATAATAATAATCATCATAATAATAATATTTATTATTATTAATATGAATAATTTTAAAATATGCATAATGAAACTAATAATAATAATAATTTGTTTAAATTATTTAAATTATAATAATGATAATAAAACAATAATAATAGCAAAAATGATAAAAATAACAATAATAATAATTTATAAAATACAAATAATTGAACTTATAATAATTTGTTTATTAATAAAAATTTTAATAATAATAATCATCATCATGACCTCTTAGAGCTGCAGGCTGCTCGGATGATAGATAGATACTTCTCTGTATTGTCCGGGTGCTTCCTTCCCTCCTCACGTGACACCCCTGATGATGATTATTTATTATTAGAATTCATTATTATTAATATGTTCATTATTATTATTATTTATAATTCTAAAAACAAAAACTATAATTATTATTATATTATTATTTATTAATTTATTGAATTCTAAAAGTTCTGCACATGCGCACTTTTAGTCTTGCTGATGATGATGATGCAGAGCCCACACACACACACACGCACACACACACACACACACACACACACACACACACACACACACACACACACACACACACACACACACACACACACACACACACACACACACACACACACACACACACACACACACACACACACACACACACACACACACACACACACACACACACACACACACACACACACACACACACACACACACACACACACACGCACACACACACACACACACATACATACACACACACACACACACACACACACACACACGCACACACACACACACACACACACACATACATACACACACACACACACACACACACACACACACACACAAACACACACTCACTGATGCATATAAAGCAGCAACAACCTCAACGCTGCTTGCCTGAGTGCTTGATTGACAAATTAAGGGGCGGAGTCAAGACGAGTACTCACACCTGATTGGTCCATTGGTCAAAAGACAGAACTTGTTGAAAGGCAGACGATTTATGAGTGGCACAATCGCACCAGAAATTGCTTCAAAACGACGGGTTTTGTGCCAAAAATAAAAGTTTTAACATCACAAAACAAAAATAAAACCTTTAAAAACAATCTCAGCAAATCATTTGATTAATCGTAAGCTTTTAAACGATTAAAAAGACTGAAATGAAGCAGATATCTTGACGGGGGAGAGTTGTTGGCGGGTATATAAGGGATCAACACACGGAAAGAGTTGAACATCTCAGAGTTTCATTGAGAAATTATCAAAAGTTTAAAGTTAAAACTTCTCCTGAATTTGGATCTATTTAGATTCAAAAGTTAAAAATATTTAAACATTTTTGTAAAAATTTAGAGTTTTAAAATATTTAAACACTTTTGTAATAATTTTAAGTTTTAAAATATTTTTATATTTGTATTAGTTTGAAGTTTCAAAATTAATGTTTTAAAAATTACAACAAAATGTTAAAAATAAACAACAATAACAGCAACAACCACAACAACAACAATTCTAATTCTAATAACTACTACCACAACTACAACCACAACTTGAAAGAGCATCAAGAGACAACCAACAAAAACAACAAAATCAACTGCATGAACAATAATTTAGTTGCCAGCAACAATGACAACAACGACAACCACAAAATTTACAACTACAACCAAAAATACAACAAGTACAACAAAAACAACTCTTTCTCCAAAGTCTTTTCTCAACAACAAAATCCACAACAACAACAACCACAACAACAACAACCACAACAACAACAACCACAACAACAACAACCACAACAACAACCACAACAACAACAACCACAACAACAACCACAACCACAACAACAACAACCACAACAACAACAACAACAACAACAACAACAACAACAACCACATCATCATCATCATCATCCATCCTCGTCCTGCTGCCACAGCAACGACACTTCGTCGCCTAGCAACCGATGCATGACGTCACGCCTGGCTGCAGGTAGTAATGATCGTAATGTCGTTAAATGTGATTCTAATAACGACCATTCCACTGCTAATGCTGCTGCTGCTGGTGGTGAGGATGGTGGTGGTGATGATGATGATAACGGTGGTGGGGGTTGGGGTGGTGGTGGTGATGATGATGACGGGGATGGAAACGATAATGATAGTGGTAGTGGTGATAACAGAGTTGGTGGTGATAATGGTGGTGTAGGTGATAATGAAGGTATCAGTTGTGGTATTGATAATGATGTTAAAGATGCAGATCTTGGTGTTGATGGTGATAGTGTTGAAGAGGGTTGTTGTAAAACAAAAGAAATATATGAAGTAAAAAAGAACAGTAGTGGTTCTGATGATGATGACGATAAGGATGATTGTGGTGGGAGTAATGATAATTTGAATAGAGTTGATGTTGATAATCATCCTATTAATACCGCTGATGATGATGATGATGGTGGTGATGGAGTTGATGATGATGATCTCATGGATGAAGCGATGAGTACAAACATTCCTATGGGGGCTGATGATTGGCAAAAGAGTGAAGAAGGAAAAAGTCTAAAACCACTATCATCGTTATCATCACCATCATCAACAACAACATCATCATCATCAACAACAACATCATCATCATCATCCCCAGCATCCATAACGTCATCTTCAGTATCATCCTCCTCTTCCTGTTCCTTTTCCTCCTACTCTTCTTCTCTTTCATCATTATCATCATCAACATCATCATCATCCTCATCATCATCATCATCATCATCATCATCATCCCCATCGTCATCCTCATCATCATCATCATCATCATCATCTCCATCGTCTTCAAAGCCTAGTATATGGTCACCACCGCGCGAAATCGAACCGAAAAATGACGTCAGAGATAATAAAGACAACAACCCAAACAATAAAAACATAGACGATGCAAATAATACTAATAATAAAAATAAAATTATTAAAAATGATAATACAAATAATACAGATAATAATAATACTAAAAGAAGTAATGATAGTAATACAAACAATACTAAAAAAAATAATACGAATAATGTTAAAACAGATAGAAGTAATTCAAATTGTGATGGCGTTGATGACGAAGTTGTTGAGGATTCATTGTGCTCGAAAGAGAAAGTTGAAATGATGGAAAGGAATAAAAAGAAGGAAGGAAGAGTAGAACTATCTTCATATAACAACTACAACCACCACAACAACAACACCACCACCAACAAACCCAACAACATAAACCCCAACAACAACACCACCACCAACAAAAATAAAAAAACCAAATACACAAAAAATGCATCAAGGGTAAGTGAGGAAGGAAGGAAAGAGATGAGGAGGAGGAGTGGTGATGATGATGATGGCGATGAAGAGTGGAGGAAGCTGAGATGGAGTGAGTGTTTGAGTGCTTGTCAATTGAGAAGTTGAAATGTTGAGGAGATAGTTGTATTATTTATAATCTAATTAACTTTAATTATTTTTAGGGCAATTAACTTTAATTTTATTTAAATGTATTTAACTCAAATGGTTTTATTAAGAATCATTTGAATTATTCTAATATTAATCAACGTTACATGTTGAAATTAATATAATAGCTCATTATCTCATCAAATTAATTGACAATTAAGATTTAATTGATGGCAGCTTCTAGTTACCAATCTAACAATCCACTCTAATTACACTCATCCAATTGCAGACAACCCCTTCCTCCTCTCCCCCCTTCTCCACCTCTCCCTCCATCCCCTCGAGCACCTCTTTCCGTTGGCGCCATATCTCTTTCCGGTCGCTGCGACCAACAACCTCCCACTCAGCAGTCTGTCTGCTCCCAAACCACTTCTCTTCTCACCCTCCTTCCATCCTTCTATCCATCCTTTCATTCATCCTCACATCCCTCCGTCTATCTACCCATCCAACCAGCCCTTCATCCATCCCTCTTTGCACCCTTCCATCCATCCCTCACTCCACCCCTCACTCCATCCCTCACTCCATCCCTCCCTCTATCATCATCATGCCACCCAGCAAGGCCTCCTCACACCTCCTCCACAACCCACTTCACCACTTTTCCCGCTCTTTCCGGCGACGCCATTTTGGAAAAAAGATCACAAAGAAGAGATCAAAATGGCGACTCCCAGAGGCCTCGAAAAGAGCTTCCCGAGCCCGGTTTCTCCGTCCGAAAATAAAAATAAAGTCAATAATAATAATAATGATAATAATGAGAATAATACTACTAATAAAAATAATAATAATAAAAATATTATTAATAATAATAATACACATAATAATAAAAATGTTGATAATTGTAAAAATAATATATTAGATTATCATAAGTACACTAAAAATGATAATCAAAACAACAAAAACAATCAAAACAATCAAAACAACCAAAACAACCAAAACAATCAAAACAACCAAAACAATCAAAACAACCAAAACAATCAAAACAACCAAAACAACCAAAACAATCAAAACAATCAAAACAATCAAAACAATCAAAACAACCAAAACAATCAAAACAACCAAAACAATCAAAACAACCAAAACAATCAAAACAACCAAAAGAAGGGTCACCTCATAAAAGTGAACTTGGAGCTAAAGTTCATCGAAAACTGCCAAGACAACAGCAACAGCAACAACAACAGCAACAGCAACAACAACAACAACCACAACAACAACAACAACCACAACAACAACATCAACAACAACAACAACAACAACATCAACAACAACCACAACAACAACAACAACAACAACACTTTCAAAAGGGTCTACAACTATACTCATGACTCAAACAATAACAACAACAACAACAACAACAGTAAGCACAACAGCAACAGCAACAGCACTGAACCATCAGCCAAAAAGTTCAAATTTGATCTCCACAGCCTTAGTACTAACAACACATATAACAACAGACACAACAACAACTACAACTACAAAAGTGATAAACTCAAACACAGCTACTACAACTACTATCATCAAATCCACAACAACAACAAATACAACATATTCGACGAAAACAAAAACAACTATAACTTCAACGACAACAACTACAACAAGGTGCATAACAATTCTGCAGTCAGTGACTTCTCCAAAAAGAATTACAACCACAACAACAACATCACCAACAACGACAAAAGTAACAACAACAACACTACACGACAGAAGCCAAAACTTCCACAAGCCAGCACTACTAGCCACTCTTTTACTATTCCCTCTCTCTCCATCTATCCATCTCTCCATCCTTCATCCATCCATCCCTCTAACAACACATTCAACTTTTCTATTGACAAACTTTCCAACAAGGATGTCAATATTGTTGCTAAGTCAGACAACAACTACAACAACAACAGCAACAACTACAACAAGAACAACAACAACAACAACAACAACAACAACAACAACAACAATCTTCTCAGCTCTGTTGCTTTGACTATTGATACAACTACTGCAACAACAGCAAATTCTAAACAGCAGTCATTTTCACTCAACAACAACAACAACAATAACCATAAAAACAACAATGACGACAACAATGAATATAAAACTCAAAACTTCTATGATAACGCCAGCAATACTACCAGCCACAACAACACAAACATCCACAACACCAACAACAACCCCAACAACACCAACATCCACAACACCAACAACAACCCCAACAACAACAACAGCACCAACAACGACCACAAGCACCACAGAAAGACACAAAGTCGTCGCAGCAATTCCTTCCAAGAGGGCGTCACAGTCGGCTACACATATGACGCCTTCTTCATCAGCGACGGCCGTTCCAAACGCCGTGGCCACAGTGGCAGCAACCACAAGAACTACACCAAAGCCACCAGCGCCACCACTGACGATGACAATCCACTCTTCATCGACTCCTTCCACAGCACAAGTCCCCAGAATTATTTGAGTTTTTCCAGTTCTCTCCTCACCCCCAAGACAACCACCACAGCCACCACAGCCACAGCAGCCATTGTGGCCGTTGCCACTGCTGCCACTCCCCTGGAGAACAGACCTCGGTATAAGTGTGGCGAGTGTGGCAAACACTACGCCACCTCCTCAAACCTTTCCCGCCACAAACAAACACACAGGTGCTCACTTTGAGAAAATATTTTCTCATTTAGCTCTATCTGAGCTGTCTAACCACATCGTGATTAGTTAATGCTATTAAATAATCACCATCATTAAACCACCCCCAATAACACCATCATCTACTGTTTCACCATCTTCAACACCAATAACTTCTCCAACAATTCATCATCCAATCTCGTCAAGCCCATCCTCCGCTACCGTCCACTTCACAGTTCTACAATTCTTTCCTTCACCCCACTTCACCTTTTGGACTAACTTCATACTAACTTGATTTTATCACTACAAAAACCACTAAACCCTCTACAAAAAACCACAACTAAACACCACACAATCCCCAACAAACCCACAATAAACCCCCAATAAACCCACAATGAACCCCCAACAAACCCACAATAAACCCACAATAAACCCCCAATGAACCCACGATAAACCCACAATAAATCCACAACCAAACCTACCACCGACAAAACCCCCACCAACCAAACCACACAACAGAAGCCTAGACAGTCAGCAGGCGAAGAAGTGCCAGCACTGCGGCAAGGTGTACGTCAGCATGCCAGCACTCTCGATGCACCTGCTGACCCACGACCTCAAGTACCAGTGCACCGTCTGCCATAAGGCGTTCTCCCGGCCCTGGCTGCTGCAAGGTCATCTGAGGTGCGTTGGAGGGAGGAAGGGTGGTTGAAGAAGAGTGGAAGGGGCTGGTTGAGGGGGTGGAATGGAAAAGTAATGGGGTGATTAGATAGAAAAGTTGATTGGAGAAGAGTTTAACAGTTAAAAAAAAGTTTCAGAAAATTCCCCATTCACACTACTCCCACCCCTTACTCCAGAAAAACCACCAAGAACCACCAAAAACCACCTCCCCTCCTCCACCCAGATCGCACACGGGGGAAAAGCCATTCGGGTGCGCCCATTGCGGCAAAGCGTTCGCCGACCGCTCAAACTTGCGGGCGCACATGCAGACGCATTCCTCGCTCAAGGCGCACACCTGCAAGCGCTGCGGCAAGTCTTTCGCCCTGAAGGCCTACCTCAATAAGCACCAGGAGTCGTCTTGTTACAAGGAAGATGGTGTTGTTGCTGGTGGGGATGGGGAGGATGGGGGTGGAGAGGATGGTTGTGGGGATGGGGAGGGTTGTGTTGGTGGGATGAGAAGTCGGGTTTCGGGGGAGGGAAGTTGTGACGGTAGTGGTGGTTTTGGTGGTTATGGTGGTGGGGGTAGTTGTGGGGAAGGGAGTGGAGAGGTTGATATCGATGGCTCCAGCACTTCTTCCTGCTTCAATAACTCCCCACCCCTCCCTCATCTCTCCCCATCTCACCACATCCTCTCACCATCCATCCATCTCTCTCCACCCATCTCTCATCTCTCTCCTTTCCGCTCTTTTTCTTTCCATAATCAACAACATCATCAACTTAAGGATCACAATCAGGAAACAATTCATCATCAAAATCTAGATCATTATCATCACGAATCTGCAGCTTCTCTTCATCATCATCATCAACAGCAGCAGCAGCAGCAGCATCATCATCATCACCTCAGTGACTCTCACGTAGGTGGATATGATGGGAGCAACAAAGAATTGCACAACAACAATAACAACAATGTTTACGTCGATAAAAACAACAATTACAAAATCGGAAGTGACATCATTAGCAACAACAACCTCATCAACAACCTCAACAACAACAAGCTCAACATCAACAACAAAATAAAAGTTGACAAAAATAATAATTACACAATAAAAAAACAAAAATGTAGCGGCATAACTAAAGTCACTTTCACTTCACAAGAATTGACGTCATCAAAGGACGTATGCTATGACGTAGCCTCATGAAAGAACAAACAAATGATACGAAAAAACTTATTTTAGAATTTGAAACCTTATTTACATTGACACTTTTTTTTGTTAAATTTGTTTTTTCGCTTTAAAAACAGTTCTTATTCTTTTTTTAAAAATTACAATTTCAAACTCTGGATAGACACGTTTTGTTTTAGTCGTATACAAACATTGTCTTTTTAACTGATTGAAAGTTCAAAATATAATTTGAAAAATCTTTTTTTTTACTTTTTTTCAACGATAAAAAAAGTAAAAAAGCTTCAAATAGGATGGCCATCTAAAAACGATCGCGTCCGTGGGACTTTCAAATAAAAAACGTGAAAACTAAAAAAATAATTTCTATAAAAAGTTTAAGAAGAAAAATAACTTATTTATTTTAGAGTGATAGTACAAGACGGAAAAAAGCGATTAGTCAAAAGATTAACTTTTTTTACATTTTTTAAATTCAAGAAAAATATTTGAAATATGAAATGAATAGTAAAGTAAGGTGAAGTAATAATTAAATAAACAAATAAAATTAGTAAATTATTTATTAATTTTAAAATTAAATGACTATTTATGAAATTTAATGATTAATTATATAAAAATAAATAAAGATCCACTTTTACCAATATAATGTAATGGACGGTACCTTTCAATTGATTGCCATTCCACTAATCATGCCACTGTCTCAGGAACTTGTGTGTGTGTGTGTGTGCGCGTGTGTGTGTGTGTGTGTGTGTGTGTGCGTGCGTGTGTTTGTGTGTGTGCGTGTGTGTGTGTGTGTGTGCGTGTGTGTGTGTGTGTGTTTTTATAGGCACGTGTGTCTCTAGAATGTGTATTTTAAACACACGCTGCAAGCAAAATGACACATGGAACAAATAGTCGCATAGAAAAGAAAATAATTGTGTTATTTTAATTATGTCCATTTTCTTCATCTATTCATCCATCTTCTTCATCCATGCATGCATCCATCAATCGATCCATGCATCCATCCATGCATCCATCCATGCATCCATCCATGCATCCATCCATCCATCCATGCATCCATCAATCGATCCATGCATCCATGCATCCATCCATGCATCCATGCATCCATCCATACATCCATCCATGCATCCATCCATGCATCCATCCATGCATCCATGCATCCATCCATGCATCCATCCATCCATGCCTCCATCCATCTATCCATCCATCCGTGCATCCATCCATCCATGCATCCATGCATCCATGCATCCATCCGTGCATCCATCCATCCCTCCATGAATCCATTCATCATCCCTCCTCCTTCACACCCATCCGAAGAAACGAGACATTCTCTTGGTGAATAGATAGACCCCGTGTCTCGATTTGCATATGTCTGCTTGGGGCAGATCTTGTGGAAAAAGAGAATTTGCAAAAATCTAACATGAATATAAAAAGAAAAAAAGATTTTCAAAATCAGTGGTTAAAAAAAAATTAAGAACTTTAAATAGTTTAATTTGATTTTTTTTCTAAAAAGCTGTTAAATCTGAAAAAATAAAATAATAATTCTCAAAAAGCTGTTGAATTACGAGCTAAAGAAGTATTCCAGGCGTTAGAGGTGGGAGACCAGTGTGAACCAAGCACCTTTGGAATCACTACCCCCACCAATACAATTACTTTTACTACTACTACCACCACCACCACCCCCACTACTATTACTACTACTACCACCCCACTATTACTACCACCACTACAACTACTGCTTCTACCCCCCCCCCCCCCCACTACTACTACTATTACTACAACTACCACCACCACCATCATCTCCACTACTACTACCACTATCCCCACTACTACTACTACTACCACCACTACTACCACCACCACCACCACTACTACTACTAGCACTCCCACTGGACACATGAATAGTGGCCTTTGATGTGTGCCATCACTGAGGCGCTTATCGCCGGCATGACAGGAGGTCAAGGTCGAGCACTATGACGTCATCCTATTGTTGATGTAGGGTCATGATGATGATGACGTAGGATGATGATGATGATGAAGATGATGATAATGATGATGATGATTATGGTGATGTTTTTGTTGTTTTTTGTTGTTTTTATGTTTTAGAAGGCTCTATTGTATGTTATCTATTTTGCTTTTCTGCTTGGGAATCTATTCAATATCTTTGGTCTCATATTTTGGGTGCGCCTACTTCCTATTCTGCATTGAAGCATTTTTACTTCTTTTATCATTTTCACTTTTTATTGTTTTTTTACTCTCATCTCCACCATCTCTTATAATCATCATCATCACTGCCACCTCCTTCAATCTTCTTCAGCATCATCATCATCACTACCTCTCATAATCCCCATAATGAAACCTATGGCATGACACATCGGCGAGATCATCATCATCATCCTCATTCTCCTTCTCTTCCTTCTCCTCTTTCTTCTCCTCTTCCTTCTCCTCTTCCTTCTCTTCCTCCTCTTCCTCCTCCTCTTCCTCTTCTTTTTCCTTCTCCTCTTCCTCCTCCTCCTCTTCCTTCTCCTCCTCTTCCTCTTCCTCCTCCTCCTCCTGCTCCTCATCATCATCATCATCATTTTCGTCTTCATCAACGTCATCACTAGCACCATCTTTCTCGGGTAATGGTGCTGATTATGATGGCAATCAGGAGATAGTGAGTAACTTGGTTATGAAGTACATTGTGGCGATGATGAAGTGATTAGGACGGTCTTTTGTGCTCCTAATTGTGGAAGTGGTGGTGGTTGCTGTGGTGGTGGTGGTTGCTGTGGTGGTGGTGGTTGCTGTGGTGGTGGTTGCTGTGGTGGTGGTTATGAAGTCGTTGCAGTTCCAGTGGTAGTTTCTGTGTTTGGAGTGGCAGGGTAGTTGCAGTGGTAGTGTTTACTTTTTTGGTGGTAACTGTGGTCATGGAGCTTGGGTAGTGATGTGGAGTTGTTTTGCAAACTTTGACAAGCGGGTCAAAACTTTTCATCTACTGAAACGGCCATCATGTCCCTCTTCTGCACCATCAAACAGCCCTTCTATCCCTCAACCACCCTCAGCCATTCTCAATTGCATTTTTTTCGATTATCTTTTAAATACGCTTCCACCACTCTTCCACTCCTTCTCTACCACTTCTCCACCACTCCTTCACCACTCTTCCACTCCTTCTCACCACTTCTCTACCACTCCTTCACCACTCTTCCACTCCTTCTCTACCACTTCTCTACCACTCCTTCACCACTCTTCCACTCCTTCTCTACCACTTCTCCACCACTCCTTTACCCTTTCTCCACTATTCTTCCATTCCTCCATCCTTCCTCTACCCCTCCTCCACCACACCTCCACCCCTCCTCCACCCTTCCTACACCCCTCTTCCACTCCTCCACCACTCCACCCCTCCTCCACCCCTCCTCCACCCCTCTTCCACCCCTCCTCCACCCCTCCTCCACCCCTCTTCCACCCCTCCTCCACCCCTCCTCCACCCCTCCTCCACCCCTCCTCCACCCCTCCTTCACCCCTCCTCCACCCCTCCTCCACCCCTCCTCCACCCCTCCTTCCACTCCTCCACCCCTTCTCCACCACTCCTTCACCCCTCCTCCACCCCTCCTCCACCCCTCCTCCACCACTCCACCCCTCCTCCACCACACCTCCAAGCAAACAAGCTCCCACTTGATCGCCTCAAATCAATGCATCACCATGCCAACCAGCACCAATCCATAAACTCCGATTGACTTGTTTACATCATCTGCCACCAATCAACTCCTCCTTCCGAAAACACATCGTGATCTCACGTGATCGATCGATTCAACCACCCTGCACTCCATCCATCCATCCATCCATCCATCCATCCATCCATCCATCCATCCATCCATCCATCCATCCATCCATCCATCCATCCATCCATCCATCCATCCATCCATCCATCCATCCATCCATCCATCCATCCATCCATCCATCCATCCATCCATCCATCCATCCATCCATCCATCCATCCATCCATTCATTCATCCATCCATTTATCCATCCATCCATCCATCCATCCATTCATTCATCCATCCATTTATCCATCCATCCATCCATCCATCCATCCATCCATTCATCTATCCATCCATCTCATCTCATCCATCCGTCTCAACTCTCCATCCATCTCATCTCTCCATCCATCCCATCTCTCCATCCATCTTATCTCTCCATCCATCCCATCTCTCCATCCATCTTCACTGAAGATTCTTCAGTTTTCAATATTTTAGCCTAAAAGGTTTTCATCGGTTCATTCCTTACAGTATCATCATCACCACCACCCCCATCACTACTACTTTTACCACCTCTAAGATCACCACCACAACTACACCTATTACCTCCCCCCCAACACCTCTACCATCACCACCACAAATCCTCTTTTTATCCTCCCCCCCAACACCTCTACTATTACCACCACAACTATGCTACCATCACTACTAAAACTACTTCTATCACTAACATTACTACTACTAGTATTCCCACAACTACTACTACCACCACTATCACGACTATGATCATCACTACCATTTTCATTTCTTTGGTCTCTTGTTTGCCTTCCATATTATCTGCTTGAGTGCCTACTCGAGAAAAACAAAAAAACAACAACAACAATTTTACAATTCAAATATTTGTAATATTTCATTCTATATATTTCCATTTAACTCGTTATTATTATTATTATATTATTTTTTTTTATTATCATTTCGCGCGCGCCGGAAACGCATTAATTCCAATCGCCTCATTGGCTGGCACACGTCACGTGCTCAGTTATCACGTGACCTATGACGTCACGCACGATCGCATCGTCATCATCATCATCATCATCATCAGGTCTCTGTTGAAGATCGCTCTTCGTCGTGTTGTTGTTTATGTGTTTGATGTTTGTTTTGCCCTCGTTTGTTTTGTTTACGTTTGTTTTATTTTGTTAATATATGGTTTCTTTTGTTAATATTTTAATTCTTATTTCTGTTGTTGTTATTTTGTTTATGGTTGTTACAGTAGTTGTTGCATGGAGATTGTTGACTGGTGTAGTGGTTGTTGACTAGTGTAGTGGTTGTTGACGGGTGTAGTGGTTGTTGACTGGTGTAGTGGTTGTTGACGGGTGTAGTGGTTGTTGACTGGTTTGATTGAGAATGTGTCTATGAGATCAAACCCCCTTCTGTTGTTGTTGCTGATCATACTGATGATGATGTTGTTGTTGCTGATACCGATACTGTTGTTGTTTTTGTTGTTTCACAGGGTAGTATTCCAAGTTCTTTAAACATCGACAACTACCATTTCCCAAATCATCAACCATTTATCCACCCACTCCCATCTCTTCTCTATCTCTCTATTTTTAAACGATGCCTCCTTATTGAACCCCCCACTCTCTAACAACCCCCCTCTGTTGACCATTCTCCCTTTATATAATGATAACCCCCTCCCTTTCATGTTCTACCTCCCCCTCATCCACTCAAGTCTTCCAAGAAACTTCATCACTCTAAGTGTACATGATATTCAAGTTCCACCCCCTCCCACACTTCCGCATTCATTAAAACACACACACACACACACAAACGCACACAGACACACACACACACTCACACACAAACAAACACACATCTACAAACAAAAATTTAATAAATAAATAAATATATTTAAAAAATATATAAACATGTATTTGTAAATAATACAAAGTGTACGTGTAGAGTGTACGTTCGTGTACGTGTTGGGATCAAAAGAAGCGTTTTGAATGCTGACTGCCTAATAACACGTGGCCATCATTGAGGAAAAGGATGGTGGTTGTGTGGTTGTGGAGGTTGTAGTTGTGGTTGTGTGGTTGTGGTGGTTGTAGTTGTGTGGTTGTGTGGTTGTGTGGTTGTAGTTGTGTGGTTGTGGAGGTTGTAGTTGTGATTGTGTAGTTGTGGAGGTTGTAGTTGTGGTTGTGTCGTTGTGGAGGTTGTAGTTGTGTGGTTGTGTGGTTGTGGAGGTTGTAGTTGTGTGGTTGTGTGGTTGTGGAAGTTGTAATTGTGGTTGTGTGGTTGTGGAGGTTGTAGTTGTGGTTGTGTGGTTGTGGAGGTTGTAGTTGTGGTTGTGTGGTTGTGGAGGCTCTCGTTGTGGTTGTGGAGGTTGTAGTTGTGGAGGTTGTAGTTGTGGAGGTTGTAGTTGTGGTTGTGTGGTTGTGGAGGTTGTAGTTGTGGTTATGTGGTTGTGGAGGCTGTAGTTGTAGTTGTGTAGTTGTGGAGGTTGTAGTTGTGGTTGTGTGGTTGTGGAGGTTGTAGTTGTGGTTGTGTGGTTGTGGAGGTTGTAGTTGTTGTTGTGTGGTTGTGGAAATTGAAGTTGTGGAGGTTGTAGTTGTGGTTGTGTGGTTGTGGAAGTTGTAGTTGTGGTTGTGTGGTTGTGGAGGTTGTAGTGGTGGTTGCTGATGAATAGGGGTTAATGACAGTGGTAGTTGTGTTGGGTTTGGTTCTGATTTTTGTGGTGTGGTTGTGATAATAGTTTTGATGGGGTGTTTATGGTTTTGGTGATGATGGTGGTAGTTGTTTTGAGGTGGTTTTTTGGTAGGAAGATACAAGGATGATGATGATGATGATGATGATGAAATTTATGATGATGATAATGATGATGATGATGAGGATGAAGAGGATGTGGATGATGAGGATGATGATGATGTTAGTGGAAGAGTTAGTGAAGCATTTAGCTTTACAATTGCTTTTTGATCTTGCATGATTATAATATTAAATTGAGTTATGTTAATAATAGAAACATCATCCATCCATCCATTTATCCATTTATCCATTCATCCATCCATCCATCCACCTATTCCTCTAACCATCCATCTACCCATCCATCTACCCATCCATCTACTCACCCATCTACCCACCCATCTACCCATGCATCTATTCCATCCCTCTTCCCCCTCACGTAGGACCATTGAATGTAGGTCAAATGAAGGAGTCGAATTAGGTTTCTTCTGCAGCAACAATGCTTCGATTGATGTGGTCGTCATGGCAACTATTGTTGTGGTTTTGATAGTAGTTGTAGCGGTGGTGGTTGTAGTGGTTGTGATAACAGTTGTTGTTGTGGTTATTTTGGGATGGTTAATGTAGTGGTTGTTGTGATGGTGTTGTGGTTGTTGTTGTGGTTGATGTTGTTGTTGTTGTTGCTGTTGTGGTTGTAGCGTTTGTGAAGTGGTTGTATTGGTTTAAGTAGTGGTTTTTGTAGATGTTCTAATGGTTTTTGTTTGGTCTATGTTAGGCGCCAATACGGTTGCCTTTTAAATTTACAAGTTTTATCCCATTTTATTCGTAAATAACATATTTTTAAGATAATATTTTATTTAAATTAGTTTAGATTAATTATTTCTATTCATATTCAGGTAAATTTTGTATTTACGAGTTTTTATACATAAATAGTTGTTTGTTATCAACCTGCCGGTGAGTTAAATTGATTAAATTTAACCATATATTGTGTCAATCAATGACCGGTGAGTTGATTAAAACCTATTTAATTATAACTTTTCTTTTTCCCATTATATTAATTTTTCTAAAAAATCTAAAATTCTTTCCCATAGTTTCACCTAACATAACACTGATATTTTAGTCTCCAAACTATTTTATTATTATTATTATTATTGTTCTATCCTATGCAAATTTATTCAAAAGAATTCTTTTTACAATTTAATAATAACAATAATGGGGAGCTTAGTGCAGAGGCTAGAGCGACCATCAACAGACTAGGATTGGCAAGGCACCGCCAGCATTGGCATTACCGTGGCAGACGAGGCGGAAAACTTGTAAAGGAACGCCAAAGCCGGCACGCTCTCAGAAGCCATGAGCCAGTCGTCCATGAGAAAGTTGATAGGCACAAATGTCAGAAGAGTGGGCCTTCAGTCGTGCTGGGCCTACTCAACACTAGGTCTCTCCACAATAAGGTGGATGATGTTCTGGAGACCATGAAAGAGTACAAGATAGATGGACTGTTTCTGGTTGAAACTTGGCATGATCCTGAGTCAGTCTGTATCAGCCGACTGCGGCAGGAGGGCTTGGTACTGGTCGAAAGATCAAGGCCTAGACTCTCCAATACAGTAAACACGCTGCATACAAACCACGGGGGAGTTGCAGTCGTGGCTGACTCTGGATTCCAGGTTGCACCATTGGACACAGAAGTTCAGTCCTCAACTCTTGAGCATCTTTGTGTCAGAATCACTTCTGGTTCGAGGGCAGTCATTGGTTTAGTTGTTTATCGAACAGGTTATGCTTCTAGCGTGTTCTTCAAGGATTTCAATGAAATCATGAGCACCTTGGCCACATACAGTGAAGAAGTATTAATCCTGGGAGATTTCAACTTCCACCTTGAAAATCCAAGTGATAACGATACTCAGACGTTTCAGAATATCCTGAGCTCTCATGGTTTCCAGTCATCAGTCAACCAACCAACCCATAGTCAGGGTGGGTGGCTTGATGTTGTTGCCTCGAGAAAGAGTCTTGAAGTTGACTGCATTGAGGTAGGCTTCTCTGACCATAAACTGTTGGTCTGGAAGTGTCAACTGGCCAAGCCTCCTCCTGTGTACAAAATAACTTCTAGTAGACGCTGGAAACTCTTGGATAGAACAGAGTTTGCTCAACAGGTTGGATTGTCTCCACTCTCTTCTAGCACTGACCTTGATGTAGATTCAGCTGCTGACCTCTACAGCTCCACTTTGATTAGCATTCTCGATAAGTTGATTCCTCTTAAGACTGTTAGAGTGCACCAGAGGCCTTCGGACCCTTGGTTTGACCATGAGTGTCGCGCCTCTAAACGCCTTAAGAGAAGTCTCGAGAGAAGCTACAGTAAATCAAAAAATGAGCAAGCACGCACTGCCTGGGTCAAGCAGTTGAAAGTTTACAAGAGTCTGTGCAGACGCAAGCGAGAGCAGTTCTGGAACTTGAAGCTTTCTCAGTCCAAAGGGAAGCCAGCTGACACCTGGAAACTCATCAATAGCATCGCGGGCAGAAGTAAGACGCCGTCAGTCTCAGGCATCAGTGCCGATGACTATCACGCACACCTCACAGAGAAAGTTGCGTCGGCGAGAAGGTCAATCAATGCCCAAGATGACCCAACATTTTCATTCTGCGAGCTCGGGCTCAGTTTGAATGGGTTCAGTATAGTCGACGAAGAAGAAGTAGTTAGGGCTATTCAAGGGCTTCCGAATAAGCAGTGCTCGAATGACCCGGTTCCTACATGGCTGTTGAAGGAGATATCTGGAATAATTGCTCCTTTTTTAGTGAGCTTATTCAACAGGTCTTTTTCGGCAGGCAGGGTTCCGAAGTCTTTCAAGTCGGCCTACATCACGCCACTGCTCAAGAAGCCAAGTCTTAAACTCACTGAAACTTCGTCGTACAGGCCTATTTCAAACTTGAGGGTGTTGTCCAAACTCATGGAAAGATTAGTTCTCCACAGAGTAGTCAACTACCTCGCAGAATTTCACCTTTTCCCTCCCTTGCAGTCAGCCTACCGTCGTCATCATTCGACAGAAACTGCCATAACCAAAGTCTTTTCAGACATCGTTAGGGCAGCAGATGACGGTAAGCTTACATTGTTAGTTTTGCTTGATCTATCGGCAGCTTTCGATCTGGTAGATCACGCAACACTGCTCCGAAGACTGCACATCTCCTATGGTTTCTCAGACTCTGCGTTAGAATGGTTTAGGGACTACTTAAATGACAGATGTTTTGACATCCGCTGTAGTGGGACAAAATCGACAATGTCGGTTTCCGCTGTAGGAGTCCCCCAAGGTTCAGTTCTTGGTCCTTTACTGTTCTCTTTGTACACTGGAGATTTGGAAAGAATAGCAGCTAGACATGAGCTCGCTTTTCATCAGTACGCTGACGACACCCAGATTTACGGTCATTGCATTAAAGGTCATCAGGCTGATCTGCAAGCAAGGGTGTCATCATGCATTGATGAAATTGCTGCTTGGATGAGTGCCAATCAACTGAAACTTAACTCCAGCAAAACTGAAGTTATCTGGCTGTCATCCCGTCGAAACTCTACTCACACTCCCAAAGATCCAGTTCGCATTTGTCAGAACGAGATAATTCCTTCCGATAGTGTCAGAAACCTAGGAGTTTATTTCGACAAAGACCTCACCATGACGACACACATCAATAAGATGACTCAAACCTGCTTTGCTTCTTTACGCCAAATACGATCCATAAGACGGTTATTGACCAAGGACTCACTGAGAACATTGGCTTCTGCTTTGGTTCTCAGTCGAATTGACTATGGCAATATCATTCTTACTGGGTTGCCAATGAAGCAGCTGCAGAAAATTCAGTCTATAATCAACACCACAGCTAGGCTCATAACAGGTGCTAGAAAGTATGATCACATCAGCCCTGTTCTCAAGGAGCTCCACTGGCTTCGTGTTGAAAATAGAATTGAATACAAAAACATCTTGTTAATGCACAAGTGTCTGTCTAATGAGTGCCCAGATTATTTGTCGAGTAGCATTGTCATGAGAGCAAGTCTTCCCCAGAGGGAAAGACTCAGGTCTGCTAGGTCAAGAGATGTAGTTCCACAGAGCTACAAACTCAAGTATGCAGGTGCAAGAAGCTTTTTTGTTGCAGCGCCGACTCTTTGGAATAGTCTTCCCAATAGACTCAAATCCCCGAGCTCGACCGCGACATTTAGCCGTTCCCTGAAAACGTACTTGTTCGACCGATAACAATAACTTACAAATTTACTGCTCATTTTTCATTAATCAATTTCTTGCTTCCCAATTTCATTCTTTTTTTATATTTATACAAATGGTCAATAATAATTGTAAAATAAATAACAATAATAATAAATAATAATAATAATATAATATAGATATTTACTTTTTTTTCTTAAATTTATTGTTATTATCATTTAAGTTTCAATCATTAAAAAAAAAATTTTTTTCTATTTAAAAAAATAAAAAAACAAATAAATATATATGTATATATATGTATATATATATATATATATATGTTAAATTTCAATACCTTACTTCTCCTATACTTTCCATTTATTCATATATCATTAATATTATTATCAAATTTTCCATAACCAAGTGGTCTTGAAGCCCGTCCGGGTTTACGCCACGTTAATAATATTCGTCGTTGTATTGTATTGTATTGATTCCTATGGATTTTTTCGTTGGTAGTGTGGTTGTTGAAGTTGTGGTGTAGATGTTGTTGTGGTTTCTGTTTCAGATTTTTTCATTTATTTTAAACCTACAACGTTGGAAATGCAAAAAAAAATGCAACACTTTTTTTTACAAACATCATTGCCACTAAACCACTGAATTTAATCTCGCAACAGAATCAACAAAAAACAACAACAAAAACAAGCAGAACAACAACAACAACCACCACCAGCAGCACCACACCTACCACTACTGTTACAATTACTATTCCAACGTCCAACCCGCCCCTTTCAATAGCTGTGATTGAGGGAAGTCTGCCGCTGGAATGATGGATGGATGGAGAAGAGGAGGAGAAGAAGAGGAGGTGGAGGAGGAGGAAGAGGAATAGCAGGATGAGAGGGAAAAAGAGGAGGAAGAAGAGGAGGAGGAAGAGGAATAGCATGAAGAGGAGGAGAAGGAAGAAGATAAGAAAAAGAGAAAGATGAGGAGGATGAGGAGATAAAAAAAAGATGGAAGAAGTGAAAAAAAATATTAATAATAATAATTTATGAAAATAATTGAAAATAAAAAAAAAAGAAATAAATGGTGGAGGAGTGAGTGAAGGAATGAGGCATCCTTAGCATTCGACTGCGGCTTCTGTGGCGCCAAGCAGATCAATCGGAAAGTCCTTTATGATTGAGTCAATAAAGTAATAATAGCACCAATAATAACAATAGTGAAACAAATAAGAATAAAAATGGTAATAATAACAATAAAAAATATAATAGTATAAAATGTAATACTGTTATTAATAATAGTATTACATTTTATTATTAATACTAATATTAATAATTAAAAAGATGGAAGCCTTAAAAAGATTAATAGAAAAAGAGGAAGAGGAGTAGGAGGAGGAAGATGAAGAGGAGGAGGAAGAGGAACTGAAGATGAATTTATAACTGGGCGCTAAAAAATGTCTTTTGTAGAGCTGAATTTTTAAGATGAAAGAAAGAATGGTAATATAAAAATAATGAACACATTGTAGATTGCTGTGGGGAGATGGGTGAGTGTGTGTGGGCGTGTTAGTGGGTGTGTGAGTTTGTGTGTTGGTATGCGAGTGTGTAGCTAGGTGGGAACGGTAGATGGATGGATGCTTTTTAGAGAACGGACTAGAGTAAGGGTACATGTTGTGGAATAGAAAGACAGAAAAGTACTTCGCAATGTTAATCATGCTAAATTAGTGGATTAAATATGTAAGGTAAATAAATGAACAAATAACTGGATGAATGGATGCATGCATGCACAGATGGATGAATGCTTGAATGAATGGAGAAATGAATAAATGGATAAAGAGCATATAAAGGAATGAATAAATAAATATATGAATGAATAAGTTAATGAATGGATAGATAGATGGATGGATGAACTGAAGGATGAATGAAGGGATGAAGAAGCTGGATTATTTATAAATCCCTTTCCAACTCCTAAGTGACAATAATCAAATCCCACGATTACTTGGCGCCCAATCCGACTTGAAATGGAAATGGTGGTGATGATGATGATGATGGTGATGATGATAGTGATGTTGGTGATGATGATGATGATGATGATGATGGTGATAGTGATGTTGGTGATGATGGTATACATTTTAAAAACAGCCACTTAACAACTTAACACGAAATTATTATATCTTTTGAGAACTAAGTCAAGCTGTAAATAATAATAAACATTACATTTTCTAATAATATTTTTCCATTATATTTAGTTAATAATATATATTTATTTTTACATTTTTGAAGATTTATTTTATTTTTATATATTTATTATTAAACAGCTGTTTGTTCATTGAATTGTTGTTTTCTTCTTCACCTTGTTGGCCATATTGGTCAGCCATTCGTAACCATTACTACATCCGTCATAGTCATGTATGGATGGATGGATGAGTGAATGAAGGATGAAAAAAAGAACAAATAGATGGATGGATAAAGGAATATATATATGGATGGATGGATTGAAAGAGAGATAGTTAAGTTCAAAAATGTGAAGAAGAAAGAGTAATGAGAGATGGGAAGAGGATGGATGAATGGATGGATGGATGGATGGATGGATGGATGGATGGATGGATGGATGGATGGATGGATGGATGGATGGATGGATGGATGGATGGATGGATGGATGGATGGATGGATGGATGGATGGATGGATGGATGGATGGATGGATGGATGGATGGATGGATGGATGGATGGATGGATGGATGGATGGATGGATGGATGGATGGATGGATGGATGGATGGATGGATGGATGGATGGATGGATGGATGGATGGATGGATGGATGGATGGATGGATGGATGGATGGATGGATGGATGAATGCGAGAGGAATGAAAGGATGCAGTTGTGACTTGAAAGTAGCATCCCGTAGCTGCTACCGCCACTCCGTCCATCATATCACGTGTGTGTATGTTTGTGTATGTTTGTGTGTGTGTATGTGTGTGTGTGTGTGTGTGTGTATGTGTGTGTGTGTGTGTCTGTGTGTGTCTGTGTGTTCAAGGTGTCATAAACAAACACGCTTATAGATTCATTTGGATTCCAAAACGCATTGAGTCTTTTATTTTTATTTCTTTCTTCATAGTCATTTTTAATTTTTATCTTCATTCTTTTCATGACGACGATGACGATGATGATGATGTTAATGATGATGACGATGATAATAATGATGATGACGATGATGATGATGATGATGATGATGTTAATGATGGTGACGATGATAATGATGATGATGATGATGATGATGATGATGGTGATATATTGAAGAAAAAATGATGATAATGAGGATGATGTTAAAGAGGATAATGGTGATGAAGAAAAAATAATGAAGATGATGATGAGGATGATGATGATGGCAATTAATATTTTTTCTTATTTTTTCTTTTTTTATTAGCGCTGAGCATAGCAACAAATTACACGTGGCTACTTGCAATGCATTAGACGATTGTCTATGTGAAGTGATTCATCGTGTGTGTTGTCGTTGCTGTTGCTGTTGTTGTTGCTGTTGTTGCTGTTGTTGTTGTTGTTGTTGTTGTTGTTGTTGCTGTTGTTGCTGCTGTTGTTGTTGTTGTTGTTGTTGTTGTATTTCGTTGTGTTGTTCAGCAGTCTGGGGAGAATAGTCTCGACCAGCTGCGCTGCCCTGCCAGGCTCTTGAGTCAGTTCTCTTGTGTTCTTGCCCAGCCCTTGTTCCAGGGCTGGGCAGTCTGTCCAGAGATGAGTTTGAGTCTCCTGGGCTGTCTTGCAGAGTCTGCCCTGTCAGGGTGGTTGTTGCTGTTGTTGTTGGGGTGGTTGGGGTTGTTGTTGTTGTTGCTCCTGTTGTTGTAGATTTTTTGTTTTAGATTTAGAATGTTATGATCATTATTATAATTGTTAATATAACTATTATCCTCATCATCATCATCATCATCATCGTCATCATCATCCTCATCATCATCATCATCATCATCATCATCATCATCATCATCATCATCATCATCATCATCATCATCATCATCATCATCATCATCATCATCATCATTGTCATCGTCATTAATATAATTTCCAAAACGACAATTTCATCGAGAGAGGGGTGCGTGATTGGGAGTGATTGGAGTTGGAAGGTGCCGAATTAGGGACGATTATGCGCTCCTTTGTGGATTGATGAGTTGGAGGTGGAGTGGAAAGCAATCAAAAAGGCGGGAAAATAGAAAGAGGGAAGAGGGAGAGGAAGGAGGGAGAGGAAGGAGGGAGAGGAAGGAGGGAGAGGAAGGAGGGAGAGGAAGGAGGGAGAGGAAGGAGGGAGAGGAAGGAGGGAGAGGAAGGAGGGAGAGGAAGGAGGGAGAGGAAGGAGGGAGAGGAAGGAGGGAGAGGAAGGAGGGAGAGGAAGGAGGGAGAGGAAGGAGGGAGAGGAAGGAGGGAGAGGAAGGAGGGAGAGGAAGGAGGGAGAGGAAGGAGGGAGAGGAAGGAGGGAGAGGAAGGAGGGAGAGGAAGGAGGGAGAGGAAGGAGGGAGAGAAAGGAGGGAGAGGAAGGAGGGAGAGGAAGGAGGGAGAGGAAGGAGGGAGAGGAAGGAGGGAGAGGAAGGAGGGAGAGGAAGGAGGGAGAGGAAGGAGGGAGAGGAAGGAGGGAGAGGAAGGAGGGAGAGGAAGGAGGGAGAGGAAGGAGGGAGAGGAAGGAGGGAGAGGAAGGAGGGAGAGGAAGGAGGGAGAGGAAGGAGGGAGAGGAAGGAGGGAGAGGAAGGAGGGAGAGGAAGGAGGGAGAGGAAGGAGGGAGAGGAAGGAGGGAGAGGAAGGAGGGAGAGGAAGGAGGGAGAGGAAGGAGGGAGAGGAAGGAGGGAGAGGAAGGAGGGAGAGGAAGGAGTGGAAGGAAAGAGTGGAAGGAAGGAGTAAGTGAGGGAGAGAGGGATGAAGATAAGAGAGGATAAAAATAGTGAGAAATAAAGAGAAAATTAAAAACGCAAGAGGATTACTGGAAAAGTTCGAGTGGGGGGGGGGGGAAATGAACGAAGCAAGTAAGACGTTATGATGATGATGTTGAAAAAATGAAGAAAAACCTAAAAAATAATTTTAAAAAGATGGAACTGGCAGAGATAAATGGTGGTAAGTAAGAAGGGGATGGAGAAGAGAGAGAAGAAGGAAGAAGAGAGACGGTGGTGGGAGAGAGAGGGGTGTAGATGCGAGAGCTGAACCCAAGCTCTTAAGGCAATCAAGCGATTGCTTGCATGCAAATGAGGGTGGGTGGGTGTGTGGGTGGGTGGGTATGTGTGTGGGCGTGTGGGTGGGTGTGTGTGTGGGCGTGTGGGTGTGTGGATGGGTATGTGTGTGTGTGGGTGTGTGTGTGGGTGGGTGTGTGGGTGAGTATGTGTGTGGGTGGGAGGGTGTGTGGTTGGGTAAGAGTAGTTGGTGGGTGAATAGGTGGGTGAGAGTAGTGGCTTAAATTTTGTAGGTTTGTATTTCACAGTTTTGTGACTAATTAATAAAAATATTGAAAAAGTATTTTAAATTAGTTTTGATAAATAATAAAGATTTTTATATAAAATGATAAAATATTTTTGCTAATATTCTATTAAATTATTAATATTAAAAAGTTCTATTGTAGAACGCAGCCTCCAATAATGTCAAAAAGTGCTTGCACCAAAAAAGCATTAAAATTTTTTATTTTATGTTTAAGAAAAAAAAAGTTTTTTGATAAATAAAAAAAATTATACAAACGATAAAGGAACAACTACTTGTGTGAGTTCTTTCGGAGGCACAGCAATCGAAAAACTGATTTTTTATAAGATTTCTTAATGACCTTTTCCCTATTTCATTATATATTTTTTTAATGTATAATGGACTTTTAAAAATCAAGTTGTTATTTTTTACAAATAATTTTAAAGTCACGGGCATATCTTTTTTAAGCTATGCGATCTACACAAAAACGAGAAAACATTAAAAAAACAAACTGCGAAAAAAGAAAAGAAAACACACAAAAAACAATAAACATTAAAAACAGCTAAGACGATAATTCATAAAGGGCAGGGGTGAGTGATAAAATAGAGCAGAGATCAAAGACCTTCTGTTATTTCTTTGCTCAAGCATAGATAAAACAGCTTCAAGAAACAAACTCCCGCCAAGTGGACCGGAAATGAATGAGCACGTGGTCTTGTTGTTGTTGTCACGTGAGCGTCCATGTGTGA
>OX030966.1:4823892-4826392 GCA_943735955.1 Piscicola geometra | reverse complement strand
TATGAAGCTCTTGATTTAGCATCTAGTTCACTTTTATCCCTTCCTGTCTTATAGGATTTACCTTGATTATCGCCCCAAGTAAGATGTGTTTGTGTTTGTTTAGTGCTTTTTGTTTGTGTGTGTGTGTTTGTGTGTGTGTGTTTGTGTGTGTGTGTGTATGTGTGTGTATGTGTGTATGTGTGTGTGTGTGTGTGTGTGTGTGTGTGTGTGTGTGTGTGTGTGTGTGTGTGTGTGTGTGTGTGTGTGTGTGTGTGTGTGTGTGTGTATGTGTGTGTGTGTGTGTGTGTGTGTGTGTGTGTGTGTGTGTGTGTGTGTGTGTGTGTGTGTGTGTGTGTGTGTGTGTGTGTGTGTGTGTGTGTGTGTGTGTGTGTGTGTGTGTGTGTTTGTGTGTGTGTGTGTATGTGCTTAGTGATGTTAATTACATATATCGATCGTCTTATGAAGTGTGTGTTGATCAAATAATGTAAGTTGATTGTGTTGATTGAATATAAATAGAGTGACATCATCATCACCACCTTCGATTACTTTCATCAGCCTCACATACCCATAATCCCTATAATCATCATCATTATCATCATCATTATCATCATCATTATCATCATCATTATCATCATCATTATCATCATCATTATCATCATCATTATCATCATCATTATCATCATCATTATCATCATTATCATCATCATCATCATCTTCATAATTATCATCATCATTATCATCATCTTTATCACTATCATCACCACCATCACTAGCCTTCATCCCACATACCTTATCATCTCAACATTTTCTCCCACAACCCTTCTTGACTTGAAACATCATCCCTTATCACTATCACCACCATCCTCTATTTACAAAAATCCTCCTCATCACCAATCTCCATTTTCGCTATCATCATCATCACCAATCTCCATTTTCGCTATCATTATCATCAGCACCTTTTCCAAATCCTCTATTACGCATTCACCATAGCATTTCACAGACCACCGCACCGTAACACTCTCTTTCTTGCGACTCCACAGCATCTTCTTCTTCTTCCTCTTCCTTTTCCTTCTCTTCCTTCTCTTCCTCTTCCTCTTCTTTTTTCTCTTCATCTTCTTCTTTTTCCTTATCTTCCTTTTCTTCCTCATCTTCCTCCTCATCTTCCTTCTTTTTCTCTTTTTTCTTTTCTTCATCCTTCTTCTTCTTTCTTCTTTTATTTATTATATTTACTCTTTTTCTTCTTAATTTTTCTTTTTTTTGTATATATTTTATGGTTTTATTTTGATTAAAAATTTTTTTTTAGTTGGTTTTGAAATGTTAAACTTTTCTTAAATTAATTTAAAATTTTTAATGAATATTTTAAAGATGTGAAAAACCATCTTCCAAACCACTAAATGTTCTTATAGACATCGAAATTTGAACTTTCCAAAAACAAAACTCACAAACTCACACACTTGTGCTTCATCAAAACGAGAGAAAAACTCACAATTTTAAAATTTTCAAATCATTTTTCATGAGTTTTGTTTCTAGTTTTTTAAAATATTTACATTCTCGATTTATCTTACAATTTTAATGGCTTGTCTCACTGATTAATGCTCGCTCACTTGCTCCACCAACTCACACGTTCGAATCTTCAAATTCATCGAGATTTTTAAATGTCGCAAAAATAGAAGAAAAACTAAAAAAAAATTTAGTTTTTTTAAAAAAACATTCGACTCAAAATTGTGAGATCAAATGGAGCAAAACGCATTATGAAATTGTTGAATAAAAACAAGATTTGTATGTTGAGTTTTACCAAATATTGTTTGCAACAAATACCATGAACGAACTAGAAAATACAAAGCTGGAAAGAAGAAAGAAGAATGAGAAAAAAGAAAATGAAAAAGAAGGGAGGAGGAGAAAAAAAGAAGGAAGAAGAGGAAGAAGAAAATGAAAAAAAGGAAGAAGAAGGAGAAAAAAAAGGAGGAAGGAGGAGAAAAGAAAAAGAAGGAAAGAGAAGGGAGGAAGAAGAAAAAAAAAGAAGAAAGAAGAAAAAGAAGGAGGAAGAGGGAGGAAGAAGAAGAGAAGAGGAGGAGGGAAGATGCTAGTGAGAGCTGAGGCGATAAGAGACGATACAGTAGCTTGAGGTCTGAATAAATGGTCTCTAAACACCCCCCTGAATATGCTATTAGTGTGTGTGTGTGTTTGTGTGTGTGTGTGCATGTGCATGTCTGTGTGTGTTTGTATTTGTGTGTGTGAAAGTACAAGGTAGAGAGGGCGTGGGAGTTAATTTGGTTGAGGGTAATTGTAATGCCATTTGATTCGGAAATAGTTGTAATTGTAGGGATATTATTATTACCATTTTTAGTAGTAGTAGTATTAGAAGTAGAAGTATAAGTAGTAGTAGTAGTAGTAGTAGTAGTAGTAGTAGTAGTAGTAGTAGTAGTAGTAGTAGTAGTAGTAGTAGTAGTAGTAGTAGTAGTAGTAGTAGTATTAGAAGTAGGAGTATAAGTAGTAGTAGTAGTAGTAGTAGTAGTAGTAG
>OX030966.1:4768892-4818892 GCA_943735955.1 Piscicola geometra | reverse complement strand
AGTGTTGTGGTAGTTGTTGTTGTTGTGGTAGATGTTGTTGTGGTAGTTGTTGTTGTGGTAGATGTTGTTGTGGTAGTTGTTGTTGTAGTAGACTTGGTAGTAGATGTTGTTGTTGTTGTTGTGCAGGGTCTTGAAGTGGATAGTGTAACTGTTGCGGTGGTTGTTGTTGTTGCTTTTGATGGAGATGATGATGATGTTGTTGTTGTTGCTGTGGGTGTTGATGATGATGTTGTTGTGATGATTGTTGTTGTTGTTGTTGTTGTTGGTGGAGGAAATGAGAACGTGGGTTGGAGTTGGCAGGGATGAATGGGTGCACAGGATTTTGGATGTAGACTCCTTGGCTAGGGATTGGTGGAAGGTTGGGGGAGGGGGAAGCGTTGATGGATGAGAAGGGGGGGTTGATGAAGGGACGGGGTGGTGGAGGCTTGGAGAAATCCGGGGGTGCTGAGTGGTAGAAGAGTGTTGGCTGAGGGTTTTGATTGTGGTTGTTGTTGTTTGCTCCGGGATGATTATTATTATTAATATTGTTCATAATAATCATATTGTTATTAGTACTATTATCATGATCGAACTTATTTCCAGTATTATACATCGATTCTAAATCATTATTATTTATATTATTATTCTTATTATTGTTATTGTTGTGATTATTGTTGTAGGATGGATGGATTGATGGATAGGATGGGATGAGATAATCATTACTAGGATCTTCATCCATCACTGGAGTGGATGAACCATCATCGTTATCATAACCTCCCGAAGGAAAAGTAGTGGTGGGTGGGGGTTGGTTGTGAAGAAGGGTGGATGGAGGTTGGTGATGGAGTGGCATGGTGGTTAGGGATTGGTGGAGAGGGGTGGATGGGGGTTGGTTGTGGAGTGGGGTAGACGGGGTTTGATGGTGAAGAGAAGTGGGTGTGGATTGGTGGAGAAGTGGGGTGGATGGGGGTTGGTGATGGAGTGGGATGGTGGTCAGGGTTTGGCTATGGAATGAGGTGGAAGGGGGTTGTGGAGGTGGTGGAACCGAAGCAGTGATGTGGGAAGGGTTGTGAGGTGGTGAAAGCAGAAATGGGAGTTGGTGTTGTCGAAATTGTGGTGATTGTTGAAAATATGCTTGTTGTTGTGGTTCTTGTTGTTGCAGTTGTTGTGGAGATGTTTCAGGAGATTTCAAAGGTGTTGAAAAGTGTTGTTGTTGTTGGATTGGTTGTTGTTGTTGCTGCTGGATTGGTTGTTGTTGTTGGATTGGTAGTTGTTGTTGGATTGGTTGCTGTTGTTGTTGAGAAGAGTGGATGAGGTGGATGGGTGGGAGAGGTGGTGAGAGAAGGGTATTACTTGAAGGTTCTTCCTTATGTACCTCAACGTATTGGCTTTCAATCCACAAATTTTGTTGATGTTGTTGTTGTTGATATTGTTGTTGATATTGTTGATGTTGTTGTTGATATTGTTGATGTTGTTGTTGTTTTGTAAGATCTTCATCACTATTGTTGTTGCAGCCAGTTGCATACGCCATATTGCTGTAGTTGTTGCTAGGAGAAGTTAGTAAAAGCTGATGATGATGATGATGATGCTCTATCAAATTAATATTATTATTATCATTGTTGCTATTATTATGAACATCATCATTAGCACCATCATCATTATCATCATCGTTATTTAGAAAGGTTGAGAAAGTTCCATTGGTGGAACGGTCTTGGAAAGTATCGAAGATCAGGCTGTCATAAACGCCATCATCATCATGACCAGCACCACCAGCACCACTACTACTACCAGCACCACCAGCACCACTACTACTACCTACACCACCACCACCACCACCACCATAAATATCATAATCACCAGTCACCTCACAAGCACCACCACCATTATTATTACTACCACTACTACCACCATTACCACCACTACTACAACTAGCAGCAGCACCGGCTTCCCCTCCTCGCTCCCTCATCCTCTTCTTCTTCCTCTTCGGCATGAGTGCCTCGATGTCGAGGCAGAGGCCAGGGTTGAGTCGCTCGTAGAGGTGCTTCTTCACGCGCAACAACTTGCCGTAGTAGTTGCGGTAGGCCTGTGGACGTCAATGTGGGTGTTGTGGTTGTTGTGGTTCTTGGGGGTTCTTGTTGGGGGTTGGTTGTGGTTTTTGTAGGTTGGTTGTGTTGTTGTTGGTTTATGTTGTGGTGGTAGTTGTTTGTTGGTTGTTGTTGTTGGTTGTTGTTGTTGGTTGGTTGGTGGTAAAAGCTGTTGTTTTCGTAGTGGTAGTTTTAATGTGTTGTTGTTGTGGTGGTAGTTGTAATAGTTGTTGTAATAGAAAAAAATGTATTTAATTTGTTAACAAATATTGAAAAGTATTGTTTTTATGTCTTATAATTAATTGACTACAACAACAACAACAACAACAACAACAGAAACGCAACGAACCGACGATAGGATTTGACATTCGCCTTTTTGTGCGTCCAAGAAAATCTGGCACTGTTCCAACGACAACATCACCTGTGGAAAGGGTGGATGGGTGGATGGATGGGTGGGTGGGTGGGGGATGGGTGGGTGGGTGGATGAGTGGGTGGGTGGGTGGATGGATGGGTGGTTGGATGGGTGAGTGGATGGGTGGGTGGGTGGATGGGTGGGTGGGTGGGTGGGTGGATGGGTGGGTGGGTGGGTGGATGGGTGGGTGGGTGGATGGGTGGTTGGATGGGTGAGTGGATGGGTGGTTGGATGGGTGAGTGGATGGGTGGGTGAGTGGATGGGTGGATGGATGGGTGGGTGGGTGGGGGATGGGTGGATGAGTGGGTGGGTGGGTGGATGGATGGGTGGTTGGATGGGTGAGTGGATGGGTGGGTGGATGGGTGGGTGGGTGGATGGGTGGTTGGATGGGTGAGTGGATGGGTGGTTGGATGGGTGAGTGGATGGGTGGGTGAGTGGATGGGTGGGTGGATGGGTGGGTGGATGGTTGGATAGGTGGGAAAATGGATGGGTGGGTGGGGGACGAATTGGTGGGTGGATGAAAGATGGATGGGTTGGTGGAAAGGGTAGATGGATGGGTGGGTAAGTGAATGATTGTGTAGGTGGGTTATAGGAAGAGAAAATGGTTGGTTGAGCAGTAGATCTATCTGCCCTCAACCTACTACCCCCCACCATCCATCCACTCCCCCCACCCACCTTACTCCTCTCCTTGCCCTCCCCCTCGAGTGACGTCACATATGACGTATGCAGCAGCAGACAGGCTCTCAACTTCCTCACCATCTCCTCTCCATCATTGCGGTCTGTGCTTATGGATGGGTTTGGATGGATGTGAAGGGGGGGGGGGAGGAGGGTTGGATGATGGGTGGTTTGAGTAGGTATATGGGTTGGATGGGTGAGAGGGTAAGGTGGGTAGATCGTTTGTGGAGTGGGTAAATTGCTCGTTAGGTGGGTAGATGGGTGAGGGGTGGGTAGATTGCTTGTGAGATGGGTAGGATAAGGTTGGTGTGGGGAGGGTGAGGTGGGTAGTGGTGGGTTTAGATGGGTAGTGGGTGGGTGGGTAGATGAGAAATCGATAGATGAGTGGAGTGGGTAGATGGCGGTGAGGTGGTCGATGGGGTAGAGTGGATAGGTGGGTGGGATGGTGTGGTAGGACGTGTGGATGGGTGGTAGGGGGTTGAATGGTGATGATGAAGCGGAAGAAGACAATGATGATGACAATGATAATATTGTTGTTTAGAGGGTCCTATAAAACGCTCATATCATTAAAAAAACCCACAAACAAAACACATGGACGACCTTTGAGACTCCTCTTGACCTCTTCCAGACTGGATGAGTCATCATAACTCTCCAGCAACTCCATCCTCTTCTCCTCCACCTCACCCTCCAACTCCCCCAACTCCACCAAGGCACTCATCGCCTGGCGTGGCTGTGTGTGTATGTGTGTGTGTGTGTATGTATGTATGTATGTGTGTGTGTGTGTGTGTGTGTGTGTGTGTGTGTGTGTGTGTGTGTGTGTGTGTGTTTGTGTATGTGTATATGTGTGTATAATTTCTCACGTGGAAGTCAGCTAGCAGTTTCGAATTGAGGCTTGACTTGACTTTGGTATTGTCTGTGTTGGCGAGGGTTGCCATGTTTTCCATTATTTAATTCTAATATTATTATTCTAATTATTATTTGTTTTTTCCTCAAAAACTCATTCTACCCCTTTCCCATTTTCTCCTCCAACTTCCCTACAACCTCCGTTCCTTCTCTCCCTCCACCCTCCTCCCTCCACCACTACGGCACCGACTCAAGACAGCAATGAGTTCGTCGACGAAGGCATCCTCGTACACACTCCTCTCCTTCCACAGTCGGAATATCTTGTCCATACTGCGTCGCACTGTGCCGTCCCTGTGGTCGTCGTGGTCGTGGTCGTTGTGGTGATTGTGGGGTGGTAGTCATTGTGTTGTGGGATGGGTTGGTTGATGGGTGGTTGTGTGGTGGATGTACCGGTAAATTTATTGGTGGTGGATGGGGTTGTGGTGGCGGTTGGGGTTGTGGGGGTGTAGTGGGTTGTGGGTCTGGTTGTAGTGGTGTTGGTAGTGGCTGCAGGTTTTTACCTCAAAATAATAAAACTAACAAAAACATTAATAATCTTTTTTTTAACAATAATAATAACACCTGACGAGGAGTGCAGCATCCTTGAGGACCTCCTTGAAGGCATCCTTGTAGACGAGGGCATGCCTGCGTCTGCACGTTTGCACCACCTCGTTGCACAAGTAGAGCAGTACCAGACGATGCTCGATCTTGGCTGAAGTGGTGAAGGAGTGGTGATGAGGTAGAGTGATGGTGAAAAAAATTTATTTCTAAAACCTTTATTGAGTAAACAAAAAAGGAATAAATTTTAGTCCTAGGTTCTGAATAAGTACTAAGTGTTCCATGATGTTTGAAACACAAAGTACTCATTTTATAATTTCATATTATATGCATGCACTTAAAATAAATCAAATACATTTTTTGAGCACTTGAAACCAAGCCGAAACTATTTGTTCGTGTTGAGATTTGTGGTTGAGAGCCCAATGAGCGAGACTCTTTATGCCTTCAGACGAGCTCGACAGATTCTCAAATTTATTTTCTATGTAAGTCTCGTCTAAAATTTTCTTTGACGACATAATTTTTAATAGTTTTTATATTATAAATTGAAAAATGAATAAATAAACGAATAAGAAATGGACATGTTATGATTTTACTAAGCGATAAATTTTATTTTGAGAAAATCACTTGTTAATTTTAACTCAAATAATATAAATTTTTCTTCAAATATAAAACTTTTGACCTTTATAAGAATTGTTTTTATAATAATTTAAGGATCTATTAAGAAATATAGGAAGTTTAAGCAAAAATATTACTTTATTGTATTAATTAATCATAAATGTATAAACAATTATTAATTTTATGACTTCAAAAGATATGTTTCTTACATATTCTAACCCTCTTTTAGGACACTTTCAAAGATAGTTTAAAGTCCATTACCTTTGTTAAGGTTCATTTTGTTTTCATAATTTTCTTACAATTATTAAAAAATACACTTTTTTCCAATTTCCATAACTAATATTAATCACCAAAAGCAAAACAGAATTTGAGATGTTTTCCAAGAAAACCTTCTGCCTCGTCACTGGAGCGAGCAAGGGTTTTGGAAAGACGTTGGCGGAAATGTTGGCTGCGAGACTTGCCAAGGATTCAGTGATGCTTTTGATGGCGAGAAATCTCGACTTGTTGGAGGCTCTCAAAAAGGAACTGTCCGCCAAAAGTGCCACTCTTCGCTTCTTCTGCTGGCAATATGACCTGGCGAAGCCCTCCAGTCAAGAGTTTTCTGACTTCTTCCAAAAGTTCTTCAAGGTGAACTAATTGAAAGCATTGAAATTCTCGAAAATTCATTATAAAATAAATTATCTAAGGTAAATTAATTTTATTTTAATTTTTACATTTAATCAAAAGGAGAACAGTATGAAAGCAGAAGATTTTGAGCAGTGTCTCTTGGTGCACAATGCAGCCAGCATAGGCGACGTGAGCAAGACACAACTGGATCTGAGCAGCAGGAAGGACATCGATGAGTACTGGACGATAAATTTGACGTCTGTCATCCTCCTCAACTCGGCTTTTTTGCCGCTCTTTTCCCCACAACAACGTCGTTTCATCCTGCACATCACTTCTTTGTTGTCGATTCATGCCTTGAAAGGCTTTTCACTCTATTGTGCTGGTTGGCTGCTTTAGTGGTCTTATAAAAAAGCGCTATATAAATATATCGTATTGATTAATTGAAAAGATCACAATAACGATTTCCCTTCACGTATAGCTCCAAAAATAGCATTTTGAAAGTATTTATTTTTACTTTTACATTTTCCGACCTAAACACGCATGCACCGCAGGCAAGGCAGCAAGAGAGGCATTCCTGAGATGTTTGGCGCTGGAACATCCTGACATACGTCTGCTGCACTGGTCGCCAGGCCCCATGAAGACCGACATGGCAATGCAGGTGATGGAGCAGACATTAGAAGAATCCTTAGTGAAAGATATGAAAGGTTGGTGATGATGAGGTGATGCTGGCGATTGAGAAGTTTTTAATGGCAATACAGTCGATTTCATGGAAGAATCATAAAAGAAAAATCAATGCTGGTTTGACATTGAGCGCATAAACGTATTTCTTTTCCAGTGTTGATACTCGATTTAATTCGAAATGTAATTTAAATTTCTAACTGGATTCAAATAAAATATCAATATGTCCATAAACAGAAAATATGCTGACATGCGAACAATCGGCAAGGAAGTTAATGGCGCTTTTGGAGAAAGACACTTTCGAGAACAGTGCCAAAGTTGACTACTATGAGGTTGAGGAAGATGGAACCCAGAAAACTGTCGCTGTCGCAGGAAAAGAAGAAGATTTGTGGAAAGTTTATTTAAAAAAAGAATAAAAAATTTGATAACGAATCAAGAAAGTTCAAGAATATTCTATTTATGTTTTATTAAAATAAACTAACCTCATCAATGAAATCCAAAATTTCTTACAAATGAAACGAGCATATTTTTGATTTTTAAAATAATCTTACCATCTTGTTTTTCTGAATAAAAAAACGGATTCTTAATAAATTATGCATTACGCATGCGGATGTAGGCCATGAGGAAGCAGATACAATCAGATTTATTTGTTGTATTAATAAAAACATTCCAGTACCAAAACAAAGTAAAATTAAAAATGAGTTGAGCAGTGTTGCGATCACAGAAGAGGATGTGAGGAATAAGCCAAATAGTATCAATCCATCCAAAGATAAAGCTCCAGATGATTTACACCCCTTCATCAATGGATTTCTTGTTTATATAAGTATCTTTTGCAAAATGTGTTCAAGCTATCAAAATACACTTAATAGAAGTTCTGAATATTCCATGTGCGTCAATTATATAATGGTGCTGTTCATGGGCGGCGATCCTGGGGAGTCCTTGGATCCGGACCCCCCCACTTTGTTCAATAAAAACATGTTAAAAATCTTTTTGATACGAGCAGAATCGTCAACCATGGCATAAAACAGAATGTTAATATAGTAATAAGTTGTGAGTATGTGTAGTTATAGTGATAGCTGTCCAAAAGCAAACTATTCTTCGCTTGCTTTTTGTATTTAAACAAATTATGATCTGTTTTATTCACAGCCTGACAGACGCAGGCCATGTTACAATGCTTCTGAGAACCATGGTTCTTATGCGCCAGAGGCGCCACTCCACACATCTTTCAATGCATACGTCACAAACACCACATCATATACACTAGGTATATGGTAGTTCATCGGTTGCTTGTCAAGGATTCAAACAGGCAACCTTTGAGTTGCGGATCCAACGTCTACCATCTAAGCCATCCCGGGGAGGGGAAGTCTGGATCCCAGGACCCCCCCAGTATCGTCTATGCTGGTTAGGACCCTCCCGAGATTTGCAGCAGATCGCGCCCCTGGTGCTGTTTGGTGGATGGAAGATGGTTGGTAGATGATTAGATTGGCTGATAAGTCGTTGATTGCAGGAGCTTGTGGAATTGCTATGGGGATGGGAAGGCCTATGACGATGGGCTGAGTTACTTTCACACCACGAGCACTATCAATCATTATACTAGCTTCGAAAAAGAAGCCAACTGAAAGATTTTCGCAATTCAGGACAGAAATGTCCGATAAAGGTGGAATCTCAAGGAATCCACTCCACGTTGCCTCTTTCGTCGTGTATTCTTGACTACAAATTATTGCAATCACGTCAGGAATAGTTCTAAAACTTCCACTTGCTTTATAAATTTCAACTTTCTTGATGAGAGCTTTTGCTGTTATAGGTTTTTGAGAATAGTTTTTGATATTTAAGAAGAAGAAAACTTTCTCTTGGCATTGGAATCCGGTTTTATTGAGGCTGAGTGACAACCGAACTATGCCAAGCTTTATACTGCAGCAAAGTATTAATCCCATTACTTGTTCTTCACTTTCTGTAACTATTGGTTCCACGAGGAGAGGATCCAGAGTTGACGCAATTGTAGGATTGGTCATGACCACAACTACAGACGATTTAAGATTAGAAAGAATAGTTCTTACAATTACAGCTTTCAATTCGTATACAATTTGTCCGATGTCGCTTTTAAATGAGGATGGAACATTGCCGAAAGGCACTTCCATTCTGAATAAATATTCGTGGGTACCTTCATTTAACGTTAGTGGTTTGTTGTTATTTTTGTCATTGCTGACAGCAAAAACTGTCGTAGCTTTGAAGATCTGGCAAGTAGAAATGTAGGATATTGAGTTACCATCCCCCGCGTTTTCTGACCAATTGACCCTCGACTCACCGCTAAAATCCAAGTAGAATGTTTTAAAACTAAGTTTCTTTTTAACCTCTACACAACATTTTCCTTCAATAACATCACCACAAGAGTAACTCTCTTTAGGATTGTTCAGAAATATTTTTATCATTTTCGTTTATAAAATAGAATATTTCATACAATATATAGCCTTGATAATTAAACTGATTAATTTGGTAAATAAATAAATTTGAAAATTTTCATGATTAAACTTTCTTGTGATTTTCCCATAGATATAGTACATACTACTTGTTGTTTGCAGGATATCTATGGATTTCCCATTTCTGAATAGATAAATAACAGGTGTAGGCTACAGTGTTGCCAGATTACTGTGTAGTTGTATATTTAATGCAATATTAATTAAGAGATATATATTTGCTATGAATCTATTTTAAGAATCCGGTAAAAATTAGTGTTTATCAACAGGCTGTCATTAAGATGATATTGTAAGAACAGCTTATTCGATATTATGGTGAAGTCCCGATCAGGGATGCAAACAGCTGGTTGGCAGAAAGAGCCATTTTATAAATATAGTGCGAAGACTTTGGCGTGAATTGCAGCAGTTCCCTTTGTAAAGCTGCACCAGGCTCCTCCCATACAATAGTTTATAAAAGGATCTTTTTTTATTCTTTTTTTTCATAGTCTGTATTATTCACAGCCTGACAGACGCAGGCCATGTTACAATGGTTCTGAGAACCATGGTTCTTATGCGCTAGAGGCGCCACTCCACAGATGTACACATCTCTCGATGCATAAGTCGTAAAAACCGCATCGTATACACTAGGTATATGATAGTTCACGTTTGCTTGTCAAGGATTCAAACAGGCAACTTTTGAGTTGCAGGTCCGACGTCTACTATCTTAGTCATCCCCGCTCCCCAAACTTGCAATGGTTTCTGGCCATATTGGGGAGCGGGGATGGCTTAGATGGTAGACGTCGGACTTGCGACTCAAAGGTTGGCTGTTCGAAGCAACCGTGAACTACCATATACCTAGTGCAGTGTTTCCCAACCTTTTTCAGTGTTGGCCTCCCTAAAAAAGTCCTAATGGTAACTTGGCCTCCCCAAATCCCGTCGTCAATAATTGAGAAAAAAAATCAATTTGTTATAACAATTTTTATTCAGAAAGATTTAATTAAAATTAGCATTGTTCATAATAATAAGGTTTATGTAAGGTTTTTTAATTTATAAAATGTTATTAATAATAATAATTGTCGTTTTTGTATGCAATAAAGAAATAAAAATAATTATTATAGTAATGTTATTAAAAGGAAAGCAAAGAGTAGCATGGAGTAATTATTATGAGTGATAAGCTAAGTTAAAGTAATGAGTTTTCAGTTTGGCTTTGAAAGTCGAAAATGTGTTGATGTTGCGAAGTGCAGGTGAAAGAGCATTCCATGTTGTTGGAGCTGCGTGACGGAATGCTCTTTTTGAGATGTTGTTTGTAGTGGATTCTTGGTTGAGGAGAAGAGATGAAGATGAACGCAGTTGTTTGTTTGATGTTTTTTTAGTTATGAGTTTGCTGAGATATGACGGTATTGAAGTTTGAAGAATTTTGAATGTGGTGATGGCTATTTTAAAGGATATTCGAAAATCTATTGGAAGCCAGTGAAGTTTTATAAGATTATCATTTGATGACTGAACAAGGTGATGGCCTGGGTAATCACAATTGAGTGTTATTGAAGCTTAATGAGATGATTGTTGCTGTTTTCCATCACAGAGAAGATGAAATCGAGATTCTGTATTAGAAAGAGATACCCTCATATCATTCGAGGCATCCAATCTATTTCTATCTTTAGTCTTGATAGATACTAATGTAGAAAACCCTTTTTCACATAAGTAAGTGGTCGAAAATGGAATCAGAGCTGCCATGGCTTTTTTAAATAAATTTGGGTATATTTCTTTCAGACTGCACCAAAACTCTGCCAATCCTTTGGAATTGAATTCAGCTTTTACCAACTCTTTTGATCGAAGATCAATTAAATCTTCCTTTATTTCTTCTTCATCAGCAACACTATCCAAGCCAATAATGAACGGATTTCGTATCAAAAGATTATTTTCAAAATTTTTAGTATCAAAATAACGCTCAAATGATAGTTGGAGAGTTGTGATATGTTGTATAAATTCTTTTTTTATTTCAACAGGCATTGATTTGTTTCACTGCTACTTATAACATCAGATAGGTATGGAAAATTTGCAAGGTTTTCAGCTTCTACTCTTCTTTTGTACAATGAAAGCTTATTTAAAAATCCTACTAATTTTTCATTGGCGTCGATTATTGTCATTTCTGGTCCTTGCAAACAAAGATTAAAATTCATTTAAGAGTGTGAACAGATCAGCTAAATATGCCATATTAACTATGAAATCAGTCTTCTCAAAGTCACCTGCTAACGTTTTTTCTTTTTCTTGCAAAAATGAAGACATCTCATCTTTCAGGTCCATTAGTCTTGAAAATACCTTTCCTTTGCTTAACCACCTGACTTCTGTGTAATATAGCAAGACATCGTATTCAGAACCAAGTTCTTGGCATAAAACTTTTAATAAACGATGGTTTACTGCCTTGATCGTATAAAATTGACAATTTTGATCGCTGTAGACATGACAGACTGAAGCTTTGCTGGTAATGTCTTCACAGCTAGAGCATGGCGATGGAGCATGCAATGAGTTACAAGTGTCTGTGGAGAATTAACTTTGATTAAGGCAGCCAATCCAGATTTGTTACCCAACATACTTGGTGCTCCATCAGTACAGACTGAATGTAATTTTGTCAACCAACTAAATTCATTTCTTTCAAAGAAAGTTGCAATCATTTGAAAAAAATATGCAGCTTTACTAGTTGTCTGAAGTGGTTGGCAAAATAAAAATTCTTCTTTAATTTTAAAATTACATACATAACGAACATACACTAAAAGCTGGCAACACATTGATACATCTGTGGTTTCATCAAGTTGCATATCAAAATTAAAAGGACTACTTTTCAGTTCTGACATAACTTGGTCCAAGATATCATTTGAAAGATCTGCTATTCTGGAACAAATAAAATTATTAGAAAGTGGAACTTCTTCAACCTGTTTTCTTTCTTTTTTTCCAAGAATTAACTCCACCATTTCAAGTGCACAGGGTTTTATAAAGGTTTCTCCAATTGTATGTGGTTTTCTTTTTTTGGCAATCAAATAGGCAACTTTGTAAGAAGCCTCAAGAAGTGGTTTCTTTGGTTGAGCAAATCCAAAATTTTTTTATGTTCCAGTGGCTTGAAATCTAGCTCGCTTCAGTTTGAAGGTATCCAGGTTGTCGTTGACATTTCCAGGATGTTTGGTTTCTAAGTGGTGGCGTAACTTTGCTGGTCTCATTCTATCATTACAATATACTGCTCTGCATAAGAAACATTGTGGCTTTTCAGTGCCATCTTTTTCAGTAATAGTCGTGAATCCAAACGCAACGTAGGTTTCGTCATAGCAACGTTTTTTCGACATTATTGAAAACTGAAAATGATAAAAAAACAAATATTTTAAAAAGAGCTGAAATAATTAAAAAATCACAAATATAAATTAAAAGTTATGTTAGAAACAGCAGACCAAATTTTTTAGTTAATTTATTCAATTAATTGTCTTATTTTATTAATTTTATTGAAAAAGAAATCCATGCAGGGTATCTCAAAAAACACGACAGAAAGAAAATGAGGGATTTATGAAAACAGAAATGTGCAAATCATTATTCAAATAAATACAATATGGAAAGCCGTTACGCAAAAACAATTTTCATATAGTATTCAAAAAATCGTTTTTAGCATGATTAAAATTTTGTGGTTTAACAAAACTTTATAAAATTATATAAATTTATAAAATACATGTAAATAGAACACCTTAGTTGGCCTCCCCTAAAAGATAATTTGGCCTCCCTAAGGGAGGCCGGCCCCACCGGTTGGGAAACCCTGACCTAGTGTATATAATGCGGTGTTTGCGACGTATGCATTGAGAGATTTGTACTTCGTGTGGAGTGGTGCCTCTGGGGCATAAGAAACCATGGTTCTCAGAACCATTGAACATGGCCTGCGTCTGTCAGGCTGTGAATAAAACAGACAATATAATATATATATAAAATATTGTCAAAGAAAGTTCTTGCGCGCCAAGAGCCACTCATCAACGTCGTCTGCTTTCGTGTTATTCTTCTTTTGTTTGAATAATAATTTATAGATTATTTAATTAATTTTAAATTATTTTATCAACAATTAGATTAATTAGTTTTTTAACAAACCATGATGATGAAGATAATTATAACAAAAGAATTCAAACTTTAGCAGACGATATTTAGTTTTAGAAATTTATTTGGGTTTACTAAGATTTAGTTTTTATAATTTTAGAAATGATTCAATTATAGGTATTTAATAGTTTAGTTTATTGGTGCCAAATTTTCACTAACAGGTAAATTCATTTAGCACCTTGAAGCCCATTTCCTTCCAGAATTTACGGATGTAGGATAAAAAGCATCTCGGAGAAAAAGCCTTCGGATAAAACACCTTCTACAAAAAGCCTCCCGGAAAAAAAACCTCCTGGAGAGAAAGTCTCTTGGAGAAAAAGCCTCCTTGTTAATATTTTAGTATAAATAAAACGGACTTTTTGTATAAAAAACGGATTTTTTAAAAATAAATTCGTATCACAATTTTAAATAAATAAAACAAACTATATTTTTTTAAAACTACATAATTAAAACGAACTAAATTATAACTATAACGGACTTTATTTTTTTAATAGATTTGTTTCACAATTTTAAATGAATAAAACGGACTATATTTTTAAAAAATACATAATTTAAACGAACTTTAATTTATTAAATACAATAAAAATTATTGGTTAACGGATAAAAAGTCTTCAGGATAAAAAGTCTTCAAGATAAAAAGTCTTCAGGATAAAAAGTCTTCAGGATAAAAAGTCTTCAGGATAAAAAGTTTTCAAGATAAAAAGTCTTCAGGATTAAAAGTCTTCAGGATAAAAAGTTTTCAGGATAAAAAGTCTTCAGAATAAAAAGTCTTTAGGATAAAAAGTTTGTATAAATTTTTTTTTTATAATTTAAATTTTAAGGAAAAATACGTGATTAATACGTTATCCTTAAAACTTGAAGAATAAAATGTGATACTTTTATCTAATTTTTGTTATAAGTTTTTCGTTCAATTTCGAAATAGCATTTGAATAAATTTGACTTGGCTGTTGTTGTTTCGTCACTTTAACCATAAGGAAATAATGTTTAAGGAGGAATACGTGATCCTTAAAACTAAAAGATTGGAATTTCATACTTTCATCTAATGTTTGCTCACTTTTTTTTTCAATCTGGAAATAGTATTTGAATAAATTTGACTGGGTTGTTGATTCCTCACTTTAATCATTACGTTTTCTGCTGGTTCTCGATCGTGATTATTTTTCCTTGAAAATTAATTTTTGAAGATTTTTTTTCTGAAGACTTTTTATCCTGAAGACTTTTTATCCTGAAGAATTTTTATCCTGAAGACATTTTTTTCTAAAGGCTTTTTGTCCTGACTACTTTTTATCTTGAAGACTTTATCCTGAAGACTTTTTATCCTGAAGACTTTTTATCCTGAAGACTTTTTATTCTGAAGACTTTTTATCTTGAAGACTTTTTATCCTGAAGCCTTTTTATCCTGAAGACTTTTTATCCTGAAGACTTTTTATCCTGAAGACTTTTTATCCTGAAGACTTTTTATACTGAAGACTTTTTATCCTGAAGACTTTTTATCCTGAAGATTTTTTATCCTGAAGACTTTTTATCCTGAAGACTTTTTATCCTGAAGAATTTTTATCCTGAGGACTTTTTATTCTGAAGACTTTCTATCTTGAAAACTTTTTAGCCTAAAGACTTTTTATTCTGAAGACTTTTTATTCTGAAGACTTTTTATCCTGAAGACTTTTTATTCTGAAGGCTTTTTATCCTGAAGACTTTATATCTTGAAGACTTTTTATCTTGAAGACTTTTTATCCTGAAGCCTTTTTATCCTGAAGACTTTTTATCCTGAAGACTTTTTATCCTGAAGACTTTTTATCCTGAAAACTTTTTATCCTGAAGCCTTTTTATCCTGAAGACTTTTTATCCTGAAGACTTTTTATCCTGAAGACTTTTTATCCTGAAGACTTTTTATTCTGAAGACTTTTTATCCTGAAGATTTTTTTTTCTAAAGACTTTTTATTCTGAAGACTTTTTATCCTGAAGACTTTTTATCCTGAAGACTTTTTATCCTGAAGACTTTTTATCCTGAAGATTTTTTATCCTGAAGACTTTTTATCCTGAAGACTTTTTATCCTGAAGAATTTTTATCCTGAAGACTTTTTATCCTGAAGACATTTTATTCTGAAGACTTTTTATCCTAAAGACTATTTATCCTGAAGACCTTTTATCCTGAAGACTTTTTATCATGAAGACTTTTTATCCTGAAGACTTTTCATCTTGAAGACTTTTCATCCTGAAGACTTTTTATCCGTTTACCAATAATTTGTATTGTATTTGATAAATCGTTTTAGGTATGTATTTTTAAAAAATATAGTCCGTTTTATTTATTCAAAATAGTGAAACGAATCTATAAAAATTCTTTTTTTATATAAAAAGTCCGTTTTATTTATTTAAAATTGTGAAAAGAATCTATAAAAAATCCTCTTTTATATTAAAAGTCCGTTTTATTTATACTAAAATATTAACAAGGAGACTTTTTCTCCGAGAGGCTTTTTCTCCAGGAGGTATTTTTTCCGGGAGGCTTTTTGTAGAAGGTATTTTATCCGAAGGCTTTTTCTCCGAGAGGCTTTTTGTCCGTTCCCCAGAATTTACAAACCCAATTCACTTTTTCTTGCAAACCATATACGATTTGGCACCAAGATTTGCAAGAATAAAAACCTATTTTAGCGTTTAAATTTGAGAAAAATTGTATTTTAAATATTGAAAAAATTTGAGATGTTTTCCAAGAAAACCTTCTGCCTCGTCACTGGAGCGAGCAAGGGCTTTGGAAAGACGTTGGCGGAAATGTTGGCTGCGAGACTTGCCAAGGATTCAGTGATGCTTTTGATGGCGAGAAATCTCGACTTGTTGGAGGCGCTCAAAAAGGAACTGTCCGCCAAAAGTGCCACTCTCCGCTTCTTCTGCTGGCAATATGACCTGGCGAAGCCCTCCAGTCAAGAGTTTTCTGACTTCTTCCAAAAGTTCTTCAAGGTGAACTAATTGAAAGCTTTGAAATTCTCGAAAATTCATTATAAAATAAATTATCTAAGGTAAATTAATTTAATTTAAATTTTTAAATTTAATCAAAAGAAGAACAGTATGAAAGCAGAAGATTTTGAGCAGTGTCTCTTGGTGCACAATGCAGCCAGCATAGGCGACGTGAGCAAGACACAACTGGATCTGAGCAGCAGGAAGGACATCGATGAGTACTGGACGATAAATTTGACGTCTGTCATCCTCCTCAACTCGGCTTTTTTGCCGCTCTTTTCCCCACAGCAACGTCGTTTCATCCTGCACATCACTTCTTTGTTGTCGATTCATGCCTTGAAAGGCTTTTCACTCTATTGTGCTGGTTGGCTGCTTTAGTGGTCTTATAAAAAAGCGCTATATAAATATATCGTATTGATTAATTGAAAAGATCACAATAACGATTTCCCTTCACGTATAGCTCCCAAAATAGCATTTTGAAAGTACTTTCTTTTACTTATACATTTTCCGACCTAAACACGCATGCACCGCAGGCAAGGCAGCAAGAGAGGCCTTCCTGAGATGTTTGGCGCTGGAACATCCTGACATACGTCTGCTGCACTGGTCGCCAGGCCCCATGAAGACCGACATGGCAATGCAGGTGATGGAGCAGCCATTAGAAGAATCCTTTGTGAACGATATGAAAGGTTGGTGAAGATGAGGTGATTTTTATCTCATGTCTATGCTAACAACATGGCGTGTTTCCTCACTCGTCGTAACTTACTATTAATTACTCTTCAACATTAACTTTTTCAAATTAATTATATGTTTTTATTTTATTTTATTTTATATATAATTTGGCTAAGTCTAAATATTTCTTAACTTTCTTTCATTCTCGCTGCTTCCAACATGTCTACCAAAATCTCGTTCTAACCTATCTCGTTTGATCTTAATCAAATTTAATCAGATTATAAAAACTATGACTTCATCTAGATTAGCCTACTCATCATCACAACTTCTTGAAATCCGTTCTCAAATCACCACTCGAGTCTACAAAAAGTTACGAAACACATTATTCATCAGCAAAATCTGGAAACCAAAATCAAACTCAAATTCATCTAAATCTCCAACAAACTTAGCTAAATCTCCAACAAACTTAGCTAAATCTCCATCAATCTCCTCTATATCTCCAACAAACTTAGCTAAATCTCCATCAAACTCCTCTATATCTCCGCCAAACTCGTATACATCTCTACCAAACTCTTCAAAATCTTCACCAACACAAAAAACAGCAAGTTTAAAGCAACTAAAACTGGGTTCTTTAAACACCAGGTCTGCCGTTAAAAAAGCGGGCCTGTTACATGACTTAATCAATGACTATAAACTAGACATGTTATGTCTTACAGAAACATGGATACCCTCAGACGCTCCGACAGCGATCAAGAATGACTCAGCACCACCAGGGTATTCCGTAACACACAGTCACAGGGGCACTTATGACGGCAAAAGGGGAGGCGGCCTAGCCTTCATACATAAGGCCACCATAAAGTGCACCGTAGTCAAAACAGAAGTAACCCCAGATTATGAATATCTTATAATTAAACTAACTAATACACAAACTCCTTTACACATAGTCATTATTTATAGGCCACCTAATAACTCACTCACTAATTTCATCATACAATTCTCCCAACTTATCGATTCATTAACCTCCCTAAATTCTAATTTAATCCTGTGTGGAGATTTTAACGCTCCTCATACTTCTAACTCTACCACACTAATTAATGAAAAGCTCCAAAATATCATCGACGAATACAACCTATATCAGCACATAAACGCACCAACTCACGAAAACGGTAATACACTCGACCTACTCATAACCTGCATCAATGGATCTAGTTTCATCACTAATCATTCTATACATCCAACACTATTTTCAGATCATCATCTCATTTCATCTACCCTATCATTAATAAAGCCAATTCCTATCAGCACCATAATTAAATACCGTAGGATCAAAAAAATAGACTGGATCAATTTCAATATTGACCTCAAATCATCTTCAATATTAGATTGCAAGAGTTGCACTACAGACCAATACGTCGAACACATAAATAAGGTCATCCTCAAACTATTAGATAAGTATGCGCCACTACAAACAAAAGTCATACGACGATCACACCAAAATCGCCACAAAATTTCACTGGAGGCAATTAGAGCCAAAAGACACAGAAGGAAAGCTGAGAAAACTTATTTCAAAGATCCTTCATCTTTTAATAAAAAACTATATAATAAAGCTAAAGCATCAACAAGAGAAGCAATTATTAAATCAAGAATAGAAATAATTAAAACGGAAATAGATTCATCCAATAACCCACGTACTCTATGGCAAAATCTAAACAAACTATTACACCGGCAAAAAAATGATCCATCCAACAACTCAAGCAATACAAACATGGCTTCCATCTTCAACAACTTTTTCAGCAGCAAAATTGAAAATATTCATAAGAATATTGATAATCTCCTATCACAACCTCAAAACGAACAGTTCATACACACTCATAGAAAAAACATCATTGACCCCATATCTAACTTTAAACCAACAACATCTGAAGATATATTACAAATCATTCATGCTACATGCACGAAGACATCGCCCATTGATCCTTTTCCTCACCAAGTTATAAGACAATGTAGCTCAATATTGTCAAAAGCCATCTCACAGCTCGTCAACTTATCTTTCCAAGAAGGATGTTTTCCATCTACTTTCAAAGCAGCCCAAATTACACCAATATTAAAGAAAGCCAACCTCGACACAACCAATCCAGCAAATTATCGACCTATTTCCAACCTGTCCACCATATCAAAAATTATGGAAAGGGCCGTATTAAAACAACTACAATCTCATATCACCTCCAATCCAAACTATCCCAGTCACCAATCAGCCTATAGACCTTACCACTCTACAGAAACAGCCCTACTCCATCTAACTGACCACATTTTCAACGGATGCGACTCAAAAAATACCACCCTCCTCGCATCACTCGACCTATCAGCAGCCTTCGACACCATCAGCCATTCCATCCTCATCGACAGACTTCATAAAGAATTTGGAGTTGATGGAACAGCTTTAAACTGGCTGTCATCTTATTTAGAAAATAGACATTATCAAGTTAAATTAGGTACACACATCTCATCACCAACCAATATACAACACGGCGTTCCTCAAGGCTCCGTTCTTGGACCGCTTCTTTTCACCACATACATCTCACCTATCTCAAATATAGTCAACCAATTCAACATAACCTACCATAAATATGCTGATGATATACAACTTCTTCAATTCATCACACCTAATACATCCAACCAAGCTACTAGTAACCTCACATCTTGCATACAAACCATGGAAACTTGGTTTCTCAATAACTATCTCCAGTTTAACACCACTAAATCAGAAATAATAAAACTAGGCACCCCTTATCAATTAAATAGTTTAAACACAATATCATCTGTCAACATCAACTCAGATAAAATCCCCATCAATAACAATCTCAAAATACTCGGAGTCACCCTAGACAGCAAACTCACTTTCAAAAACCACATCACATCTATCATCCAATCATCACACTATCATCTCAAAGCAATCAAACACATACGCCCATTCATTACTACTGATCTCTCCGCCTCACTTTCCCGATGTCTAATACTAAGCAGACTTGACTACTGTAACTCGCTTTTATATAATATCACCAATCAAGAAAGAAATCGTCTACAATCAGTTTTAAACAAGGCGGCTAGAATCACACTCAACTGTGATTACCCAGGCCATCACCTTGTTCAATCATCAAAGGAAAATCTTATAAAACTCCACTGGCTTCCTATAGACTTTCGAATATCCTTTAAAATAGCCATCACCACATTCAAAATTCTTCAAACCTCAATACCGTCATATCTCAGCAAACTCATAACTAAAAAAACATCAAACAAACAACTGCGTTCATCTTCATCTCTTCTCCTCAACCAAGAATCCACTACAAACAACATCTCAAAAAGAGCTTTCCGTCACGCAGCTCCAACAATTTGGAATGCCCTTCCACCTGCACTTCGAAGCATCAACCAATTTTCGACTTTCAAAGCCAAACTGAAAACTCATTACTTTAACTTAGCCTATCATTCTTAATAATTATTCCATGCTACTCTTTGCTCTCCTTTTCATAACATTACTATTATAATTATTTTTATTTCTTTATTGCATTACGACGCAGTGAAAGCGCTTCAGTTGCGTGCCCGGGCGCTATACAAAAATGACAATTATTATTATTATTGGTGAAGATGAGGTGATGCTGGCGATTGATAAGTTTTGAATGGCAATACAGTCGAATTCATGGAAGAATTTCTATAGCGCTCTTGAATTTGAAGAAAGAGCGCTATAGAAATCTATTTGATTGATTGATTGATTGAAGAATCAGAAAAGAAAAATCAATGCTGGTTTGACATTGAGCGCATAAACGTATTTTTTTCCAGCGTTGATACTCGATTCAATTCGAAATGTAATTTAAATTTCTAACTGGATTCAAATAAAATATCAATATGTCCATAAACAGAAAATATGCTAACATGCGAACAATCGGCAAGGAAGTTGATGGCGCTTTTGGAGAAAGACACTTTCGAGAACAGTGCCAAAGTTGACTACTATGAGGTTGAGGAAGATGGAACCCAGAAAACTGTCGCTGTCGCAGGAAAAGAAGAAGATTTGTGGAAAGTTTATTTAAAAAAAGAATAAAAAATTTGATAAAGATTCAAGAAAGTTCAACAATATTCTATTTATGTTTTATTAAAATAAACTAACCTCATCAATAAAATCCAAATTTTCTTACGAATGAAACGAGCATATTTTTGATTTTTAAAATAATCTTACCATCTTGTTTTTCTGAATTAAAAAACGGATTCTTAATAAATTATGCATTACGCATGCTGATGTAGGCCATGAGGAAGCAGATACAATCAGATTTATTTGTTGTATTAATAAAAACATTCCAGTACCAAAACAAAGTAAAATTAAAAATGAGTTGAGCAGTGTTACGATCACAGAAGAGGAGGTGAGGAATAAGCCAAATAGTATCAATCCATCCAAATACAAAGGTCCAGATGAGTTACACCCCTTCATCGATGGATTTCTTGTTTATATAAGTATCTTTTGCAAAATGTGTTCAAGCTATCAAAATACACTTAATAGAAGTTCTGAATATTCCATGTGCGTCAATTATATAAAGGTGCTGTTCATGGGCGGCAATCCTGGGGGGTCCTTGGATCCGGACCCCCCCACTTTTTGGTAGTGAAGGGGTCTGCCTTAATGTGGACCCCCCACTCTTTTCAATAAAAACATGTTAAAAATAGTTTTGATACGAGCAGAATCGTCAACCATGGCATAAAACAGAATGTTTATATAGTAATAAGTTGTGAGTATGTGTAGTTATAGTGATAGCTGTCCAAAAGCAAACTATTCTTCGCTTGCTTTTTGTATTTAAACAAATTATGATCTGTTTTATTCACAGCCTGACAGACGCAGTCCATGTTATAATGGTTCTGAGAACCATGGTTTTTATGCGCCAGAGGCGCCACTCCACACATCTTTCAATGCATACGTCACAAACACCACATCATATACACTAGGTATATGGTAGTTCATCGGTTGCTTGTCAAGGATTCAAACAGGCAACCTTTGAGTTGCGGATCCAACGTCTACCATCTAAGCCATCCCGGGGAGGGGAAGTCTGGACCCCAGGACCCCCCCAGTATCGTCTATGCTGGTTAGGACCCCCCCGAGATTTGCAGCAGATCGCGCCCCTGGTGCTGTTTGGTGGATGGAAGATGGTTGGTAGATGATTATATTGGCTGATAAGTCGTTGATTGCAGGAGCTTGTGGAATTGCTATGGGGATGGGAAGGCCTATGACGATGGGCTGAGTTACTTTCACATCACGAGCACTATCAATCATTATACTAGCTTCGAAAAAGAAGCCAACTGAAATATTTTCACAATTCAGGATAGAAATGTCCAACAAAGGTGGAATCTCAAGGAATCCACTCCACGTTACCTCTTCCATCGTGTATTCTCCACTAAGAATTATTGCAATCACGTCAGGAATAGTTCTTAAACTTCCACATGCTTTATAAGTTTCAACTTTCTTGATGAGAGCTTTTGCTGTTATAGGTTTTTGAGAATAGTTTTTGATATTTAAGGAGAAGAAAACTTTCTCTTGGCATTGGAATCCGGTTTTATTGAGGCTGAGTGACAACCGAACTATGCCAAGCTTTATACAGCAGCAATTTCCCATTACTTGTTCTTCACTTTCTGTAACTATTGGTTCCACGAGGAGAGGATCCAGAGTTGACGCAATTGTAGGATTGGTCATGACCACAACTACAGACGATTTAAGATTAGAAAGAATAGTTCTTACAATTACAGCTTTCAATTCGTATACAATTTGTCCGATGTCGCTTTTAAATGAGGATGGGACATTGCCGAAAGGCACTTCCATTCTGAATAAATATTCGTGGGTACCTTTATTTAACGTTAGTGGTTTGTTGTTATTTTTGTCATTGCTGACAGCAAAAACTGTCGTAGCTTTGAAGATCTGGCAAGTAGAAGAGTAGGTGGTGCTATTTTCCCCCACGCCTTCTGTCCATCCGACCCACGACCTACCGCTAAAATCCAAGTAGAATGTTTTAAAACTAAGTTTCTTTTTAACCTCCACACAACATTTTCCTTCAATAACATCACCACAAGAGTAACTCTTTTTAGGATTGTTCAGAAATATTTTTATCATTTTCGTTTATAAAATAGAATATTTCATACAATATATAGCATTGATAATTGAACTGATTAATTTGATAAATAAATAACTTTGAAAATTTTCATGATTAAACTTTCTTGTGATTTTCCCATAGATATAGTACATACTACTTGTTGTTTACAGGATATCTATGGATTTCCCATTTCTGAATAGATAAATAACAGGTGTAGGCTGCAGTGTTGCCAGATTACTGTGTAGTTGTATATTTAATGCAATATTAATTAAGAGATATATATTTGCTATGAATCTATTTTAAGAATCCGGTAAAAATTAGTGTTTATCAACAGGCTGTCATTAAGATGATATTGTAAGAACAACTTATTCGATATTATGGGGAAGTCCTGATCAGGGGTGCAAACAGCTGGTTGGCAGAAAGAGCCATTTTATAAACAAGTGCGAAGACTTTGGGGGAGGGGATTGCAAGAGTTTCCTTTGTATAGCTGCACCAGGCTTCTCCCATACAATAGTTTATAAAAGCATCTTTTTTTATTCTTTTTTTCATAGTCTGTATTATTCACAGCCTGACAGACGCAGGCCATGTTACAATGGTTCTGAGAACCATGGTTCTTATGCGTCAGAGGCGCCACTCCACACGATGTACACATCTCTCGATGCATAAGTCGTAAACACCGCTTCGTATACACTAGGTATATGATAGTTCACGTTTGCTTGTCAAGGATTCAAACAGGCAACTTTTGAGTAGCAGGTCCGACGTCTACCATCTAAGCCATCCCCGCTCCCCAAACTTGCAATGGTTTCTGGCCATATTGGGGAGCGGGGATGGCTTAGATGGTAGACGTCGGACTTGCAACTTAAAGGTTGCCTGTTCGAATCCTTGTCAAGCAACCGTGAACTATCATATACCTAGTGTATTTAATGCGGTTTTTGCGACGTATGCATTGAGAGATTTGTACTTCGTGTGGAGTGGTGCCTCTGGGGCATAAGAAACCATGGTTCTCAGAACCATTGAACATGGCCTGCGTCTGTCAGGCTGTGAATAAAACAGACAATAAAATATATAAAAAAAATATTGTCAAAGAAAGTTCTTGCGCGCCAAGAGCCACTCCTCAACGTCGTCTGCTTTCGTGTTATTCTTCTTTTGTTTGAATAATAATTTATAGATTATTTAATTAATTTAAAATTATTTTATCAACAATTAGATTAATTAGTTTTTTAACAAAACATGATGATGAAGACAATTATAACAAAAGAATTCAAACTTTAGCAGACGATATTTAGTTTTAGAAATTTATTTGGGTTTACTAAGATTTAGGTTGTATAATTTTAGAAATGATTCAATTATAGGTAGTTAATAGTTTAGTTTATTGGTGACAAATTTTCACTAACAGGTAAATTCATTTTAGCACCTTGAAGCCCATTTCCTTTCAGAATTTACAAACCCAATTCACTTTTTCTTGCAAACCATATACGATTTAGCACCAAGATTTGCAATAATAAAAACATATTTTAGCGTTTAAATTTGAAAAAATTTTGTATTTTAAATATTGGAAAAATTTGAGATGTTTTCCAAGAAAACCTTTTGCCTCGTCACTGGAGCGAGCAAGGGTTTTGGAAAGACGTTGGCGGAAATGTTGGCTGCGAGACTTGCCAAGGATTCAGTGATGCTTTTGATGGCGAGAAATCTCGACTTGTTGGAGGCGCTCAAAAAGGAACTGTCCGCCAAAAGTGCCACTCTTCGCTTCTTCTGCTGGCAATATGACCTGGCGAAGCCTTCCAGTCAAGAGTTTTCTGACTTCTTCCAAAAGTTCTTCAAGGTAAGAATATAAAGAAAAATTCTCTAATTTATAATTAAAAGTCTAATTTATTTAATTTTAATTTATTTATTTAAAATATTTATTTTAGGAAAATAGCATGAAAGCAGAAGATTTTGAGCAGTGTCTCTTGGTGCACAATGCAGCCAGCATAGGCGACGTGAGCAAGACACAACTGGATCTGAGCAGCAGGAAGGACATCGATGAGTACTGGACGATAAATTTGACGTCTGTCATCCTCCTCAACTCTGCTTTTTTGCTGCTCTTTTCCCCACAGCAACGTCGTTTCATCCTGCACATCACTTCTTTGATGTCCTTTGAACCCATGAGGGGCTTCTCACTTTATTGTGCTGGTTAGTTGCTTTAGCTTAATTCATAAATTATTTTTCTTGCTTTATAAAAATAATTATTTTTATTTATTTAATCATACTTCATCTAACCTTTTCTGCTCTTTCACAAACCATTTTTCCTACCCTTTCATCACCAACAAACAGGGGTTTAAATTGGTCACATTTCACTTTAAATAAAATTACATAAATTAAGAAAAAGTAGATCATTTGCTCTCACTCATTTTTACAACATCAAACAAATCTTTCATGTCTCAATCAATGCACCCATATTCTCAAGCATGCACACACAAATTCTCTCCATCAATTCATGCATGCACCGCAGGCAAGGCAGCAAGAGAGGCCTTCCTGAGATGTTTGACGCTGGAACATCCTGACATACGTCTGCTGCACTGGTCACCAGGCCCCATGAAGAGCGACATGACGAAGGATGCCAGCCAGAATACCTTCGATCCGTGGATTAAAAGTGCTTTGAGTGGTTAGTGGTGGTGATGATGATGATGGTGTGGAGACTGTTGATGATGATGATGATGGTGTGGATACTGCAGATGGTGATAATGATGATGGGGGATAGGGATGAAAAGAAGATTGCATGAAGTTTTGTTGATTTATCCACACAAAAAATGTTAAAACAGATATATTTGAGAATTAAAGCTTGAATGAATAAAAACCGAATAATTAAATTTTCCAAAAAGAGGACAGCATTCTGACGTGCGAGCAGTCAGCGAAGAAACTAATGGTCATCTTGGAAAAAGACACCTTCCAAGACAATGCCCGTATCGACTACTACGAGGTAGACGAAGCGGGCAACAAGATGGTGGCGGTTGAAGAGAGCAAAAAGTAGGGATGTGCTGTATGAAAATGTTGATGTTATTTAAAGAGTTGCTTAATTAATCGATTTAGTTAAGATTTAAAAAGTTTTTCATCTAATCTTTCTATTTTATATGTTTTTATAGTTTAAATATTTTCATGCTATTAATTGTTTTTTTTCATTGCACTAATGATGTATTTTTACTTTTTTACTCTTCATTTCTTGAAAATATTGAAATATTAAATAGTTGTATGAGTTTTGACCTCATGTGATCAGTTTTATTTCATTTAATTCAGTTTTAATCCCCTCGAAACTTTCACGTTAACCATTTCCCAGCTCACGTTAGTTTTTGTTAAAGTTCTTTCAATAAAAGTCTTTCGCGTTTCCGATAATGATTTTTTTCTAGAAATATGACAATATTGTTATAAATAGAAAATCAAAACTTCTATTTCATCAAATTCGTCACCTAATTTCCTTTCTGAAACACTATTTTTAGGCCTTTTCTATGCATCAAAACTTTATATAAATGTCTAATTGAAGAGGTTAATAAAGGCTAAAAAAAGTTATTTTCAGATTAAATTAGTATAAATAATAAATTACTACATCTCAAAATTTACTTAAAGATTTTTTTAAACTTTCGACCGCTCCTTTCTTTTGACCCCAATTTGAAACTCACCACTCATCGAACAATTCCTGAGCAATTAGGTGCCATTTAATTACTTATTGACGCAACTTGCAATACTTTCCTGAACATCGATGCCAAGCCAGCTTGAAATCAATGGCACCACTGCTCTCTAATTAGACCTCCACAAGCACTTGTCACTCTCAAATGTTTCATCATCCTTTGGTACTTTTTATAAACTTCACTTTTCATTCTTTATTCACAATCCTGATTCGTTTTCTCTACCCTCTCATTCCATGCTACTTCATTCCTTCAAACCCTCGTCACCTTCCATATTCCTCTTTCACCCACACATCTTTCCACCATTTTATCACCCATTTTTTCATCATTAAATTGCTCAAAAGTCTATATCTTTTTTGAATACCCATTCAACTTTTCAGTCTTTTCACTTTTCAACACCATCCCCTTCTTCATCTCTCTCTCACCATCTCTCTGCAACAAACCCCCTCTCTCAACCCAGCCACACACTCACTCACTCTCAAGCGAGCATAGCGATGCAGTGGGGTACATAGAAATATATATAAAGTCTGTATGCCTTGGCGAGCCTTAGAAATCTTTCTTTCCATCTCTCTGTTCATATACGGACTTTACAGTGAGATTCCAGTTACAACATCATCATCATCACGCCAGCCCTTTGAAGGTTCCAGGGGGTCGTCGCAAGTGGATTTAAGATTCTAATTAATGATAATTGAGGGTTATCCAATTGATTAAATATTTAGTAATTTTATGAATTTAATAATTTTAGTCAAATGTGCTCAAAATTGTGTCACTTATTTGAGTTAATTAGAAGTTTGATGGGATCTGCTAAAACTTGAAGAGATTTCAAGTTTTATGTTCAAAGAAATGATAAATGGGGTTTAACGCAGAAATAATTCAAATAGCTTAAAAAATTGAGTTAATTCGAAGTTATTATTGTCAATTTATTGCAAAAGCAACAAAAACAGATGAATTTCTTCAGCGCCTTTCGGAGACAGGAGACACAGTTCTTTGAGGTCGAGGAGTTGAGTCCCGAAGCCCTTGCCACGTAAGCCCCGGTCACATGTTGTCACCAAAGATTAAAATGAAGCTTTAAAAAATTCTTTTCGTTTAATTCTGAACTAACATTGCGTTAATTTACAATTTTCAATGCACTGATTATGCTAAATAAAAAATCGATTCTTTAGAACGAATCAGTTCAAAACTGTTTATTCTCTCAACTAATTAGTAAAGTTAAAAAAAGAAAGTTTTCTTTAGTCATCAGCTCAAATCTCTTCTTTCATTGAGCATTAAACTAAAAATTATTGTTTGTTACTCTATCCATCCGCTTATGACGATGAGGATAATGACGATGATGATGATGATGATGATGACGATGAAGATGATGATGATGATGACGATGATGACGATGATGATGATGATCCACTTCTTCTCTTCGGCAGACTGACAGTGGTGGCAGAGGAGCAGGGCCTGAAGTTGTGCAGGGACAAGAGTGTGCACCAGGCTGTCCTGAGGAGTGCCCATGACGAGAGCAAGTGCTTCTCGTGAGTGGCCTTGTTTGATGATCAAGTAGTGATTTATTGATTGAATAATTAAAATTCTATCCCCTACATCATCCCCCATCAACCCTCCCACCCCTCGTCATCAATCTCACTCCCACCAACCAACTCATCTCACGAACAACCCCTTCTCCTCCACCAACCAACCCATCCCACGAACAACCCCTTCTCCTCCACCAACCAACCCATCCCACGAACAACCCCTTCTCCTCCACCAACCAACCCATCTCACGAACAACCCCTTCTCCTCCACCAACCAACCCATCCCACGAACAACCCCTTCTCCTCCACCAACCAACCCATCCCACGAACAACCCCTTCTCCTCCACCAACCAACCCATCCCACGAACAACCCCTTCTCCTCCACCAACCAACCCATCCCACGAACAACCCCTTCTCCTTCACCAACCAACCCATCCCACGAACAACCCCTTCTCTTCCACCAACCAACCCATCCCACGAACAACCCCTTCTCCTCCACCAACCAACCCATCCCACGAACAACCCCTTCTCCTCCACCAACCAACCCATCCCACGAACAACCCCTTCTCCTTCACCAACCAACCCATTCCACGAACAACCCCTTCTCCTTCACCAACCAACCCATCCCACGAACAACCCCTTCTCCTCCACCAACCAACCCATCCCACGAACAACCCCTTCTCCTCCACCAACCAACCCATCCCACGAACAACTCCTTCTCCTCCACCAACCAACCCATCCCACGAACAACCCCTTCTCCTCCATCAACCAACCCATCCCACGAACAACCCCTTCTCCTCCATCAACCAACCAGTCTCTTCCGCATCGTACCAGAGGCAGAGGCAAGGGCGTGGTTCAACAAGTTCCACTCCAAACTCGCCCTCAATCTCGACCTCTTCGGCAAGGAGTGTCTCGTAGTGGCGCGACTGCAGGACCTTTGCGACGCCATTCGTTTCCATGACGACTACACTTTGGCCCATCTGGCCGCTTGTCTGGGAACGCCGTCACTCTTCAAGATAGAGGCTGTCAGAAGGTTGGTGGAGGGAGGATGAGATGGAAAGTTTTTTAATGATCTTTTCTTAACAACTACCTTTCAATAACCAACTTTTCCCAATAACTCCTCTAAAAACCCTCTTTCTAAACCGATCCCCTGCAGCAGAAACCCTTCAACAATTAACACTGCTCAACAACCATCTCTCCGAAAACCACCGTCTCCAACAACCACCCTCATCAATACCCCCAACAACCCACCCCCTTACAACAACCCTCCAACAACACCTAACCCTTCCCATCCCCAAACACCCTCATCCCCCCAACAAACTACTACCTAACCACCCCACTACAACAACCACAACAACCCAAACCCTCAACCACCCACCACAACTACAACAACAACCACAACAACCACAACCACAACAACCACAACACCCACTACAACAACCACGACAGTCTGGTGAACGAAGAGACGAAGGACTCAAAGGAGAGTGCCCTCTTCATCGCGGTCGAGAGGGGCAATGTGGAGTTGCTGAAGGTGCTCCTCGAGTGTGGGGCCAGTCTCGACCAGGTGGGTGGGTGGGTGGGTGGGTGAGTGGGTCTGAGTAGGTGGGTGGGTGGGTGGGTGGGTGGGTGGGTGGGTGAGTGGGTCTGGGTGGGTGGGTGGGTCTGGGTGGGTGGGTGAGTGGTGGAAGTGGCAGAAGGGAGAAAAATGGGAAGAAGAAGAGGAGAAATGAGAAAGAATGAAATGAATAAATAGGAATAATCAAATAATAATAAAAATATTAATAATAATAATAATAATAATAATAATAAGATAATAGTAATGATGATTAGAATCATGATGATGGCGACGATAAATATAATAATAATATTAATAATAATCACAAGAAGAATAAAAATATTAATAACTGACAAGGTGGACGCCAAGGGAAACTGCATTTACCACCTGGCAGCTGGGTGCAAGAACAGTGAAATCATCAGGGTTTGTGCCTCTGAAATGATGCGCTATAAAATTTTCTATATTTGATTTAAATGCACTTTTGAATGTACTTTTAGGTTGCACCACATTACACCACATTACACCCCACCACACTACAATACACCACACTACAATTCACCACACCAGACCCCATTACACCATATCAAACTCTCACACAGCACACCACACTAAACCACACCACATCACACCATAAAACCAGACCACACCAGACCAAAACACACAATACCACACCAAACCACACCACACCAAACCACAACAAACCACACCACAACAAAGATCCTTGGAAGCAAAGACAAGTCAAAAATAAACTTCGTTAACAAAAAAGGACAAACGCCATTGCATGAAGTAAGTATCATCATCATCACCCCCGAAGTCATCTTTATCATCATCACCCCCGAAGTCATCTTTATCATCATCATCATCTTCATAGTAATCAATATCATCATTGACATCACCACCATCAAAATCCTTATATCCACTAGTTTCTTATTATCATAATCATCATTACCACCACCACCACCACCACCACCACAACCACTACCACCACCACCGCCACCATCATCATCATCACCACCACCACCATCATCATCATCATCATTCTCACCACCACAACTACAGGCATGCTCCAAGGACCTCTCAGACAACGTGATGGAGCTTTTAAATCTGGGAGCAAACGCATGCACCACAGAGCACCACACTTACCCCATCCACCACGCTCTCAAGAACGACTCTTTGAGGTTATAATTAGTCACTTAATTAATTAGTGGTGGTAATTAGGGGTAAATAGGGGGTTTATATCGAGTGATAATTGGTATTTTTGGTATTTTTAATAGGTGGTAGTAAGTCATTTTTTAATAGGTGCTAAGTCGTTAATAAATTTTTTTTTCTTGGTAATCATACCTTTCATTAATTGCTGGTAATTGAATTTAGTACAATCATTTGAATGTCAGTTAATTAGTGGTTAATAATTGGGTAATTACTTTTTATTTGAAAATTAGTTTATTCACTTGCTGTTCAATTGAGTGACGAAATTTCAAGAATTTGTAAAAAAACTTTTTATTGATCGATTATTGAACGTTATGAGCGGCTCAACTAACCACCCGCACATCCAGATTTATCCTTAATCTCATAAAACTATCTAATTCAAACCCCATTCACCCAAAACACAAACCCCTTGCCTCTATCCATCTAAAAATCCCACCCCTCTTTTTTTCCCTCACTGAAACACCCTTCACTCCACCCCCCCCAAACCCCCCTCACCACCTCACCCTCCCCCCTCACCACACAGGGCAGTAGACCTGCTCTGTAAGGCGAAGAAATGCCAGGCGAACAGAACTGACAAGGACAACCAAGACAGCCCTCTGCACTGGGCCAAGAGCAAGGAGGTTGTTGTTGTTGGTTTTGTTGATAACTAGCCCCCTGTCAACAATCCAACCAACCCACCCACCCACCAGTCTTTTCCACCCAACCTACCCCTTCTTTCCCTTCCTACTTTCCCACCCTTCCCCACCCTCTCGACCTTCCCCCCTTCCCCACCCTCTCCACCTTCTCCACCCTCTCCACCCTCCCTCCCTTCCCCACCCTCTCCACTCTCTCCACCCTTTCGACCCTCCCCACCCTCCCCCCTTCCCCACCCTCCCCACCCTCCCCCCTTCCCCACCCTCCCCCCTTCCCCACCCTCCCCACCCTCCCCACCCTCTTCACCCTCCCCACTTTCCTCACCCACTCCACCCTCCCCACCTTCTCCACCCTTCCCACTTTCCCCCCCCCCCCCTACCTCTCCACCCTCCCCACCCTCCCCAATAGGCCCTAGTCCTCCTCCTCAAGATGGGGGCGGAGTTGGAGAAGAAGAACTCCAAAGGGGAGACCGCCCTCATGAAGAAGGTCAAGGAGGGGTCATTCTCCGAAGTGGTCACGTGTCTGTACAAGGGCGCAGACGTCGATTGCATCGACAACGACAACAATACGCCCCTCATGGTTGCTATCATGGTGAGGCGTTTGATTTTTTTGGGATTATTTGATTTTGTGTAATTATTTGATTTTTTAAAATTTTCTGGGTTTATCATAAAATAAACCAACTGGCAATTAGTTTTTCCATACAACTTTAAAATTGCGTTCAGCTCTAACCCAACCACTCATTTTTCTGTTTTCACTCGATTTATCACTCGCCCATCCATTCATCCCCCCCCAGCCCATCAATCAACCCACTCATCAATTAACCCACCCATCCACCCACCCATCAACCCATCCACCCACCCATCAACCCATCCACCCACCCATCAACCCATCCACCCACCCATCAACCCATCCACCCACCCATCAACCCATCCACCCACCCATCAACCCATCCACCCACCCATCAACCCATCCACCCACCCATCAACCCATCCACCCACCCATCAACCCATCCACCCACCCATCAACCCATCCACCCACCCATCTAACAAACCACCAATCAATTCACCAACCCATCAACCCACCCACCAGAACGACAACCACCACTTGGTCAAACTGCTCTTGGCCTTCGGAGCAGACGTCAATTTGGCCTGCAAAGACCAAGACCTCATGGTCACTCCACGCCACAGAGCCGCTGCTTCCAATGGAAAGAACAAGTGAGTTCGCAATGTGTTTTGAGTAAATATTTATTAATATTATAATATAATTTGAAAAATTAAAAAAAAATTAAAAATAAAATTTCTATTTAGGAGTTTTAGATATATTAGTATATTCAAAATTTATAATTAGACATTTTTATTTATTATTTGGAAAATATAATTTTTTTGACTTTTTAAAATGTCGATAAATAACTTTATTTAAAAACAAATAGGGTTATAAAAGTAAAAATATGTTTTACTATGCATGCTTGCTTACATTACAAAATGCTTTATTTCAAATTTAAGCGATATTTATACATTTAGTCAAGTTTTATTTATCCTATTTCAACACTTTATCTATTATTATATAAGTATGAAATACTAGATATTCATCACTGACACAGCCCCAGTGATCACGCACACATCTGAGCAGACGTGTTTGCTTGTTTGCACGCCAGAGCAGGTGTTGAAACGCTTCTTAACAAAAATACTGAATTTTAAATGCGTTATTTGCTCTAAAAAAATCGATGAAATTCAATTAAATTATAAATTAATGAGCGTCCGTGAAAATGTAGAAAGTATTTAATTGAATGTTTTGTAAAACCACATTGATTGATTGAGTGTGATTGCACTAAATGACTGCCAATTTAGTCGACAACATCTGCAAACTTGTAAGAACAAGCGATTATCTCAACACAAGTTTCCTTCGCAATGTTCAGCACCCAAACACGAACATGGTGCACACATAATTTATAGAAAGCCGTAAATCTACGAATCGATGATTTTAAATCTATGAGGCCAAAGGCTTTTATCTGTACATTGTATAATGCTTTGAAGTTCAACTCTACATTCAACTCCTTCTTGAAGAAATAAATGACTTATACACAAAAAGTTCAATATCTATTGAGCTTGGTTTATATTTCTATGCAAAACCACACCATCCCAACTACACTTTCCTTCATCCTTCCCACCACCCTCACCATCATCCTCTTCCATAACTCCTACACACCAACCTCCACACCACTTTTTCCACCATGCCCTTCTCACACCCCTTTTCCCACCATGCCCTTTCCACGTCCCTTTTCCCACCTTACCCTTCCCACACCCCTTTTCCCACCATGCCCTTCCCACACCCCTTTTCACCCTCCCCATCATCCCAAAACCCAAACCCCCCCCCTCCCCCACCAGGGAGACCATTCTAGCCTACCTGCACTCGGCGGGGGCTGAGAGGTGTGAGGCTGGAATGAAGGACTGCAACTCGGGTTGTTCGAACAGGGGAAGCAACAACGGAAAAGTGAACAAGAGCGTCGACCACAGCCACCCCACTTGCGATGACGACCTCACCATGGAGGCGTTGAGGGGTGAGTTGGGTGGGTGGTGCGGTGAGGGGTGAGTTGGGTGGGTGGTGCGGTGAGGGGTGTGGGGTGAGTCTTAGTGGTGTGGTGAAGTTGTTTGTGAGGGTGTGGAAATGGAAGAAATTGTGGTAATGTGGGAAGGTTGAAGAGTGAAGGGGTGGAGAGTGTGGAGAGAGGGTGAAATTTAAATGCTGTAGAGGGGAAGGAGGAGGGAATTGTGAGGGTGTGAAGACGGTGGATTGAGGTGGGTCGAAGGGGTGTGAGAGGTAGGTGTGGTGAATGGAGGAATTATGGTAGGTAGGGGTATTGTAGTGAGCTTCATATTATAAAAATAAACAAAAACCTTCTCATAAATACAGTAATTAAAAGTATTTAAGTCAAAATAATTCACAAAACAATAACTAAACGAAAACACATTGACTAAAATCAATAGCTTTAAACTAATTAAAAGTCATCGACTAACTGTCTCATTAACGCCTAGCGCTGTGGACGCATTGCGACAACGAGGCGTTGAAGAAGGCTGAGGAGAGGTGTGCCATGAGGGAGGAAGTGGAGGAGGTGGAGGGAGTGAAGGGGGAAGAAAGAAAGGATGGGGTGAAGAAGGACGCTCCGGGACTAAGGGTGGGTTAAAGGGGGGTTGCGGGTGTGGGTGGGTTGAATTTTCCACTCACAACCACCATGGAAACAACTCCACAGCTCCACCAAAACTCTTCCACGCCCAACATAACTGAAACCACCATCACACTTTCATCACTCCCACCACCACCGAACGCCCATCAAACCACCAAATCATCACCATAACCATTGCCAAAATGCCCACCAAACCCTTCAGATTCTGACGATAAACGCCGGAAGGCTGGAGGGCTTGGCGATCCTGAGGTCGCTAATGCACCTGGAGAAGGCCTGTGAGAGACCCATCAAGGAGTGCTTCGACTACATCGGAGGCAGTGGCAGTGGCGCCTTCATCGCCCTGGCCATCATGCAAGGTGGAGGCAAGGGTGGGGAGTGGAAGAAAGTGGAGGTGGAGGAGGAGGAGAAAGGGGGTTAGATAGGTGAAGTGAGTGGGCTAAAGTGGTGCATTGTGGGAAAAAGATGTGGAAAATAGGAGGAGTGAAAGAGAATAAGGGGGTTTGGAAGTGAGAATGAGGTGGTTTCATGTTGGATGTGGGTTCTGTGTGGAAGACCCCACACTTCTACTATTTTCACACAACCACATCTACCCACAACTGAACCTCCCACCCGCAAATAAACATTCCAGACAAGCCAATCAGAACGATCTTCAACCTGTACTTGGAACTTTGCCAAGAAGTTCTCTACAGCGACAAAGGGGGGGAGGAGTGTACGGAGAGGGAGTTCGATGCACGTCTGAAGGCCATCTTCGGAGAAAACAGGAAAATGTTCGAGTGTACGGGAGCCAGGTGGGTGGGTGGGTGGGTGATTGGGTGGGTAGGTGGATGGGTGGGTGGGTGGGTGGGTGGGTGGGTGTGTGGGTGGGTGGGTGATTGGGTGGGTAGGTGGATGGGTGGGTGGGTGGGTGTGTGGGTGGGTGGGTGGGTGTGTGGGTGATTGGGTGGGTGGGTGGGTGGGTGGGTGGGTGGGTGAGTGGGTGATTGGGTGGGTAGGTGGGTGATTGGGTGGGTGGGTGGGTGGGTGATTGGGTGGGTGGGTGGGTGGGTGGGTGGGTAGGTGGGTGGGTGGGTGGGTGGATGGGTGATTGGGTGGGTGGGTAGGTGTATGTTGAGTTTAGTTGGGTAGGAAGGGAGATGCTTGCTTGCACGGCTGTAAAAAGAATCAGACATTCCCTGTCTTGGGATTAAACGTCATCGATCTCTCTTCTTTTTCTCCACTTTTCCTTCCTTCTTCTTTTTTCTTCCTTCCTTCCTTCCCACTCTCATCTTTCTTTCTAACCTTCCATTTTCTTCCGCCCCCCTTTCCCCCGCCTGTCCATTCTTTTCCCACCACCCTCTCCCCCCCTCCCCCCCACTTCAATCTTTCTCCACCACCCTCTCCCCCCCCCCCCACAACACTCCAATCTTTCCCCACCACCCTCTCCCTCCCCCCCCCCCCACATTTCATTCTTCCCCCACCACCCCCCCTCCCACACCAGAGTGGTAACGACGGCATGCAGATATGACGACAGACCTCTCAAGAAGGTTTTGTGTCGCAACTACGAAATACCAGGTGCCAACGTCTCTTCCCGCAGGAAGGTGGAAACCTACATGAAGGCGTCAGGTGAGTTCGTGCCAGAGATTGCTTTTCTATTTTTTTTTTGTGTGTGTTTATTTTCACAAATGTTAAGTTTTTTTGGGAATTAAGTTTTTAATTCTTTAAATTTTGTTTAAGCTATTGTTGAATATTTTTTACATTTTAAAAGTTTCCATTCTAAATTTGCAAACCAGACGTTTTGTGCTGGAGGGCGTGCAAGTGGAGTGGCTTCGCTGACGCTGGTCTCACCAGTAAGTGCCATTCCCACCACTATCCAACCTTCTTCTAGCCCCATCTTTCCACGGTTCCAACATCATTACACCATCACACCCACATTCACCTCTTCCTCCCTCCACCACACATACCTTCCACCTCTTCCTCCCTCCACCTCTTTCAACCCACCACTCTCTCCACCCCACCACCCCATCCACAAGGCTCCTCAAAAACGTTCGTGGATGGATGCCTGCTTGGTGCTGATCCAACGATGGATGTCCTCTTAGAAATCCATCATGCCAATGCTGCTGCCGTCAAGGTGTTTGTTGTTGTTCTTGTTGGGTTAGAGATGAGTGTAGTTGTTGTTGTTGTTGGGTTAGAGATGAGTGTAGTTGTTGTTGTTGTTGGGTTAGAGATGGGTGTAGTTGTTGTTGTTGGGTTAGAGATGAGTGTAGTTGTTGTTGTTGGGATAGAGATGAGTGTAGTTGTTGTGGTGGTTGTTGGGTTAGAGATGGGTGTAGTTTTTTTGTATAGTTGTGGTGAAGTTGGTGGTTGTTGTTGGTAGAAGTTATCACCTTCACGCAACTTGTAGCCTCATTTCTTCACAAAATAAACCTAACAATGCAACATTCCACTTTATGTCATCGCCACCCACAAAACTCCACCTATCCATCTACCCACCCCCCTATCCATCTACCCATCTCCCTTGCCATCTACCCACCCCCCTATCCATCTACCCATCCTCCTATCCATCTACCCATCCCCCTATCCATCTACCCACCCCCTATCCATCTACCCACCCCCTATCCATCTACCCACCCCCCTATCCATCTACCCACCTTCCTATCCATCTACCCACCCCCTATCCATCTACCCACCCCCCTATCCATCTACCCACCCCCTATCCATCTACCCACCCCCTATCCATCTACCCATCCCCCTATCCATCTATCCATCCCCCTATCCATCTACCCACCACCCTATCCATCTACCCATCCCTTTATCCATCTACCCACCTTCCTATCCATCTACCCACCCCCCATCCCAGAACGGTGGTGTCGAGAGGCCGGTACACCTGGTGGTTTCCATGGGAGCGGAGTGTTCCCTTATGGGACTGGAGGAGTCATCGAAGGTGGAGGGCATGGAAAAGATGGATGAGGAGAAGAGGAAGGAGGTGCTTGGAAGGCTACTGCTGGAATATGTGAGTGCTTGTTGTGGTAGAGGAGTGAGGGTCGATGTCGGAAAGGGGGGTTTGTAGTGAGGGAGTTTGTAGTGAGGGGTTGAGGGGTTCGTAGTGAGGGGTTTTGTATTGAGGGTGGAAAGATTTGTGGATAGGGAAAGAAGAAGGAAAGGAAGTCGTGAGGGTGGAAAGAGTTATGGGTAGAGGTGGAATAGGTGATGTTGTTAATGTTTGTGAGGAGGTTTGAGAGAAAGGATGAGATTGATTTGGCTTTAAAAGGGTCCAATTATACATAAAAACTAAAACTCAAGAATCCATTACTTTCAGTTCCATCATCAAACCTCCCTTTACCCAACCTTTTCCATTTTCCACTCACTCCCTATTAACCCTACCCTTTTCTCCTTCCCCCCCTCTAAAGTCGCAGCACACAGACAGCCACCAAGCGATGCAAGCTAAATCCTGGTGTCACATGGTGGGAGCGCCCCTGATCCGCTTCTACCCGAACACCCCAAGTTTGCCGCCAGCGAGGGAGGTCTTGAATGACCCGGTCTGTCTCGGTAGCTACATCTGGGAGGTCGAGATGTACCTGCGGGAACAGTCGAAAAGGTTCCAGAAAGTGGCATCCCTTTTGTGCTAGAGGGGGGTTCTTAGAGGGGGGGGGGGGTGATTGGTTAGGGTTGGTTGTTAGAGGGAGGTTGTTTGGGGAGAGAGAGACTTAGTGTTTGTAGGAAGGCGATTGGGATTGGAAGGGATGTTGTGGTGTGTTTGTGAAATGTTTTTGTGTTGGGAAAAGTTTTTTTCTTGAATAGTGAAGGGTTGAGGGTGAAGGAGGGTTGTATCTAAATGAGCGAGGGGTTGAGGTGGCTGGAGTCTGCTAGATGAGTCAGTGGCAAGTAGAAGGTAGAATGGCTACAGCTTCTACCACAGTCACGACAAGCGCAAGTACCACCACCACTACCACAACCACCACCACAACTACCACTTCAGCCACCACAACCACTACAACCACCACTACAACATCCCTCTCATCGATCGAACGCTAATTGAGTTTTTGAAACATCTTCTTGTATCGATTTTGATTGACTTAATATTCATCATCATCATTACCCTCATGATCATCATCATCACCATCCTCATCATCCTCATCATTCTCATAATCCTCATCATCCTCATCATCATTACGTTACGGTGCGGTATTTTCAGATAAATACTAACAAATTCAGTTTACAATTGTTGTATCCAAACACAAGTATCATCATCATCATCATCATCATCAGGCTTTTAAAAAATAAATTTAATCGTCATCATCATCATCCCCATCCTCAGCATGATCATCATCATCACTACTATTTTTTAAAAATCTTCTTCTTGCGAGGGACATCAGACTTGAAAGTAGAACTGGTGGATGAATACGAGGCCAATTAAATACCAATTACCCTATTATAATTATTCAATTAAATAAATGATTGAATTAAATCTTTCAATTTGAATATATAAAGTTCTATTTGTTATGACATTATATTCATGATGTAATCATATTTAAGTTGCAATGGAGGGTGATTAGATTTGTGGTGAATTCACTTGAATAAATGCACGCATTGGCCCTACTTATTTAAATTAAATGCTTTTAACTTTGAAGAAATTTTAATCATAATATTTCATTAATATTATTAACAAAGAAAATATTAACAATATTAAGATTGAGAATAATTAAATTTAATATCTACAATACGCAAAACTACTATAAGTTTTCATTTTCAATTAGCTGGGAATTTGCAAAATTAATTAAAGATGTTTATTATAGAAGGGTGACTCACTGGCAAGTGGTGCAGAAGGGCGTGTACTGGCAGAAGACTGTTGAGTGAACAATGAGGGGGACTAATTCATATCCCTTCCATCTACCACTACCCAATTCTATTCCCCTTCCTTCTCCCCCTTCTCTACCACTACCCAATTCTATTCCCCTTCCTTCTCCCCCTTCTCTACCACTACCCAATTCTATTCCCCTTCCTTCTCCCCCTTCTCCACCACTACCCAATTCTATTCCCCTTCCTTCTCCCCCTTCTCTACCCCTACTCAACTCAATCATCCCCTCCCTTCTTCCCACTCTCCACCACTACCCAATTCTATTCCCCTTCCTTCTCCCCCTTCTCTACCCCTACTCAACTCAATCATCCCCTCCCTTCTCCCCACTCTCCACCACTACCCAATTCTATTCCCCTTCCTTCTCCCCACTCTCCACCACTACCCAATTCTATTCCCCTCCCTTCTCCCCACTCTCCACCACTACCCAATTCTATTCCCCTTCCTTCTCCCCACTCTCCACCACTACCCAATTCTATTCCCCTTCCTTCTCCCCCTTCTCTACCCCTACTCAACTCAATCATCCCCTCCCTTCTCCCCACTCTCCACCACTACCCAATTCTATTCCCCTTCCTTCTCCCCACTCTCCACCACTACCCAATTCTATTCCCCCTCCTTCTCCCCACTCTCCACCACTACCCAATTCTATTCCCCTTCCTTCTCCCCCTTCTCTACCCCTACTCAACTCAATCATCCCCTCCCTTCTCCCCACTCTCCACCACTACCCAATTCTATTCCCCTCCCTTCTCCCCACTCTCCACCACTACCCAATTCTATTCCCCTCCCTTCTCCCCACTCTCCACCACTACCCAATTCTATTCCCCTTCCTTCTCCCCCTTCTCTACCACTACCCAATTCTATTCCCCTTCCTTCTCCCCCTTCTCTACCACTACCCAATTCTATTCCCCTTCCTTCTCCCCCTTCTCCACCACTACCCAATTCTATTCCCCTCCCTTCTCCCCCTTCTCTACCCCTACTCAACTCAATCATCCCCTCCCTTCTTCCCACTCTCCACCACTACCCAATTCTATTCCCCTTCCTTCTCCCCCTTCTCTACCCCTACTCAACTCAATCATCCCCTCCCTTCTTCCCACTCTCCACCACTACCCAATTCTATTCCCCTCCCTTCTCCCCCTTCTCTACCCCTACTCAACTCAATCATCCCCTCCTTCTCCCCACTCTCCACCACTACCCAATTCTATTCCCCTTCCTTCTCCCCACTCTCCACCACTACCCAATTCTATTCCCCTCCCTTCTCCCCACTCTCCACCACTACCCAATTCTATTCCCCTTCCTTCTCCCCCTTCTCTACCCCTACTCAACTCAATCATCCCCTCCCTTCTCCCCACTCTCCACCACTACCCAATTCTATTCCCCTTCCTTCTCCCCACTCTCCACCACTACCCAATTCTATTCCCCTTCCTTCTCCCCCTTCTCCACCACTACCCAATTCTATTCCCCTTCCTTCTCCCCCTTCTCTACCCCTACTCAACTCAATCATCCCCTCCTTCTCCCCACTCTCCACCACTACCCAATTCTATTCCCCTTCCTTCTCCCCACTCTCTACCACTACCCAATTCTATTCCCCTTCCTTCTCCCCCTTCTCCACCACTACCCAATTCTATTCCCCTTCCTTCTCCCCCTTCTCTACCCCTACTCAACTCAATCATCCCCTCCCTTCTCCCCACTCTCCACCACTACCCAATTCTATTCCCCTTCCTTCTCCCCACTCTCCACCACTACCCAATTCTATTCCCCTCCCTTCTCCCCACTCTCCACCACTACCCAATTCTATTCCCCTTCCTTCTCCCCACTCTCCACCACTACCCAATTCTATTCCCCTTCCTTCTCCCCCTTCTCTACCACTACTCAACTCAATCATCCCCTCCCTTCTTCCCACTCTCCACCACTACCCAATTCTATTCCCCTTCCTTCTCCCCACTCTCCACCACTACCCAATTCTATTCCCCTTCCTTCTCCCCCTTCTCCACCACTACCCAATTCTATTCCCCTTCCTTCTCCCCACTCTCCACCACTACCCAATTCTATTCCCCTCCCTTCTCCCCACTCTCCACCACTACCCAATTCTATTCCCCCTCCTTCTCCCCCTTCTCTACCCCTACTCAACTCAATCATCCCCTCCCTTCTTCCCACTCTCCACCACTACCCAATTCTATTCCCCTTCCTTCTCCCCACTCTCCACCACTACCCAATTCTATTCCCCTCCCTTCTTCCCACTCTCCACCACTACCCAATTCTATTCCCCCTCCTTCTCCCCCTTCTCTACCCCTACTCAACTCAATCATCCCCTCCCTTCTCCCCACTCTCCACCACTACCCAATTCTATTCCCCTTCCTTCTCCCCACTCTCCACCACTACCCAATTCTATTCCCCTTCCTTCTCCCCACTCTCCACCACTACCCAATTCTATTCCCCTCCCTTCTTCCCACTCTCCACCACTACCCAATTCTATTCCCCTTCCTTCTCCCCACTCTCCACCACTACCCAATTCTATTCCCCTTCCTTCTCCCCCTTCTCTACCCCTACTCAACTCAATCATCCCCTCCTTCTCCCCACTCTCCACCACTACCCAATTCTATTCCCCCTCCTTCTCCCCACTCTCCACCACTACCCAATTCTATTCCCCTTCCTTCTCCCCCTTCTCTACCACTACCCAATTCTATTCCCCTTCCTTCTCCCCCTTCTCCACCACTACCCAATTCTATTCCCCTTCCTTCTCCCCCTTCTCTACCCCTACTCAACTCAATCATCCCCTCCCTTCTCCCCACTCTCCACCACTACCCAATTCTATTCCCCTCCCTTCTCCCCACTCTCCACCACTACCCAATTCTATTCCCCTCCCTTCTGCCCACTCTCCACCACTACCCAATTCTATTCCCCTCCCTTCTCCCCACTCTCCACCACTACCCAATTCTATTCCCCTTCCTTCTCCCCACTCTCTACCACTACCCAATTCTATTCCCCTTCCTTCTCCCCACTCTCTACCACTACCCAATTCTATTCCCCTTCCTTCTCCCCACTCTCCACCACTACCCAATTCTATTCCCCTTCCTTCTCCCCCTTCTCCACCACTACCCAATTCTATTCCCCTCCCTTCTCCCCACTCTCTACCACTACCCAATTCTATTCCCCTTCCTTCTCCCCACTCTCTACCACTACCCAATTCTATTCCCCTTCCTTCTCCCCCTTCTCCACCACTACCCAATTCTATTCCCCTTCCTTCTCCCCCTTCTCTACCCCTACTCAACTCAATCATCCCCTCCTTCTCCCCACTCTCCACCACTACCCAATTCTATTCCCCTTCCTTCTCCCCCTTCTCCACCACTACCCAATTCTATTCCCCTTCCTTCTCCCCCTTCTCTACCCCTACTCAACTCAATCATCCCCTCCTTCTCCCCACTCTCCACCACTACCCAATTCTATTCCCCTTCCTTCTCCCCCTTCTCTACCCCTACTCAACTCAATCATCCCCTCCCTTCTCCCCACTCTCCACCACTACCCAATTCTATTCCCCTCCCTTCTCCCCACTCTCCACCACTACCCAATTCTATTCCCCTTCCTTCTCCCCCTTCTCTACCCCTACTCAACTCAATCATCCCCTCCCTTCTCCCCACTCTCCACCACTACCCAATTCTATTCCCCTCCCTTCTCCCCACTCTCCACCACTACCCAATTCTATTCCCCTCCCTTCTCCCCACTCTCCACCACTACCCAATTCTATTCCCCTTCCTTCTCCCCCTTCTCTACCCCTACTCAACTCAATCATCCCCTCCCTTCTCCCCACTCTCCACCACTACCCAATTCTATTCCCCTTCCTTCTCCCCACTCTCTACCACTACCCAATTCTATTCCCCTTCCTTCTCCCCCTTCTCTACCCCTACTCAACTCAATCATCCCCTCCCTTCTCCCCCTTCTCCACCACTACCCAATTCTATTCCCCTTCCTTCTCCCCACTCTCCACCACTACCCAATTCTATTCCCCTTCCTTCTCCCCACTCTCTACCACTACCCAATTCTATTCCCCTTCCTTCTCCCCCTTCTCCACCACTACCCAATTCTATTCCCCTCCCTTCTCCCCACTCTCCACCACTACCCAATTCTATTCCCCTCCCTTCTCCCCACTCTCCACCACTACCCAATTCTATTCCCCTTCCTTCTCCCCCTTCTCTACCCCTACTCAACTCAATCATCCCCTCCTTCTCCCCACTCTCCACCACTACCCAATTCTATTCCCCTTCCTTCTCCCCCTTCTCTACCCCTACTCAACTCAATCATCCCCTCCCTTCTCCCCACTCTCCACCACTACCCAATTCTATTCCCCTCCCTTCTCCCCACTCTCCACCACTACCCAATTCTATTCCCCTCCCTTCTCCCCACTCTCCACCACTACCCAATTCTATTCCCCTTCCTTCTCCCCCTTCTCTACCCCTACTCAACTCAATCATCCCCTCCTTCTCCCCACTCTCCACCACTACCCAATTCTATTCCCCTTCCTTCTCCCCCTTCTCTACCACTACTCAACTCAATCATCCCCTCCCTTCTTCCTCTTCTACCACTATCGAACTCTTCCCCCTCCTTTCTCTACTTCACCACTCCCCAAAGCTAACCCTAACCCTAACCCTTACTTAACCATTCCCCCTTTATCTCACTCCAGCCATGATCAGCTTTCCTAACTTCAAATTCAGCTCAATTTTCAAATTTAGAAATTAAGCCACAACGAACCTTCAAATCAACAACCTCCACCCCCATGCCCCATTTCCAACCCACCCACTCATGACCACTCGACCAAACTATCCACCCATCCACACAAACCAACCGTCTACCCCCCCCCACCCCCCACATCACCACCAGCCCCTCACTGGATAGGCAGACGGAACAAATGAAACCCAATTTAATGAGTTTCCTATGGCAAAAACAGGCAGCTTTGTGACCAAGGGGTCGTGAGGGGGGTAGGGAGAGACCAGGGTGGGTGGTGATGTTGGGAAGGTAGAGGTACTGGGTTGGAAGGGGGGGGTGTAGAAAAAGTAGATATACTAAAAAGGGTAGTGGAAAGAGATGGTGTTAGGAGAGTAAAGGTATTTGAGGTGAGGGGGGTGTTAGATTAGAGGGTCAAACAACGGTTGAATTAGGGTAGAATTTTTGATTAAAGTGAGATGATTATAGTGGATCAAGGTGGGTGATCATTGTGGATTAGGGTAGAATGATTATGATGAATTATGGTTGATTATAAAATATGTAACAATAATGGCGGACTAGTAAGATAAAAATAAATAAAATAATAATGAAACAAATATATTTAAATTGGAAAAAAATAAATTATTATTATACTATTAATAATAAAAAGAATAGCAGACCAGTAAGTATGCAAGACTGCTTGTGAGTTGGGAAAGTTTGAGGTAGACCCCATCCAAGTGGTCTGTCGCCTGAGTGCATGGAAGAAAAATAGATGGATGAATAAATGGATGGATGAATGAATAAATGGCAAGATGGATTGATGGATAGATGGATGAATGAATAAATGGATGGATGAATAAATTGATTGATGAATAGATAGATGGATGGAAGGATGAATAAATGGATGGATGGATATGCCTGTTTGAGGAGGATTGAGTCGTTATCTAGAATGCAGGCGTCAATCTTCACTCCCTGATGACAATAATAATAATTATTATTATTAGCTATTAGCGAATATTACTCTCGTATTCGCTTCAGGCTGAAAAAATCACCATCATCATCATCATCACTACCATCACCACCATCATCATCATCGTCATCACCACCATCACCATCACCATCATCATCGCCATCACTACCATCACCATCATCATCATCATCGTCATCACCACCATCACCATCATCATCATCATCACTGTCATCATCATCATCATCCTCACCATCTTCTGTGCTGTGAAGACAATGGACATGAAGTTCATGTACTGAGATGAATTGTCCTTTGAGCCCTTGATGACCTTTGTGGTGATGATGATGATGCTGATGGTGATGATGACGATGATGGTGATGATGCTGATGATGATGGTGGTAGTAAAGATGAAGATGATGGTGATGATGATCTTATTAATCATACTAGTATTCGTGGAGACAAATGTTCAGTTGGTTTGAGCTGTTTGGAGATTCTGTTGATGTCTGTGAGGATGAAAAAGATAATGATGATGATGATGAAGATAATGATGATGATGATGATGAAGATAATGATGATGATGATGAAGATAATGATGTTGATGATAAATATAATGATGATGATGATAAATATAATGATGATGAAGATAATTATGATGATGATGAAGATAATGATGATGAAGATGATGATGAACTCACAGCAAAGGGCCATGCTTAGAGCTCCAGTGAGGATGCAGTCTGTACCAATGCTGCTGTCATCGCCTGTGATGATGATGATGATGGTGGTGGTGAATTGACGATAATGATGGTGGTAGTTAAGTGTTGTGTGGTCGAATGGTAATAGAAGAATGATGATGATGATGATGATGATGATGATGATGATGATAAGAATGATGAAATGAACAAAACACTCCAACCAGACCAACCATTCAGAATCAACTCTTGCAACTCGGCTCTTATGGTGTTCTCAATGAGGCAAAAGCCCTCGTATTTACCTCCACTCGACTCTCCCCCACCCCCCTCCCCATGCCCCCCGACTGAGTCATCAATCCTCGTTTTAGGACAAACGAATCGACTGGTTTGGATACATTTTGGATTTATTTTGACAATTGCTCAAATAATTATGATGATGATAAAAAATAATGAAGATGATTATAATGGATGATATTAAAGCATTAACCAATTAGATGAGTTAATGATAACTAATTAGGTAGACCCAATAAACTCATCATTAATTAAGAATAAATCATTAATTTACTTGTGGTTTCCATGGTTCGCGACCACTGCGACCTGGTTGTAGGCTCCACCCATTAGGAAAGTGTTGAGGAAGAGCATCAGAGAATCGACCCATGTGGTGAAGGAGATCTGAAAAAGTAGTGGGTGGTTGGATGGTTGGGGTTGTGTGGTGTGGGATGTTGGTGGTGGTATAGTAGATGGTCATAAGATGGTGGATAGATTTTTATTACTATGTATTATCATAATTTTTTTCAATATCGTTTTTTATTAAAAAACCTCAGGGTTTTTAGACACCGCCTGTCCCCACCACACTGGATTGGCGTCCAGCACTACCACCAAAAGTTCAATATTCTTTTCAGTCATTATGCAACAAAGATTTTAATGAAGAAATATACATTATTTTAAATACTTTGAAAAGCCATATTTATTTTTTTAAGAAATAAGCATGTAGAGGAATTTTGAAAAGCAAGTTTTGAAATTTTAAACAATTAAAAAGTGGTAGCGATTATAAGTTTAAATTAGAGTTGTGATGATTTCATAAAAAATATTTTTTAAACTAGAAACTTTGTGAAAATAATTTTACTTTAATAAAAACATCAGTTTCACAATTTTCCAAGTTATTTAAAATTTTTGAAATTGATTTTGTTCATTCATAAGACAAATAGGTTACAGTAAAATGTTCGGACACCCATAAAGTTCAGACCCCATTCTTTTTCAGTCAATCAATCAATTGTGCAGATTTATATAGCGTATTTTGATAAAATAAAAAACGCTCAAGAGCATTTTCGGGAAAATAATTGTTTTTTTGGGCCTTTAGTTCGTACATAAATTGTAAAAAAAACAAGCATGTTCGTGGTAGTAATTAAGGCTAACAATAATAAGACTCGTAACTGAATTCAAATAATATTACAAATAATTTAATTTGACTAAAAATAGAATGAATAATGAGAAAATATCTTAAATATTTAACAATTTAGAATTTTTTTGAATTCGTAGAAAAATATCTATGTTTTCTATAATTGGAAAAATGTTTAAAACGTGCGAATATATTGGTATTTTACAGTGAAAAAAAATAGTGTTAAAAAGTTTGAAAATGTATTTTAAAAAATAAAATAAAAATTTGGAAACCCCTATAAACTATTTTTTGGTTCACACGTCATCAAAAAGATAAAACAACTTCAAAACTAAACAACAACAAAACTAAAAATAAGAAACCAAAAATTTAAACATTGAAAAAACGATACTTTGTTTTTTTGTTTTCCAATATAACTTTTTTAAATTTTATTTAATTTGTTAAACATTGAGACCTAATGATGATGAGTTTAAACAAGGCCGAAGCAACGAACGACGGCTTGACGAAGGTAATTTTAAAGTTTTTATTTCCAAATAATAAAAATATTAAATTTATATAGCTGTACCAAAGACCTGATTTAACCATTTGGTCAAATACGAAATAAAATATTAGCTGCAACGTCAAAAATAGATTTTAAAACATCCGTAAAAACGGTTTTTAGCTGAGATTGCAGTTTAAAACTCATCTGAAAAAACATTCCAAACAATCATTTATGCGCTCTCACGAAAGTACGAAGCGTTTTAAATTAAAAGGCTGAAGTAACTGCAAACTGATTTGAACGACTAACACTTGATCACTATTGGAATACAGCCAAATAAATCCGTCCACTATTCGTAAAAGGCCGGATAAGAAGAGACCAGTGTTATTTTCTAGCATGATCCAGTTCGTACCTCATTACCTCAGACTGGCAGCAGAGCTCCAACCACCACGGTCTCAAAGCTGTCCAGGGTAGCGCCACTCTTGCTTCACTCCTCCACCACTCTTCCACTTCTAAACCACTTCTTCACCCCTTTTCCATCACTTCTCCACCCCTCTTCCACCACGCTTCCACTTCTCCACTTCTCCGATTAATCGATCTAAAACTTCATTCACAAATTAACTTCCACATCGATTCATTTATTCGATGTGTTTACTCCTCCTCTACCTTCCGCTTCACCCATCCACTTCTCATCCTTCCACCCATTGACTCGTCTTATCTCTCCACCCACCTACACACTCCCCTAAATCACACACCAACCCAACCAACCAACCAACCCACTCATCCACCCACCCAACCCAACCCATCTACCCACCACTCACACACGCAGATGCTCGAGAAGATCTACCCCTACCAACTGCCCTCAGCCTTCGCCAGAACACACCTCGAATCCCTATCAGCCCTCGAGATCGACAGCCAACCATACCCCTACCGTCTCACCAACATTGTCGCCACCGTGGGTGAGTGAAATGGGAAAATGGAGAGGGGGGTGGTCGAGTGGGAGGGCGGTTAGATAGGTGGTTGGATAGGTGGTTGGATAGGTGGTTGGGTGGGGGGTGAGGCGAGTGGGAAATGGGTTAGATGGGTGGAAAATAGCTGAATGAGGGTGGTGAAAAAGAGAAAAATTAGAAAAATGCGAATTGAAATGTAGGTAAAAAAAGTTAACGGACATTTTATTAAAAAAAGTATTTAACAAAAAATTAAATAAACAACGCCATAGTGGTTTGGCGAAGAAAGTTATTAGACAGTCACTTGACTTTGACTCAATGGCACCAAGGTCCTGCGACCAACAACGTGGAGATGGTGGAGAAGATGATTGAGGCTGGATGTGGGGCCATCAGACTGAACATCTCACACGGCACCTACGAGGTCATCCATCCATCCATCCATCCATCCATCCATCCATCCATCCATCCATCCATCCATCCATCCATCCATTCATCCATCCATCCATCCATCCATCCATCCGTCCATCCATCCATCCATCCATCCATCCATCCATCCATCCATCCATCCATCCATCCATCCATCCATCCATCCATCCATCCATCCATCCATCCATCCATCCATCCATTCATCCATCCATCCATCCATCCATCTATCCATCCATCCATCCATCCATCCATCCATCTATCCATAAATTTATCCATCCATCCATCCACTCATCTTTCCATCCATCCATCCATGCATCAATCCATTCATCCATGCATGCTTCCATCCACTCACACATCCATCCACTCACCCACCCATCCATCCACCCATCCATCCACTCACCCACGCATCCACCCCTCCCCACAGGACCACCGACAGATGATCGAGAACGTCAGGACAGCTGCAGCGAAACACTGGTTGCCTGTCTGCATCGGCATCGACATCAGGGGACCCGAGATCAGGACTGGTGTCCTCAAGGGGGTGTGTGGGGATAGGTGAGGGATGTGGAAAAAGATGGGTTGTTGAAGGGGGAAAAAAGGAGTGGGAGGAGTGGGTAGGAGGGGAAGGGGGTGAGAAAGAGGGGGTGGAGTGGGTGGGAGGAAAAGGGGAAAGAAATGATGAAAATGTGTGATCGGAAAGAGGGAACGATGAGTGAGAGAAAAGATGTAGGGAAGTGAGAGAAAAGGTGGAGGAAAGTGAGAGAAAAAGGGTGGAGAGGGTGTTGTGTGAAAGAAAGTTGAAGATAAGTTGAGAAGAAAGTTGAAAGAGAAAGAATTAGTGAAGAGATGAATATCTCAACCTTCAACCTGCCAACAACGCCCACCAAACCACCTGACCAGCCCACCAACAACACCCACCAAACCACCTGACCAGCCCATCAACAACACCCACCAAACCACCTGACCAGCCCATCAACTAACCCACCAAACCACCTGACCAGCCCATCAACTAACCCACCAAACCACCTGAC
>OX030966.1:4756392-4763892 GCA_943735955.1 Piscicola geometra | reverse complement strand
GGTGCTGCCCATCTGGTTCAAAGGTGCGTGGTGGGTTGGGTTGTTGGGTGGGTAGTTAGAGAGAAGTGTGTGTGTGTTGGGTGGATAGGTGGGTGATGGGTGAGCGTTGGTAAACAACAAAGTTGGTGAATGGGTGGAAGGGTGAAGGGAAGAAAGTGTGTCGTTTGAAAAGAGATGGATGGAATGAAGAGACGCAGAAGTTGGGAGAGAGAAGGGAAGTGTGAGTGATCATCGCTTGCCTCCGAACCTCCAACGGAGTTCCCTTTCAGAGTTTTTCTCTCGTTCAGGCCCCAAGTCCACTCCCTTCGAGAAGGATGTCGACAATCGAATTCAACATGCTCTCAAGGTGTGTGTGTGTGTTTGTGTGTGTGTGTGTTTGTGTGTGTGTGTTGTGTGTGTGTGTGTGTGTGTGTGTGTGTGTGTGTGTGTGTGTGTGTGTGTGTGTGTGTGTGTGTGTGTGTGTGTGTGTGTGGTGTGTGTGTTGTGTGTGTGTGTGTGTGTGTGTGTGTGTGTGTGTGTGTGTGTGTGTGTGTGTGTGTGTGTGTGTGTGTGTGTGTGTGTGTGTGTGTGTGTGTGTGTGGGTGTGTGTGTGTGTGTGTGTGTGGTGTGTGTGTTTGTGTGTGTGTGTGTGTGTGTGTGTGTGTGTGTGTGTGTGTGTGTGTGTGTGTGTGTGTGTGTGTGTGTGTGTGTGTGTGTGTGTGTGGGTGTGTGTGTGTGTGTGTGTGTGTGGTGTGTGTGTTTGTGTGTGTGTGTGTGTGTGTGTGTGTGTGTGTGTGTGTGTGTGTGTGTGTGTGTGTGTGTGTGTGTGTGTGTGTGTGTGTGTGTGTGTGTGTGTGTGTGTGTGTGTGTGTGTGTGTGTGTGTGTGTGTGTGTGTGTGTGTGTGTGTGTGTGTGCGTGCATGTGTGTGTGTGTGCATTAGTTTACAACCCACCCTCCCTACCAGATAGCAGAGCAGAAGAACCTAGTGAGCATCAACAACTTCGTGGTGATCGTGCACGCCAGCAAGGTCGGTTCGGCCAGCACTGACAGCGTCCGTATCATCCAGTACTCGCGCAAATGAGGGGGATGGAGAAGGAAGGGGTTTGGTGGGTTCAATGCAAGTGGGTGAGCGTGGTGGCTTTGAGCGTGGTGGCTTTGATGGAAGTAGTAAATGGGGGTGTTTAGTTTCTATGTCACTTCATTGTTTTAAAACCCTTTCGAATGAGAAATATTTACCGACGCCACACACCTTCTCGACTCTGCATAGTCGCCCTTTCACCGTGCTTTTCAGCGGAGTTTGTTTTATTTATTTGAAATTATTAGCAACTTTTCAAAGTAAATTAAAACTTTTTAAAACTGACGATGAAAATTGTTCGAAAGAAAATAAAGTTTAATTGAGAAATTTTAGTGTTGAGGATTTAAAAAGAGAATTGAAAAAGATAAAAAAAATTAAAATGCAATAAAAGGTTTCTCGAAAAAGTATTATGAGATGAAATGGGTTTGTGAGGATGACAAAACCATAACAAAATAATTAAAATTTGTGAAAAAAGAATAAATATTGAAAAATTGTTTGCGTGGTACTTTCGAATTGATTTTTAAAATTAGTTTTTAAAATATTTTTTCTGTGTTTTGCTATTTCAAATCCAATTAGTACTTTTTCAAAAGTTTTTTTAATGTTTATTTTTAATTCTTTTTTTGTTTGTTTTTCAAATTCTAAAATAAAATACTAATTTAAAATTAAAAAAACTGTGTTTATTTTTCATTTCTATTATCTTTTTTCTTCAAGTGCAGAAAATAAATAATTATAATTTTTATGACTGCTATTCCGAATAAAAACGTAGAAGCTACAAGAGTTTGAAAGAATTAATTTTTTTCTAAATTAAACAAAATATATATTTCTATTTTAAAATAAACAAAAAAATGTTTTTACTCATTAAAAAAAATTCAGAAAAATGAAATCTAAAAACTAAATTGAAATGTCTACAACAGCCTGAACATACAAACGCGTACGGAATTTAAATTTATATTTTAGGTTTTGAACAAATTCACTCTTTAAAAAGTAAACATTTTAATAACAATTTAATCAATTGATTTTATATTTAAATGAATTGTAAATTTAAAATAAAGTAAATTATATTTATGAAATAGCCGTTGATAAAAAATTGTGTCAATAAACCGGCTATTTATTTTCTATTTAAAAAAATATTTGTTACAATTTCACACAAAAAAAGTTTTTTAGCTCAAAAATCTGGTGGCGTTCATTGTTACCTGGCAAGACTTCAGCCAGCACCTGGATCAATAAGGAGCGCATTAAACTCAATTGAATTCAAAGCTTCATTCTCGAAATAAAAATTGAAAAACCTGAATTTTTTATGTTTTGAATTATTTTGAAGAATAATTTTCATGAATAATTGGGTTTCTAAAAAAACCTTTTAGGTTTTCAAAAAGTAATTTATTTTGTAGAAAAACATTTTTCCAAGAATTTCGTGATTATTTAAAGCGAATCTCTTTTAATTTGTCTCCTATTTGGAGTAAAAAAACTATAAAAAATAAAAAACAAAAAACTGATAACTAAAAAAATATTTTCAATAAACTTGCGGAGTATAAAATAAAGTAAGTTTTTATAAAAAAAGAATCATAAAAAAATTTCAACGAATGAGTATTGTGGCAACCGTGCGTACATCAAAAAATAATTTGTGCATACAAAAGCTTATTTAATCCACATTCAAGACTCTTTTCTACAAAAATATATTCTTTTTTATTTGCAAAATTAGACTACTTTTCTATTTTTTCATTTTAATTTCAAAAGTCCGAAACGTCGTTTCAGTTTTTAACGTATTTTTTTATGGACAAAATAAAATGCACATTACATATACAATATAAAAATGACAATAAACAAGGTAATGCCATTAACTTATAAGTCGGTTTTCCTTTTCCCTTTTTTAAAAAACTGGAAAAAACATTTTGTTTTTTTTGTTTCATTTATAGATATTCTGGAGTAGTTTTTTCTTAAAAACAATTCTTAGAAAATATTTTTAAAAATAGTTGATTTGGTTAAAAAAGTACAAGATACAATAATTTTTGTCGAACACCACCCACCACAAAAACCCAAACTTCACCCATTTTTCTATTTGCTATTGAAAAACAAATAAAAATGTTAACTATTTTTAGTTACTCATTTTTTATTTTCTTTACGAAAAAAAATTAAATAGTTTTTTGTTACGACTTTTTTTCCATATTTTAAAGTAGAAAATATTTGTTTATATTCAACTTCTTCCTTTATCTCACAGCATATGCGACACCCTCTAAGCACACATATAACCACACATACAACCACACATACAACCACACACACAACCACACACACAACCACACACACAACCACACATACAACCACACATACAACCACACACACAACCACACACACACAACCACACATAAAGACACTGAGTGAAAGAAAAACAAAACGAATGTAATCATATTGATCAAATTTGTGAGGTAGTTGGGTGTTTTGTTGAGTAAGGCCTGGATGGATGGATAAATGGATGAATGAATGAATGAATGAATGGATGGATGGATGGATGGATGGATGGATGGATGGATGGATGGATGGATGGATGGATGGATGGATGGATGGATGGATGGATGGATGAATGGATGGATGAAAAGATGAGTGCATAGACGGACGGATAGATAGTGGATGAATGAATGGATGAGTGGCAATTTCCCTAAAGAATAGAGAAGATATGAATGATGGAAAAGCTTATTAAATACTGAGACCTACAAAAACAATTTTGCAAAACCACGAAATAATTCAGAAAAAAACAAAATAAATATTAATGGATGTGTACAAGCTTGAAAACTGTAATACAAAAAAGATGGAATTGCTATGGAAATCACATTTCGAAGAAAAATGTACTTTTTTTTATCAATAAACTGCTTATCAGTTTTCATCTTTGTACGTTTTTAATAACTTTCAAATTTTGTTAAACTCGAAAAGACCTTTAGAGTTAAAATAAATGAATTAATATTTTTATTGACTTTTTAAAGGTAGAATGAGTTTTTTTCTCTGTGCGCACTCACTCATAATTTAGAAAAAATTAATTTTTTCAAACAAAAGTTTTTTCTCATTTTTTTCTTAATTTATTAATATAATTTTTTGAATCTATTTTTAAAAGTTTTTCCGAGAAAAAATAGTTTTATTAAAAAAACAAAACTACATTTGCAGTTGAAGCAATATCTATTGCATCATATTAGCGAAAATATTTTTTCCAAAAGTTGTTTTACATTATTAATTCCATTTATTTGCTTCATTCTATGTACTCGCATTTTTATCCGCAGTTTATTGACTTTTCTATTCTAGAAAAAAACAAGAACAAAAACTTTGAAACGTTTTTAGATATTCGGGAAAGATTTTTTCATTACAGTTTTCATTCTTAAAATTTTTTTTCTTCTTGATTAAAACTTTTAACGAAAAAAACTATTTTCGCGTTTAAAGTTTACATCAAAAACAAAAACTAGGAAACAGAAAAACTGATTTTTTTTTCACAATTGCCCTTAGTATCATCATCATCATCATCATCATCATCATCATCATCATCATCATCATCATCATCATCATCATCATCATCATCATCATCATCATCATCATCATCATCATCATCATCATCATCATAATCATCATCATCATCATCATCATCATCATCATCATCATCATCATCATCATCATCATCATCATCATCATCATCACCATCATCATCATCAGCAGCAGCAGCATCAGCATCCTCATCATCTTGTGCAAAATAATGCAAACTTTTACTTTTGCGGGGGAAAGGAAGACTAATAACTTGCAAAATCCCATTAAAATTAAATCTTTCTTAGAAAACATTTTTGTTTTTTACTTTGAATATTTTTCAATTAAAAATTGACTTTTCTTGAAAACGGAAATAGAAATCTTGAAAAAAACTATTCGAAGCCTGTCGTTTTTCTATCAAAAAATCATTTTAAAATCTTTTTTTATTTGAAAAAAAAAGTTTAAATGTTTTTAATGAATAACTTGAAATAACGTGTGAAAAAATATTCAAATATTATAAACTATAAATATAAACCAAATTAAACCTCATAAAGCTGCAAGCCTTTGAGATTGACTAAAAACGATTTTATACAAAGTTTTTATTGCAAAACGTTGGAAAATGTTTTTTAAAGATTGAAACAGTTTCTTAAAAAGTGGGCATATGCGTACGTTTTCAAGATTTTTGATTACTTTTTTCATTCCTCTTTTATTCATCCATCCATTTTTCTTCAATCCATCCATTAATCAATACAATTTATTTATCCATTACCACATCATCTCACCTGTCGTTCAACTTACAACCTTCACACTCTTTCTCGTCATCCTTCCATCCCTCTTCCACCACTTCTCCACCACTCCTTTATCACTCCTCCACCATTCTTCCATCACTCTTCCATCACTCCTCCACCACTCCTCCACCACTCCTCCACCACTCCTCCACCACTCCTCCACCACTCCTCCACCACTCCTCCACCACTCCTCCACCACTCCTCCACAACTCCTCCACTACTTCTCCATCACTCCTCCACAACTCCTCCACAACTCCTCTATTATTTTTTTTTATTTAATGAATATTTGTGTTTTCTGTATTTTTGTGTGTGTATGTGTGTGTGTGTGTGTGTGTGTGTGTGTGTGTGTGTGTGTGTGTGTGTGTGTGTGTGTGTGTGTGTGTGTGTGTGTGTGTGTGTGTGTGTGTGTGTGTGTGTGTGTGTGTGTGTGTGTGTGTGTGTTTTTATGTATATGTGTGTATATCTTTCAGCAACCCACTAGTGTATGCTTGCACATAAAGCTGGTGTACGTTTCAATTCAATTTAAATTTTTAGTTTTTATATTTTTTTCTAAATTAACTTTTGTCGTAATGAGATATATATTTTCCTTTTTTTCAATTTTTTCTTTCATTTAATTACCGTTTTAAAAAACTTTTCTTTCATTTGAAATGTAAAAAATGTATTTTCTTGCTAGTGAATAATGAATGTGATGGAATTAACGAGAATTTTAGGTATAAAATATATAAATAAAAAATTAAATATTAATTTAAGAAGAAGCGAAAAAAGTAAAATGAGATTTAAAATTAATTACACTTTAAAAAGATGAAGTAAAAAGTTGATGATAAAAAAAGTATAAAAAAGCTTTTAAAAAGCTCGTTAAAATGGAAATGTTTGAATAGATATTTTTTTTTATATATAAAAAACTAGTTATATTTTTTATGTTTTTAAAAATACATTAAACAATTTTAAAAAGTTTTTTTTCAAATCTATTTTTAATACCCAAAACATTTTTATTTTACTGTTTCTACAAAAATAAAATTGCATATTGCATTTTTAATGGCTTTATAAAAAAACTTTTTAATATTCAAAACTTTTCGGAAAAAAATTACAAAGATTGTCTGACATGAAGCGGCCTCTATTGAGGTTCATATCCTGTTGCGTGTATTATCTTACACACTTAATTCCACGCACATACACATAAACACACAAGTTCCTAAAAACACATAAACACACATGCTGCTAAAAACACATAAACACACAATTTCCAAAAAACACATAAACACACAAGTGACACACATAAGAATTCATAAACTCACACACACAAAAACACAGACACACACACATACACACATACACTCACGCACACACACACGCACACGCACACACACACACAAACACACACTCGCACACAAACATATATACATTCACAAACTCAATGCTAGAGCACACAATAGATATAGGCTAGGGTTGGAGTGGTACAAGGGTCTAGCTTAACAAGCGAGTATGCGTCAATCACAAAAGTAACAAGTAGTAACATGTTATTGGCCGGATATAGCAACAACAACATTAACAACAACATCAACAACAACAACATTAACAACAACATCAACAACAACATCAACACAACAATTAAACAACTGCTACTCTAGTCTTTCAACCAAACCATGGATATGGAAATAATTTGTGGATAAAACACTTGAGAGATAACTAACAACCGCATCAATTTGTGGATATTCCATGGTTACAACATTTAGACTTGTTACCAGTTGTGTTGCAAGGTTGGTTATAGTCTTGTTGAATTAGTCTTGAAGAATCGCTTTTTTGTGTTTCACGTTGGAGATTCTAGCCAGGAATCTAATCTAGAGTGAGTTCTTTATGTGTGCCATTCATCCATCTGTTCAGCCATCCATCCATTCATCTATCCACCTAGCTGTCCAACCATCCATCCATCCATCCATCCATCCATCCATCCATCCATCCATCATTTATACCGGAAAGCTTCAATTAACCGTAATGCCAGCCATAAAATGAAATAATGGCGACATTAAAAGTAATTTGCACACCATTGATTCCACCTCAAAGTTTGTGGCTTGAACATTAATGAGACAATCGTTGTAATTTATAAGGAAAAACCAACCCACTACTACCTCTAACACCACACTACAACCACCACACTATAC
>OX030966.1:4738892-4751392 GCA_943735955.1 Piscicola geometra | reverse complement strand
TGGATGGATAAATAGATGGATGGATAAATAGATGGATGGATAAATAGATGGATGGTGAAATAGATGGATGGATAAATAGATGGATGGATAAATATATGGATGGATAAATAGATGGATGAGTAAATAGATGGATGGATAAATAGATGGATGGTGAAATAGATGGATGGATAAATAGATGGATGGATAAATAGATGGATGGTGAAATAGATGGATGGATAAATAGATGGATGGATAAATAGATGGATGGATAAATAGATGGATGAGTAAATAGATGGATGGATAAATAGATGGATGGTGAAATAGATGGATGGATAAATAGATGGATGGATAAATAGATGGATGGTGAAATAGATGGATGGTGAAATAGATGGATGGATAAATAGATGGATGGATAAATAGATGGATGGATAAATAGATGGATGGTGAAATAGATGGATGGATAAATAGATGGATGGTGAAATAGATGGATGGATAAATAGATGGATGGATAAATAGATGGATGGTGAAATAGATGGATGGATAAATAGATGGATGGATAAATAGATGGATGGTGAAATAGATGGATGGATAAATAGATGGATGGATAAATAGATGGATGGATAAATAGATGGATGGATAAATATATGGATGGATAAATAGATGGATGGATAAATAGATGGATGGATAAATAGATGGATGGATAAATAGATGGATGGATAAATAGATGGATGGATAAATAGATGGATGGATAAATAGATGGATGGATAAATAGATGGATGGATAAATAGATGGATGGATAAATATATGGATGGATAAATAGATGGATGGATAAATAGATGGATGGTGAAATAGATGGATGGATAAATAGATGGATGGATAAATAGATGGATGGATAAATAGATGGATGAGTATACAGATGGATGGATAAATAGATGGATGGATAAATAGATGGATGGATAAATAGATGGATGGATAAATAGATGGATGGATAAATAGATGGATGGATAAATAGATGGATGGATAAATAGATGGATGGATAAATAGATGGATGGATAAATAGATGGATGGATAAATAGATGGATGGATAAATAGATGGATGGATAAATAGATGGATGGATAAATAGATGGATGGATAAATAGATGGATGGATAAATAGATGGATGGATAAATAGATGGATGGATAAATAGATGGATGGATAAATAGATGGATGGATAAATAGATGGATGGATAAATAGATGGATGGATAAATAGATGGATGGATAAATAGATGGATGGATAAATAGATGGATGGATAAATAGATGGATGGATAAATAGATGGATGGATAAATAGATGGATGGATAAATAGATGGATGGATAAATAGATGGATGGATAAATAGATGGATGGATAAATAGATGGATGGATAAATAGATGGATGGATAAATATATGGATGGATAAATAGATGGATGGATAAATAGATGGATGGATAAATAGATGGATGGATAAATAGATGGATGGATAAATAGATGGATGGATAAATAGATGGATGGATAAATAGATGGATGGATAAATAGATGGATGGATAAAAGATGAATGAAAAATAACGATATTTTTACCTTTGGTTGATGGGCTGTATTGTGAGATTTAGTGAGGTTTGAATACTCGAACAAAGGAGTTTAGGTGGGTGAGAGTCGTAAATTAAATGCCCTGTTGAGATGCCGAATTAAATTGTTTTCTTGTTGTTGTTTTAGTGTTGTTGTTGTTGTGATGTTAGAGAATTTTTTTAGTTTTTTTGTGACTTGTTGTTGAAGATTTTTATTTATTTTTCAGTGTTTTGAAAAGTTTAAGCTCCGCTACTGTAAGGTCCAAAAAATCGAAAGTATTTCTAATAAAGTAAAATACTTGAAAAATAAAAGTTTTGAAATGGCAAAACTTTTATACAAAATCGATGACTCACAGTTTTTTGCAATAAAAAAGTTTTTTTATGGAAGCAGCTTTTGAATAAAGTGCTTTATGCTGGAAAAGGTAGGAGGGAGTGGAAATGAGTAAGTCAATAAAAACAAAAACAAATCAGCCGTAAAAATATAGAATGTAAAAAGATGAAGAATGCAAAAATAGCTTGAAAATAACCAAGAAAAAAAGTAAAAGGATTTGAGTTTAAAATGCTTTCAAAAAAGTGGAAGTTTCAATCATTTCTTTTTCAAAAAATGTTGAACAAGAAAATTGAATTGCAAAAATTTTGATGAAAATTGAATGGATTTGTACTCAACATTTCAAAGAAAGATTTAAAAGGCATGAAGTTAGTTCTGAGATTAGAGCTGGAAAATCGAAAATTGGAATGGAATGTTTACAAAGGGTGGTACCTCAAAAAAAAAGAAATAATATAGGTAAAAAAGAAAAAATAAGAATAGAGATAAAATACTCAAAATAATAAAAATAAATAGGAATAGAGATAAAATACTCAAAATAATAATAATAAATAATAATATATGAAAAAAATATATAAAAATATTATCTGAGAACGAAAAACCCTCAACTGTATTGAAAAGATAAGTAATGCTGGCATTGCTAGAGTTACAAAATATTATTTAGTGTGTATGCCGGCAACTTTACATCGCAATAAAAAAAAGGCAGTAAATAATAAAATAGTCCTACATAGCTGAGAGTTTTGTTCATTTTTTTATATAATTGTTTTTCTGCTTTGATTTTTGTTTTGCTTAGTTTTGATTATTTTTTCGTTTTTTTTCGGTGTGGTTTTTGTGTCATAAACAAACTAGGAGTTTGGTTAGTGTATATCTACGATTTTTTCTTATCATTGTATGTGTTAATGTCTTTGTGTGTGTGTGTGTGTGTGTGTGTGTGTGTGTGTATGTGTGTGTGTGTTGTGATTGTACGTGTAAGTGTTTCAGGGCTTGTATGTGTGAATAGGCTGAAAAATAAGTAGGTCTAGTTAATTTTCACATTAGTCATGATGATGATAATGAGAATAAAAATAATTAAAATGGTGCTGATGATGATGATGGTGAAGGCTACCTCAGTCTAATAGCTCAAGCAGTGATAAGTAGCTTGAATAATTTATTTGAAATGATATTAGCAATCATTATTTTCATAAAAAATACCAGCATCATCATCATCATCATTATCATCATCATCATCATCATCATCATCATCATCATCATCATCATCATCATCATCATCATCATCATCATCATGAGAGTGGGTGTTGAAGTGGTGGTTCAAAGTTCTATTCGTATTTGCTCGGATAATTTCCTCCCTCTTAATATCAATCTTTCGAAAAGCCATTTTGGAATTTTAAAAATGTAAAAAATACATTTTTAAACACTGTCTCTGGTTCGTGACCATGAAAACTGAAATAAAGTTCAATTAGAACCAGTTCTGGGCCTTTGTGGGAGCTCTCTGACACATCTACACCCGCCACTGCGGCAATTCCCTTGATTCTTAAAACCTTATTATTACCCATAAGAATACATTCAAAAGTGAAATCATGATAAATGAAAATTAATGCGGCACATCAGGAGACAGCTGCCTCTGTGAGTCCCTTTTGGGGCACAACGACCGAAATGCTGAGTTTTCAGCATAATTATTTGTTACATTTCCCAGTTCGTCAAGGAAAATTTCTTAAAAATTTGTTTTTTTAAAGGGCGTATATTAAGTAGTGGAGGTCATCTCATAAAGAACCAACATTTTTATTGTGGAATACTTTTTGTATAAATATGAATTTTTGAAAAAAAAGTTATTCAAAAAAAAGAAAGAACAAAAAAATGTGATTATTCAATGGAATAATATTCACAAAAATAAACAGTAATCAAATAAATAATTTTGTAAAGTAACAGAAAAAAAGCATAAAAATTCCCAACAAAATTTCTAAATAATTGGAACAAGAAGTTTGAAGATATGCTGGAATTTATGCTAATAGGATCACGCTCTCAAAAATGTAGGCGAATTTTTTTTTCTATATTTTATATATATATTTCTATTTTTTTTCTCTATATGATCAATTTTTCTTTACTTTTATTTATTTATTTAAAATGTGTATATAGATTATTTTAGAATTTTTATAAATATATTTTAGATTATATTGTTTGAGAAAAATATTAAAATAAAAAAAGTTCTTTGTGATTTTTTTGAAGAAGATGGAAAAAATGTTTATAAAAAAACATTTGTGCAGAAAAATCACAGACTAAAAAAGAAACTAATTAATTAGTGAAGAACGCAATCACGCATAATTTTTTAAACAAACACATACACACACACACACACACACACACACACACACACACACACACACACACACACACACACACACACACACACACACAGACACACACACACACACACACACACACACACACACACACACACACACACACACACACACATACAACACACACACACACACACACACACACACACACACACACACACACACACACACACACACACACACACACACACACACACAGACACACACACACACACACACACACACACACACACACACACACACACACACACACACACACACACACATACAACACACACACACACACACACACACACACACACACACACACACACACACACACACACACACACACACACACACACACACATAAAGCCTGTTCAGCATTAAGGCCGTTCTAGTTCATGTTTGCACGTTATTTATTTCGTTTTGTTTTTATTTACTTTCCGATTCTGTTTTTATTTCTTTTCTTCTGACAGTTTCTTTGTTTTCCTTCAATCTCTCATGATTTATCTTCTTGGTCTGTATCATGTAGTGATATATTCTAACCCCCCCCCCCTCTCCCTTTTCATTCATGTCATCATCATCTTCTCCACTACTATTATCATCACCACAATTATCATCCTTATTCTTACCACCATCATCATCCCTACTACCCTCATCTTCACTACCACCATCATCCTATTATTATCCCATAATTATTTTCCTTCCTATCATCATCACCATCATCATCAACATCATCATAACACCACCATCATCATCATCATCATCATCCTTCCCATCATCATCAGAACGGAAATGATGTTATCTTAAGTAGGTCAAATTAAGAGTACCATCAGCCCAACATCACAAACATTTTGGTAGAATGGATGGAGCGATGGATGGATGGATGGATGGATGGATGGATGGATGGATGGATGGATGGATGGATGGATGGATGGATGGATGGATGGATGGATGGATGGATGGATGGATGGATGGATGGATGGATGGATGGATGGATGGATGGATGGATGGATGGATGGATGGATGGATGGATGGATGGATGGATGGATGGATGGATGGATGGATGGATGGATGGATGGATGGATGGATGGATGGATGGATGAATGAATGATGTTGGGGAATATTGTGGCAAGGATGAATATGAATCAACAAACAAAACAAAAAAATTGTTTTTTTTATATATAAATAAAAATGTTTACAAAGGCAGATATAATGCAGCGAAGAGTAATATAACCAGCAGCGTTCTAAGCCTTTCAGTGATATCAATCAAAAAACTGTTTTAATGTGCATTTTCATTTATTTCTAGATCCTATTCCATGTAAATGGATTCATTTACAACGCCTGGGAATTAGAGTTAAATGTAAATTGAACCATTTACAGAGATTTCAGAAATTTAATAAATGTTTTATCATTTTTTTGAGTCTTGTGACGACGCAGGTGTCATAAAAAACTACTTCAATATAATGATAATAATAATAATAAACAATAAAACATTAATAAAAACAAAAGGAATAATTAAATAATAGTAATAATAATAGTAATATTAATGACTAACATTTACACTTTAATTCAAGTAGCTCTCGATGCCTGTCATACCTCAATCTTTCAAGCTTTCTTTTTATTATTATTATTATTATTATTATTATCATAATCATTGCTATTTTATATATTTCTTATTTAATGATTATTATCTTTTCAATACTCCTCAATCGAAGTCACTCAAACATTTAACATCCTAACACATGTGTTTGAGAACCTTGCCTGCCTCCTTCACATATCATGACCTGAATAATCTGCTCTCATTAAATGTTGACCCATTTCTTGAACTAGAATATAATTAACTTGGGTTATCTCGAGTATTTTGAATGGTAAAAATAGTTTAATAACAAATAAAGGTGGTAGTTATGGTTTTGATTTTGTAATTATCAATAAACAAACCATGAACAGTATCATAATCATCACGACTAAAAGCATCACAACCGTCATCATCACTCTCACAAATCCTATTACCCTTATTTTCATCTTCATTTTCATCATTAGATTCATCATCAAAAGAAACTTAAATGACAAGTTAAAGTTTAATTAAAGTCGTAAAAAAACTTCTTTTTTTCGCACCATTAACAGATCTTCTACAGATTTGAAGTTGACAGCAGCAACAAAATTGATAAAATTTAAAAGTCAAATGTTATGTCTAAACAGCCTCAGCAACTACATCAACAACAACTACAACAACAACTACAACAACTACACCAACAACAACTACCCATATAAACACTACATCCGCTGTGAAGGCCATCAAACTATAAAACCACCTCCTACGTCATCGTCAACATCATCAACAATCAAAACAACAGCAACATCATCAACAACAACAACAACAACAAGCAACAACGAACACTCAACCCCCAAGTCATGTTGAAGAAGTTTAAAATGATGGTACAGAGAAGTGAGGAAGATGGCATGATGGATGGAAGGAGGGATGGATTGATGGATGGAAGGAAGGATGGATTGATGGATGGAAGGAGGGATGGATTGATGGATGGAAGGAGGGATGGATTGATGGATGAGATGAGGATGGATGCGCCGAGGAGGGATGCAAACAGAAAATCCGACCAAAAAGTCGATATTGAAAAATATCAAAATCTAAAAACCTACCCAGAACACATAAACAACAACAACAACAACAACAATGCACCCCCTAGCATGAGCAACCATATATACAAATACAACCACAGACACTTTAAGCCTCACTCTGAATCCCACTACGTGCCCCTCTCCCTCCCTCCTTCTCTCCATCCATTTCCTCTCACTGCCAAACCATCTTCTTCTCATACGTCATCATCGTCATCATCGTCATCATCATCATCATCATCGCCATCATTGCCATCGTATTGTATAGCATCACCCTCAGCATCTACATCATCATCATCAACATCATCAACATCATCATCATCAACATCATCATCATCAGCATCATCAACATCATCATCAACATTATCATCATCAACATTGAGCTGTACACAAAGTGAAAACAACGCTAATATGATTATAAAAAGTAAACAAGATAATAAAAATTTCAACAACAAAAATAACAACGATTTAAATACAAAATATAATAACAATAATAACGGTTTAAATACAAAAAATAAAAACCACGATTTCAATACAAACAACACTAACAACAACAACAAAATCATAAAAAATTTCAACAATGACGTATCAGAAGACACTAAAAACAAAGGTAACAGCACGACGCCACTCAGTCAATACGTCATTTCGCCAAACAATAAACCATGTGATGACGACATACAAGAAGACAATATAAAAAATGGAAAAAACAACAAAAACGTAAACAAATATGATGATAATAAAAACAAAAACAATTTACATAACAACAATAACAACAAAGATTTTATAAATAATAAAGGCATTAATTACAATTATGTTGGTGCTAGCAATTCAATAAATAATATTCCTAATGAGTGCATTAGTGCTTTTAATAACAACAACCAAAACAACAATATCAACAACCAAAACAATAACTTCACAAATTACCATTGCAACAATGATAATTCTTATCTTGATGATAAAAACGTGATTGAAAGAAAAACTGAAGATATTGGTGATATAAATCATAAAAATGATAATAAGAAAAACAACAAAAACAATCATAATAACTTTATTAATTATAACAACAACAAAAGAGTACTGTTGAATGCAGATTGTCAGATAGACTCTCTGAGGAGTTCACATCAAAGGCTGATTCATGAAGGAGATAACTGCAACAACAACAACAACAACAACAACAACAACAACAACAACAACAACAACAATGATTACAATAGAAACAATAACAATGATAACAACAATAACAAACTTAACATAAATAGTAACAATGGTAACAACATTAACAAACTCAACATAAACAATAACAATGGTAACAATGTTAACAATGGTAACAATAACAACAACAATAATAATAATAAAAATAATTTTAATAATCATAATCATACCCTAGATGGTTCTGATAACTGTTGTATTAAAAACACTGATGGTTTTGATGATAGTGTTAACAACAACAGCAACAACTACAATACCTTCAACCATGATAACAACAACAAAAATATTACTTTATCTGTTAGTGTTACCACACAGCAACCCTTTACTCCTATACATGCAACTACTATCATCACCAACTTTTCTTCTATTACCATCACCACTCCAACAACTACTACCCCTACTACAACGATTATTTTGCCTACAACTACACACAACAACACTGAAACTAGAAAAACACCTGATAGTTGTGATTTCAACAATTCAAGTGAAGTACTTTTGCCTCATTCTTTTCTGAGTACTACTACTTCTACTACAACTACTACTACTATTACTACTACAAATACTACTACTATTACTACTTCTAACACTACTACTATTTATACTTCTACTACTACTGCTACAATTACAACTGCTATTACCACTACAAATACTAATTCTACTCCAACCTATACTAATAGTACCACTAATTCTACTGCTAATACTACAATCACTTCTTCCATTAGTACTGCTAACACTACTATCACTTCTTCTATTAGTACTGCTAATACTACTATCACTTCTTCCATTAGTACTGCTAACACTACCTCTACACCTGATCCTTCAATAACTGAAGCATCTTGTACAAATTCTAACAACTGTGCTACAAATGAAAACACTTCATCTGTTACAACTGAACCTTCCATCAACAACAACAACACCAACAACAACATCACCATCAACAAAATGACTGTTTCGGCTACAAACAGCTGTACTTCTCTCAAAACCATCACCAGTTGTTGTAGTGCTCCCTCTACTACTTCCGCGAATACTACTTATACTACTACTAATACTGTTTATAATACTACTACTGCTACTGCTAGTACTATTATTAATAACAATTTTAATATTAATAACTCTACTTGTACTTCTACTACTACTATTACTACGACCATTACTGCTACTACTACTACGAATACTGCTGCTGCTTGTAATACAAATACTAATAGTAGTACTAGTATTACTAATAGTTGTACTAGTAGCAGTAGTACGATGGCAAAAGAAGACGAGGAGATGGAGAGACAAATGGATGGAGGAGAAGAGGGGATGGAATGCATTTACAGTGGCAGTAAAGGGCGGGAAAAAATAGCATCAAATAACAAAAATAATAATAATAATACAAATAATAATGGCAATAATGATAATAATAATAATAAACATTATGAAAACAATCATTCGTTATCAGTAGATTCAGATAAAGAAGTCAAAAATAAAAACAATAGAAGGAATAATTTAAATAACAATGAAACTAATGGTTCGGATAATAGATGCGATTTTTATTCTATAAATACTTATGAAAATGTAAATAATAATAATTTTTGTTTTCGTAAAGAAAAACACAACTTGATTGTAGGTAAAAATCATATAAATTTACAGCAAAACATTTCAAATAAAACCAAAGAGGATAAAAATATGGAAAATAGCGATTATGACAAGATAATGGCTGGCAAGGTTGATTTACGTAGTAATGATATCAAGATGCATGATGATGATGATTCTGATAAAAACAACAACAACAACAATACCGCTACTAGTACTACTACTACATCTTCTTTTACTATAGCTACTACTACTACCATTACCAATTCCACTGTTACCAGCAACACCATTAATTGTACTACTAATACTACCACGACGACTAATAGTATTACTACTGCAACTGAATCTTCTTCTAGTACTACCAGTTTGGCTACGTCACCTGATCTTGAAGGGCTGAGAAGTGGGATGAGAGGTAAGGGTTTAGGGATTTCAAATGGATGTTGCAATTAAAATCTATTCATATTTACTCATCCATCTGTACCAATTCCTCCACCTTTATTCATCCATTCATACCAACTCATCCACTCATTGGTCCACCTATCCTTCCATCCTCCCATCCACTACATTCATCCACTTTTAAATTAGTGAATGCATGTTTGTGTGCAAAATTACTTAGAGATAAAAGTGAAGTTATAAAAAACGATAAAAACGATGTTATAAAAAAAGATAAAAGTGGAGTAATAAAAAATGATAAAAATGAAGTTATAAAAAATAGTAATAAACCGAAACATTGAACCTTCAAGAATACACCCGGGACACTAAAAAAATGTTTAAAAATACACTACTTGTATTTTTATTTCCCATTAAAAAACGTGAAACAAGGGAATGTCATTAATATTTGCATAAAAAGACCAGTAAGTAGTTTATTCTTTGAAAAAATATTTTTTAATTTGCGGGCGTATATTTACTGGTCTAGAAGGAATAATAAAGAATCGATTTTTTTTTATTTCTAGAAAATATTTTTTCATCGTAAAAGTTTTTAAAATAAAAATCTTGAAAGTTTTTTAAATAAAAATCTTGAAAGTTTTTTAAATAAAAATCTTGAAAGTTTTTTAAATAAAAATCTTGAAAGTTTTTTCACAAATAAATATTTTTTACAATGATCAATATTACTTTATTCCTTGAAAAAATTATTTTTTGAACTTCAATAAAAATAAAAATAGTTCAGAAAAATCTAATTTATGGGCTCATATAAAAGAGAGAGTTTGTGAAAGAAAAAGAAAAAAATAAGTTAGAAAAATTGATGGGGTTAGAGGGGGTAGCCACAGAAATCTCCATTCATTTCTCACGCTGCAATTAAATATTTATTGCTGGATTAAAAATGTTTAAAAATAAAGCTTTTGCAAGAAATATTTGCCCCATAAATTTAAAATGAATTCAAACCAGATTAATGTGGATTAGTGATGTTTTTGCAAACATGAATGCAAACCCATATGAACATGCATGTAAATAACACAGTGTTCTCACGACCCGACGAGCCTGTTCTCCCTCCAAACTGCAACTACTACCGAAACAACGACTCATCCACTCATCACAACAACAACAACCACAACAACATAAACATCAACAACAACCACAACAAAAGCAACCAAATAAATCTTATTAACCGTGATAAAAGCAACATAAATACTAACACTATTAGTAACAACTACAACAACAACAACTACAACAACAACAACAACTACAACAACAATAATATTGGAAATAGTAGTAGTAATAATGAGAGTAATAATCTTAAGAACATTCCACCACTCATTGGTATTACTCATCCACATCCGCCTCCCGAAAACATAAATAACAACATTAACAACCAAAACAAGAATAATAATATTAATAATAATCCCTATCATCATATAGTGAGTGATAATTGGGGTAAAGAAAACAAAGAAATAGTAATTTCCAACAAAAATCCGCTAAACAAACCTTCAAACCACTTTTTCAATCAACAACAAATCTACAACAATGACGTCAACAACAACTATAACAAAAGCAACAACAACTATAACAATACCAACTACAACAATATTAACAACAACAACAACAATAACAATATTAACGAGTGCAACAACAAAAATGACAACTTAGTCGATCACAGGGATCACTTTCCTAGTCCTTCCAGCATTGGCAGTAATGATACCAAAAAGAATAACATCAAAGGCAACAACAAAGCAAATAAAAACAAAACAAACAATAATAACTTAAATAAAAAACCCACTGAGATGAATTCGAACACCCTCCAAATCCCCCAATCCCCCATCCCCACCCAAGCCACCCATCCCTTCCACCCCAGTCATCCATCCCCAACCTCATCATCAAGCCAGTTATTTCCATCCATCCCTCAATCATCCAATCATTCTTCCTCATCCCTCTATCCACCTTCCATCCATTCATCTTCCTCCAATCCCTCCACCCACCCAACCCCCTCAAAATCTGTCCCACCCATCCCTCCACAATCTCCAAGAGACCTTCCAAATTACAACAACCACAACAACCACAACATTAACATCAAAAAGAACAAAAATGATAACAACAACAACAAAAACGATAATAACAACAACAAAAAAGATACAAACAGCTCTACAATGAATAATTCAACTAACCCATATTTCCAGCATCATCATCATAACCAAAGTCATCATTATCATCCCCAGCAGCAAGCTCATCCCACTAAGTATAGCGATGAATTTAACAATGGTGAAGGAAACAAAGATCATCATCATCATCAGAGCACATCTCAACAACACAAACAACAACAACAACATCAACAACAACAACAACAAAAACCACATCAATATCGATCGTCATCCAGCTTAGGATCGGATTGCTACAACAACAAAAATAACAAAATCAATAA
>OX030966.1:4701392-4736392 GCA_943735955.1 Piscicola geometra | reverse complement strand
TACATTTTTTTCCTCCTTTACAAATACTTCTACTTCAACTACTTCTTCTAGCAACACCCCTACTACTAATACTACTACTACTACCACCACCACTACTACCACCACCACCACTAACACTACTACCACCACTACTATTAAATAATTAATATTAATTCCAATAATAACAACCATAAAAAGAGTAATAATAACATTAGTTTAGGCAGGGCTGCTGCTGGGGAATGCAAGTCTTATCAGTAATTACAGCGGCATCCATCACTTCTCATTTTTAAGCCTTAGTCATCATGCAAATAAAAATGTTAAAATAAAAATAGGTTTAATTGCTGTTTTAGTTTTAAATTTTTTTACATTTTTTTCTTCCAAAACTATAGTTTAGTTGTGCAATTCAAAAGCGTAATTGAAGTAAAATTAGAAGCAGACACAACACAACATTCTTCGTTTTAACATTTTTCCTTTTTTGTTTGTCTCTTCATGTATAAAATTCAATTTTAATATATTTTCATGTTTATAAATATATTTATACATACATACACATATATATATATATATGTGATTTTAGTTTCACATTTCTTCTATTGATTTATAATTTATTGTAGACTGTTTCAGTGTTTCAAACCTCAGAATAGTTTGTTTGAATGTGCCTATGGTTAGCCTAAATGAGGTTCAGTTTGTGTGAAAGTGTGTGTGTGTATGTGTGAGTCTATGTGTCTATATGTATGTGTCTTTGTGCTTTTTGTAGTTACAATAAAAACATTAAAAAATTCCAATTTTTTAAAAAATTGAAGTCACGCAATTTTTAATCTCCGTCATTCTAACTATCATTCTCACTTTCCTCTTTTTAATAGCTTCATCATCATCACAACTCCCCCTCTTTCTCCTCATCACTACCAATCTGCCAACACCACAACTTTTCCACCACCACCACCATCCACCACCAACACCATTCACCACCACCACCAAACAACAACCGAACCCTCCTCCCCACCAACCAGTTGAACAGTCTCCTCTCACCCTTCTACCTGCAGAGCTCCTACTACAAACTGCACCTGGAAACCCTCTGGCAACACCAGTACCCCTCCAGAGAGCTCCCCCCCATGTGGATGCTGCATCAGTTCCAAGATGAGTTGCTCAGACGGGCAACACAGCAACAACAGCAACAACAACAACAACAGCAGCAACAACAGCAGCAACAACAGCAACAATCTTCTTCCAAACACAACAACAACAAATGCGAGGAAAACAAGAATCAGGAGAACCGATCAACGTTTGTTTTGTTGTTGCTTTTGTTAATGTTGTCACTGTAGTTTTTCTTGGAGTGTGAAAGATTTAAAAACGTGTTAAAAAAAAAATAGAAAAAATCTAAAAGCCTATTCATCCACCAAGCACAAACCTTAAATTCACTACCCACACACCACCTATCCACCCCGTAGCAAACTCTTTTCCACCACCCATTTACCACACACACCCCTAATTCATTTTTTATCCACCACCCATTCACTCCCAATTCACCACCATTCACCACTCATTCACCACACACACACACAATATTCACCACACACACACCACCCATCCACTACCAATTCACCACCCATCCACTACCAATTCACCACCCATTCCCCACTCATTCACCACACACACACACAACATTCACCACACACACACCACCCATCCACTACCAATTCACCACCCATCCACCACACACACACCACCCATCCATTACCAATTCACCACCCATCCACCACACACACACCACCCATCCACCACCCATCCACTACCAATTCACCACCCATTCACCACACACACACACAACATTCACCACACACACACCACCCATCCACTACCAATTCACCACCCATCCACCACACATACACCACCCATCCACCACCCATCCACTACCAATTCACCACCCATTTACCACACACACACACAACATTCACCACACACACACCACCCATCCATTACCAATTCACCACCCATCCACCACACACACACCACCCATCCACCACCCATCCACTACCAATTCACCACCCATTCACCACACACACACACAACATTCACCACACACACACCACCCATCCACTACCAATTCACCACCCATCCACTACCAATTCACCACCCATCCACTACCAATTCACCACCCATTCACTACCAATTCACCACCCATCCACTACCAATTCACCACTCATTCACCACACACACACACAACATTCACCACACACACACCACCCATCCACTACCAATTCACCACCCATCCACTAAACACACACCACCCATCCACCACCCATCCACTACCAATTCACCACCCATTCACCACACACACACACAACATTCACCACACACACACCACCCATCCACTACCAATTCACCACCCATCCACTACCAATTCACCACCCATTCACTACCAATTCACCACCCATCCACTACCAATTCACCACTCATTCACCACACACGCACAGCCCTAATTTCCCACCAATTCACCACAACTGAATTGTTTGCTCGCTTATCACATGATTGAGTCACACTCAAGTGTGAGTCCATAATGCATGTAGTTGTTACTGTAATACTTGCATTCAATATGATTTATGCTAATAAAAAATGTATTAAAAATGAAAATAATTTTAATATAAAAATGAAAGAATACATATTTTTATTTTTAATATTTTATTTTTAAATCCAATATAAAAAAATTTAATAAAAAATAGGTTATTTTTACTTAGGACTCAATTGATTACATTCTACTACCCTAGGCTAGTTTTTTAAAGTTTTTGTATTGTTTCAGTTGTCTTATTTTTATGTTTTTATTACTGCATAATTTTATTTTTCTTAATAATAATTATACTTTTATTTTACATATCATTATCTTTTTATGTTTTAAAAATGTTGAAATTTATTTATTTGCTGTTTTATATTTGAAACTTTTTGATAATACTATTTTTAATTCTATTTAATTATAATTTTTTTTTAAATGCCGCCTATTTTAATGCAAAAAAGCATAAAATTTAATTTATAAATTTGAACAAAACATGTTAAAAAATTTATTTAATCTTTTTTATTTAATTAATTTGTGAAAAATTCTAAAAAAATAAAGATAAAAACTAGATGAAAACATTTCATAAAAATGTTTTTCTTTGAAATTCAATTAAAACTGAGAACTTGTATGGAATTATAAAGTTTTTTATTTGTTTTTTTATTTAAACTTCAATTTTTGTTGTTGTTACAAATATATATATATATGAATTTTTATTATAATAAATATTATTGTATGTATATATTTGCATACTAAAATAATGTTTTATAAATAAATATGGTGTATTTGAAACGAATGAAAAACTCTTGATTGTTTTAGTGGCATGATTCAAGATATAAAGAGCTTTTTTATGACTTTTTTATTCCTGCATTTTTAAGAACCTATTCAGGTCCATAAAAACAAATAATAATAATAATAATAATAATAATAATAATAATAATAATAATAATAATAATAATAATAATAATAATAATAATAATAATAATAATAATAATAATAATAATAATAAAATAATAATGACAAACAATAAAATAATGCAATAGTAATTCCAACGCAATAACCTGATATTTAAAAAAAGAGTTTAATTAAATTTGTTTTTTTGGGGAAATGCTTTTTCGTTTATTCAGACCGCGAATCAAATTCATTTTTAGATTTGATTTATTAGTTGTCAAGGTTGTTTTTATTAAATTTACAACCACCCAAACCACAAATCATAAATTATTCAGAGCGTGTAGTATAATTATGATAATAATAATTATTAGTATTTGTTTTTTTTTGGACACCCATAATGTTCAAACGCCAAATTTAAAAAAAAGTATTTTTTTTGGGGCTTTTAGATTGGACATAAATATTTAAAAAAGAATGTTCATGATGGTGATTATGGTGAGCAGCAATGGTACTCGAAAGTGAATTTAAATAATATTATGAATAATTTAGTTTGACTAAGAATAGAAAGACTAATGAGCCAATAATTTAAATATTTAATAATGTTTAAATCTTTGGAATTAGTTGAAAAATAACTATATTTTCGTAAATTTGAAAAATAGTTACTTAAGTATGCGAATATTTTGATCTTTCACAGTATTATTACTATTTGTAGATTTTTTACAAACTTGATAATGATGATGATAGTAAGGATGATGAAAAAGAAGGTGGTAGTGGTGGTGATAATGATGATGACGATGGTGAAGATGATGATAGTGAAGGTGATGATGGTGATAGTAATGATGATTATGATGGTAATGATGATGATGTTATGGCTGTACGTTACCTTATTTTTCTTCTGCTAACAGATGTTTCGTGTTATAATCACTAGCATTCTACTATTTCTATTCATCCTTATCATCAGTTTTTATTTTTTTTCATTTTTATAATTAGAACTATTATAATAACAATTTTTATTTTTGTTGTTGTTTCTTATTGTTATTATTATTTATTATTATCGATTATTGTTTTTATTCTTTTGGAATTGCTTTTACAAAAATGTTTTACATTTTTTTGTAAGGCTAAAAAAGGGCAAATTGAAAGAAAAATAATTTAAGGGAAAAGAAGTTTAATGGGATAAAAGATGGATGCATCAACTAAATAGAGATAGATAGATGGAGAAATTAATGAATGTATAGATGAATTAAAAAAATTAGTTAAAAATCACAAAACACTAGAATTTGTTAAAACAAAATATTAAAATGCTACGTAGTGGCGTGAACCCAATCGAATTTGAAGTCAAAAGAAGAAAATGTAAAACAGTAATGAAATATATTTTTAAATTATAAAAAATTAAATTGGTTTATTTTTGTTGCAATAACAATTTAGTTTGAAAAGCCAAAAGCTGGGTCGAGACAATGCTCAAATATCTAAAGGTTTTCTACTTTTATTATTGTTTTTAATGATTAATTAATTTTTAAAAAAATTAAAATAATGATTTTAAAGATGAAAATGAAACTTTTTCTTGGAATACAAAACGCAAAAGTACCATTTAATATTTAAATTTATAAATTAGAAAAAAAAGTTTTTATTTAAATATTTTTAAATTAGAAAAAAAGTTTCTAATTTATTTATTCTAGTTTTCAATATTTTTAAATTAGAAAAATAAATTTTATAGTTTTAGTTAGAATACTTTTAAAAGATGAGTTTTTAAATTCCAAAGAAAACTCCGGAAAAGCAATTTTTTATTCCTTGAATAATGAAAAAGGCTTTAGAATTTTTAATTAAATTTTTTGATGACATGATGGCTAGAGAAATGAATGATGGATGGATGAATGAATGAAAAGATGGATAAATGGATTAATTAATTAATTGAATAGGGATGGATAGACGAAAAGATGGATGGATGCATGCATGAATGGTGGAATTGAAAATGCGTAAATGGATGGGTGCACGCAAAGATTGATTGAAGAAAAAACCTATAAAAATATGATGAAAGAATAGATGGATGAGTGATCGAGAAGTAGGTGAAAGATAGATAAGATAATGGAGGAATGGTTTTTGAATGGATGATGAAATGACGGATGTATGGATGATGGAAAGGAAATGCAAGAACTTATAATTAAGATGGAGAATCATTATCATCATTTTGTTAAGATGGAGTATGTTAATCATCATCATCCTCATCATCATCATCATCATCACCATCATCATCATCCTCATCATCATCATCATCATCACTTCCTTGAGATGGAGTATTCTGTAAATAATCCTCCTGGAAAAAGACTTGTGCATTCTATATTATTCAATCTGCCACTTGGAATGATAGGTGGATGAATGAATGCATGGATGGAGGAATGAATGAATGCATTGATGAATGAATGAACAAATGAAGATAAAAAATGTATTAAAAAAAGCATATCAATCTTGTTGATAGGTTAAGCTCTATGAATGTGTGTGTGTGTGTGTGTGTGTGTGTGTGTGTGTGTGTATGTGTGTGTGTGTGTGTGTGTATGTGTGTGTGTGTGTGTGTTTGTGCGTTTCTATGAGTTCAAAAATGAGATTAAATAATACATTTATTGTTTTGGTTTTCACACACAAAAATAAAAAGACAGAAGAAAACACACAAACAATAACACAAAGATAACAACAAAGATCACAGCAAAGATCACAACAAAGATCACAATAAAGATTACAATAAAGATTACAACTTCACTTAATTCTTTTACACAAACAGTAATCACAAACAGAATTCTTATCGGCTGAGACACACACACATATCACCTCTTCGAAATGACACAAATTCCACAACCCTGTCAGAATATCTGAAACTAAACACTAAACACAGTAATAAGCATGAAAGTAAACTTCTATTTTTGGTTTATGAATATTTAATTTGAAATTTCCTTTTTAATTATTTGAGGTTTATAATTATTCAATTGAAAATGAATTCTCATGGTGAAGCCGGCTTCAAAAAGTGCTAATCCAAACTGCAAAAATAATTCGTCTTCATCACAAATTCCTTTCATCTCATCATCCCTTTCATTTCCGAAAGAATAGTTATTTTTAAAAGCTTCTAAAGAATCGATATTTAATTTAAAATCATTTTCATCGCATTCATGATCATCATAACCATCATCACTTCAACTATCATCATCATCACAATCATCATCATTATCCTCATCATCATCATCATCATCAATTTAAATAGCTTCATTGATTAGTTATTGAATTAGTTGTTGACACACCTGTGTGTGACCTGACCCCACAATCACATGCCACCACTACCACCATCATTATCATCACTCTCAACATTATCATCATCATCATCATCATCATCGTCATCATCATCATCATCATCATCTAGACTCTAGAAAACACTCCATTTTGTATTCAACCACATTTAAAAATAAATTGTTTTAAAATAAATATATTTATTATTACTATGATCAGTTTGCTTAAATATTGGTATTTCTATTATTTAGATTATCGATATTTTTGCTTTAAAAATAGGCAGGTTTGGTGATGTAGTGCAGAAGGGGAGGGGGCAAAGCTCCACCAGAGAAGACATTCATAAGCACACATACATAATACCGCAGTTCTCTGTTCGAACGCTCAAATGACTTTAGATTGAACAAGAACAGTGTGCAGTGTGTAAAAAAATATTTTTATTTAAAAATAGTTAAACTTTTGTTTTTTTATCAATCTATTTAAATAATCTATTTATTAAAATTCTTCAAAATCATTCTGTGATCACTATTCGTATTTGAATCGATGCAGTTATTCGATCGAATACGAATAAATTAATTTTTTAAACTTATTTGTTTCCGAGACAGGCATAAAGGGGCACAGCTATTTAAAAACACTTTAAACACACTACAAAATGTGTAGCTATTAATTCTATTGCAGAGCCTTTGTTACTATTAACTGTTACTTATATTTTAAAAGTATTTTGAATTGTATAAATTTATTTTCATTTTTATTGTTTTTAGGTATGCTTATATTATTATTTTTTAATAGTGTTTTTTATGTTTTTTCATAGTTGTGGTTTTTGTTTTTTCGAAGGTGGTTATAGAAGAAGAGAGCAAAGTTTGTTTATAAACTTTTAAAATAAAAATTATGTTTCATTTTTCTTGATTATTTTTTCTCAAGTTTTTATATATTTATATATTTTATTATTTTACTATTAAAAAATCTTTTTTCCTATAGTTTTTGTTTTGTTTACTGCTATTATTATTTTTTGTGTGCCAGTTTATTTAAAAATGCCATTCATCATTTGATTGACTCTTTCAAAAGTGTAGCAACAAATATAAAAAATAATAAAAAGATTTAAAATATAAACACAAAATACAATATTATTATAATATTATTATTATCATTAAATTTTTAAGAGTCGTCTGAAATTGAACTTTGTGATATATTCTAACAAATATCGAATGGCATTTTAGAGAGTCTTGAATGTCTATTGAACGAAATAAATATTTTTAAATAAAAAAATATATAGAAAAAATCAAAAATAATATATAATTTAGAAATTTTCAAGTATATATAATATATAATTCAACAATTTTCAAATATAAATAATATATTATTTAGCAATTTTCAAATATAAATAATATATAATTTAAAATTTTAAAATATAAATAACTCATAAATTTCCCAAAATAAATTAAAATATTCATAGAAAGAAAAAGCTTTTAATACACAAAAAAATGATGGATCGCTGTGAAGAAGATATCAATAACATTAATAAAACATTCTATTTTTATATATTGTAATTTTATAAAATACAATTAAATTTTGCACTTTGAAAAATAGCAGTTTTTATTTTGTAATATTATTATCACTTTAAGCTTTAGAGAAAATGAGCAAAAATAGTGGAAATGCATTTACTAATTTAAATAACACATTAAATTGAAATTAAGCTTTATAATTAAACGTATGACCTGATTAGGTAATGTTAATGCATTTAATGGAATAATCCAATAAATCTGTTTATTTAAAAACTTTCCAAGAATAAAATGGATCTTTAATGCTTCTTTATTTAGAAAATCTTTTTCCATCCACAGCTTTTGCTCTACGTTTAAAAACCACGCATATACTTTATAATTGAAATTCATTTTTTTATTTAAAAGAAAAAATTAAATTTATAAATATATTTAAACATTTCTTGCGAGAGTTGCCTTCAATCGAACGCTCAAGAATGCTCTTTTGAAATGAAATTCTCGCAAAAAGCTTCAAAAATCAATACGGGCTTGGCGCCCAACTTATTTATAGTTTGCTTGTATTGCCTGAGTCATGCCCGATACAACAGCCCCCCCTTCTAGATCTGCTTACTACCCATCTCTTCCCCTGTTTTCATAAAATCTTCATCCTATCTCCACAACATCTTCATCCTATCTACCCTCCCATCTTCACTTCCTATTTGCACCCATCCATATCTCATTTCTTACACATTTTCACTTCTTCGGCCACCATCTACTATCCACCACCATCTCTTATCCACCACCATTTTCCCACTTCTCCCTTTTTCACCTCACATTTAGAGAATGACTTTTTCTATCATCCTTGTCATCATCGTCATCCTCGTCATCATCGTCATCATCGTCATCATCGTCATCATCGTCATCATCATCATCGTCATCTTACCTATTCATTTGAATTTTAAAATTGGAGTAGTAGTATGAATGGGGAAAGATATTTTTTGATCGTGAAACGGGTGAAGCAGTGGTGATGATGACGATTGTGATGATGAAGAAGAAGATGATGATAAAGCGGATACTGATGTTGATTATTATAACTTTCACAACAGGTTGAAAAGACCAAACGAGGGTATTTCGAAAGAGGAGGTGGTTGCTAAAAAGAGCAACACATCTACCCACACTTCAGCATCGTCGTCATCATCATCATCATCATATCCTTCATCATCATCATCATCATTACCATCATCATTATCATCCCACCCTTCTTCATCATCTTCATTATCATACTCATCATCATCCTACCCTTCTCCAAGCTTTCCATCTCCCTTCAAGCAACCACCACTCGACCCGAAAGTCTCTCACCACTCCCCACATCTCCAAAAACACGAGCTTTTACAACAACAACAACAACAACAATTCTACCAACAACAACATCAACAACACCAACAACAACTTTACCACCAACACTTCAGTGGCCAACCTTTTGACCGCAGTTACGTTGTGAATGACTCGAGCTCGTCTGCTAAGGACGCAGTCAACCAGCACTTCAAGGTGTCCCTGCAGCTACTGATGTCTCAGAAGGTGCGAAGAGGGTGGTAGTGAGGGAGTGGGATGGCGTGAGTGGAGTGGTGAAAGGGGGTTGGGTGAGAAGGGGTAAAAGTGGAGTGAAAAAAGTGAGAGTATGGTGGAGGGGCGAAGTTGGTGTGGGAGTGTGTTGGAGTGGGAGTGAAAATTAAATGGGAGTGAAATCGGGTGGTGGAAGAGAAAACAAGTTGGTTGGTAATTGAACATATTGTTTCGAAGGGACTGTTTCATGCTTCATGAAGACTAAAATTCGGTTTCAGTATTTAATATTTGTTTTCTGGTAGCCTACGGTCTCAGGGAAAAAATGTCACTTTCTCAGAGCATCAAAACATATTCAAGTATCCCATTCCCTCTGCTAAAACACTCGTAAACCCGAGTAAACAGTGAATTCAGACCAATTGAGTTTGAACCAGTTCGGAGACAAGAGTTCTTTCGACGCATTCCTTCAAACCTTCGCGCTGAACTTGAGACCAAATTTATGGGACCTTCCCTTTTTAAGTGGCAAACACTCCTTGCAGCCTCTATCAAGTGCTTCTGTGAACAACGCCGTGTAGCAACCTATCAAGCTCAGCCTTTACGATGATCCAAAGAATTTTCGTAGATTTTCCGTTTGAAAAAGTGTTTTAAATGAATTTTTGTGTTTAAAAAGTAGGGAAATTTTAATGGAATGAGTTGTTTTATTTTTTTCAAATTTCTGCGAAGTAAATCGTGAAAGTGTCAAAATTTTAATGAAGGAAATGATTTCGAAGTCTTAAAAACTTTTGAAAAAAATATGCGAAAAATTTTTTTTTTTTACTTAACTCTAGCTTTTCATTAAAATTTATTTTTTAAAGTTCTAAAATAGCACAAACTAACGACTTTTTAAAGAAAACAACTAACATAAAAATGCGAGAGCCATAAATTAGCAATTATACCGTTGAAAATGGAATTTTCAAGTTTTTATAAACTTTTTACAATTTTTATTCTTCTTTTTTAAAAAAATTTTCTTATACATTTTTCATTACATGTGCGTACATTTACGTCGTGCATTTTCAGTCTTAAATAATACATATTATAGATTTTTAAAAAATATCAGACATTTTTTTCAAATTCATCGAATGAAAAGTTATGTAGCGTGATACATTTAATCCCAAAGCTTCTATCAAATCAATTATTCAAATAAGTGAATAAATGGCTTATCATGAAATTTAATGGAAAAGGATCATTCAATATTAAAACGAAAATAAAACTAATAAACCCCCATTAATATTCTTCCCTTTCTTCGTTTTTCCTCCAGCCTGAACAGTTGGATCCCAGGGCCAACAGGGGGAACCACCCCTTGGCCTCCCCCACGCACCCACATAGAGTGGACTGGATGGCTGACTCACGACTCTCGCCCTTCAACCAGCCAGAACAACAACAACAACAACAACAATACCTCAAACACCTTGAGTACGAACAAGCGCTACAGAACTTTGTGCACTACAACCAACTACATCACCACTACCGCCACAAGGGTGACTACGCATCCGACGATCGCCACGGCCACCAAGCAGCAGCTTTCAAGGACGGCCACAAGCCACTTGAAGCCACCAGAACTCTCAGCAGAGGGAGCATCACTCAGGGAACTCCAGCCCACTACAGTAAACAAGCACACCAGACAACAATCCACGAAGCACCACACAAACAACAACACGCTTCGCGCCAACCACACAACAATGCAAGCTACCAAGAAGCCAACAAGAGACCTAAGCTGTCACCGAAACATACAGAACAAGAAGCCATACACAACAAAAACAACTACAGCAAAGAGCATTATAACATCAACAACAGAAACAGCAACAACAACAACAACAATTCTAACAGCATCAAAAGTTCTGATTACCACAATCAAAAAATGCTGAATACTTCTGTTGCACGGGAAAAAAAAGCTGATGACTCCAACAATTCTAACAACAAACAACCTTCCGAACAAATGCAGTATTCACAACAACAACAACAACAACAACACAAAGGCACACTACAAAAAGACATCAATAACAAACCTAGTAAACCTCATCCATTCCAAATTGATCAACTCATCAACTCAAACAACAACAACAACAACAACTCCAACAACAACACACAACAATCTTGTATATCTTCTCTTAAGAGGCCAATCCAAGATTCTAACAGCCAACAGCTTTCCAGCCGACCAACGCACCTATGCGCCACTTCTCCCGTCACCCTCGTTGACTTCCAACAAAAACGAGTGAGAACCACCGAGAAAGCATCCGCCCAGACACCCTACGACATCCCTCAACGTCACCCCAACGCTCCGTCCAACAACAACAGCAACAAAAGCGACAAACACACAAATGCGAACAGCTCCACACAACAAAACTCTACTGAAAGTCTCAAGCGAAAGCCAGATGGAGACACTCTTGCCTACGGAGACAGCTTCAAGTGCTTCGTCGACCAGGCCGTCCAGAAGGCTTTCCAGCAAGAACAAGAACTGGAAAAAGATCTTTCCAGCTCGCTTGATGGTAAGCCACACTACCACCAAAAGTGTGAAGAAGTGGCGTTCTATGCCGGATCGACTAAAGACCATTTTTCTGTTCAGAATCTTAGTGTGAGGAAGGAATCAGGAAGAGTGGAGGAAAGACAGAAGGGACGGGGTGTAGCGGAGGGGGGTTTGGGGTCAAAAACTTGCTCCACCTCGTCCATGCACAACGAAACGTCTCTCAGAAACGACTTGAGAAGCCACAACAGGCATCCATCTTTCCAGCACCACCTCCACCACGGGGCCTACCTCGAAGAGTCTTCTTATGGCCAGAAGAGGGTTGCCACCGAGCCCCTCAAAGCTCCTCCGATGGATAACAGACCTCCTCACAAAGCATCATCGGCCCTGCCACCGGGTTTCAACGCATCTTCCTCGTTCATTCCACCGGTTTCACTTTTCCAAACCTCTCCATCTCTTCCTCCAGCCAAGACGTTCGATGCTCCTCCCAGGATCAAGCACAACATTGTTTCAATCATCGATGAAGCTCCCAAAGTTTTCAAAGTGGACCAGGGCATCATTTACCCACCCTACGCTTCTCTCTCAAACCCTTCATTCACCCCTCTCCTTCCACAACTCACCACACCATCACACCCCATTGTCATAGATCAAAACACTCCCCCACCGCAACTTCCTTTCAGAACTGAGCCACCCAACCCATCTACCACTCCTTCTTCCACTCACTTCACCACTCCTTTAAACACAACCTACTCCACTACTCCATCCACCACTCACTCTACCCTTTTATCTACCATTTCATCCACCACTCCATCCACCACCCATTCCACCATTCCATCCACCACCCATTCCACCACTCCATCCACCACCCACTCCACCACTCCCAACCACACCGACGCTGATATTTCAAAAGCAGCTGCAAACGCTTTAGAAGCGCCTCTCGCTCTAAACGGTGGCAGCCACCACAAGTTCAAGAAAGCGTGGTTGATGCGATTCGCTGATGAAAAAGACAGAAATGTATTTGAAGCTTCATCCAGCGAGAGATCATCGGGCAAGTCCGCTCGGGATTTTTATGTCAACGAAGAAGAAGATAAAACCTCGCCTGATGATACCACTTACCCGGCGAGTTCTAAAAGTATGTCATCTGGTGACTATACGGCTTATCAAGGTGGAAAACGTGGTGAAGATAACAGAAGCAACAGCAACATTAGCAACAGTGACAACAAGCATTCAGGAGATGTTGTTGCGTGTGTTGATGACGTAGCGAAAGATGCCAGCAATGATGACAACGCCATTATTAACTGTCAATACAATGAAGATAACAACAATAACAACGACAACAGCAACAACAACAGTAACATCAACAACCACAACAGCAACAGCAACAGCCTTAATGACAGAAAAGTGCATAGTGAGGTAATTAAGCACATCCATAAATATCCCCCTCTCTTCGAAGCATCCTCCCACATTCTCATCATTCAACTGCACTAAAATCTCAATTTAAATTCTTTCCAATTAATTTATTTTAATTTTTCTTAGAGTTAATCTTTCAATTTTTTTATATAAATGTGTTTATACTGGATAGAGCTTCGGTTTTTCACGTGAGTTTAACACGATCACTCATCCAAGCTGAAAAACCTCTCAAACTATTTCCAAAGTGGCGCAAACGCACTGAAGATTATAAAGACCAAAAAGTCTATTTATAAAATTTATAAGCTATTAAATAAATTTGATAAAAACACTCATCTGTTAACAATACATTTCCGACATCAACTTTGCCTAACAACTCTCTTCGTGACAGGGCTTTTTGGACTTTTTAATGAATAACTTCATTTGACCCTGACAAAACATGATACATGTCACAATCGTGCCATCAACACACGCATACACCTTCAGTCACGCACACACCTTCAGTCACGTACACACCAATAAAACTTTATTCATTCGTGAGTAGCAAGCCACTTCAAACATGTAAAATACTGGCATATTTATAGTTTAGGAATATTGAAGTGTCCAAAAATACCAATCATTGATTCGGTCTGTATTTTTACGCCTCTCAAAAATTTATTTCTAGATCAAATCATCGGAATTATTTTCTACAATGAAAGTCAATTAGTTATTTTATCGCTATTTTAATTGGAATTCTTCCTCATTCCTCCCAATTCTCTCTCCCACTTCACCTCTCTCTATTCCCCCTTATCTCCATTCTCTCCACTTGTCCTTTTGAACCCCTGTTTTTTCTATTTTTTTGCTTTCATCTTCATCACCTTCCCCCTATCATCCCACCCTCTTCCCTTCATCACGTCTCCACCTCATTACACCATTCTCCCATTTCAATCACCTCTCTTCTCTTCGCACCACATCCAAATCATTCGATCACATCCACTTCCACCCACTTTTATCACCTCTTCCCTCACCTCCTTCCTCACCTTCTCCCTCACCTCCTCCCTCACCTCTTCCCTCCCCTCCTCCCACCCACACCATGCAGCCACAGAGTCCCACAATGCCCAGTCTCCTCATGGAAAACCCCAGTTCATTCTTGAACCCTGACCTTCCTGCAGTGAGGACTTTTGACCTTTCATTTGATCTTCCATTTGACCTTTCATTTGATCTTCCATTTGACCTTTCATTTTTACAATACTCATTGTAGTAATTTAATAGAACAATTATTTTTTAACAGTTTTTTTGTGACTTTTTTTAAGGATGCAATATTAAAGCAATGTTCAACAGTATTTTAACTATATCAAATCAACCACGGTTATTCTATTGATATATTGACAAAATATTCATCATTAGTTTATAGAAGATAACAATTTTTATAGAAAAATTATTTGATCATTATATTTAAAAATCATAAGTAGGATCGATATCATCGCTAAGTACATGCCACATGTTTATATGCCTTGGTGTCTGGCCCATATGTTAATTAAACTCTAATTTAAAGAGGGGCCTTGTTATAATCATTATCATAACTTGCGATCGTAATCATGAGTGATGATCATCATCAAAAATTATAATCACCATCCCACTTTATGACCATCATCACAACTTGTAATCATCATCATAACTTGTAATCATCATCATAACTTGTAATCATCATCATAACTTGTAATCATCATCATAACTTGTAATCATCATCATAACTTGTAATCACCATCACAACTTTTAATCATCATCATAACTTGTAATCATCATCATAACTCCTAGTCATTTATATTGTTGAGATGATTTAGTGTTTTGCCTTATCAATGCAATCAAAAGTGGATGTCTAGAGCTAGGAATGTCATGTAATTGCAAGGAGTCATTGTAAATTGGTTGTGTGAAAATAGAATATGCTTATTCGACAGTGAATTTGATCTAAAGCAGCAGTAGAAAGCCATCAGTAATAGCAACAAAAAGCTAATTAAAACACTATCCAACCACACAAAGTTCTTTATTACCGAATATATAAAATGTAAGCACAAACCATAATCTCCACACCACCACCACCACCAGCCAACCAAAATCCAACCCAACTTACCATAATCACCGACCGGCCCTACAACATGCACTCAACAATCCACCCCTTCAAGAATACGGAGAAAGATAGAAACGTGTACGACTTCGGCTCGAGCATCCCACCATCGGACTGCGAAGGAAAACTGCTCGACAGGGGCAGCCAGAAGAGCCTGCATCGAGCCAGAAGTTTGTGCTTTATTCATTCATTTTTGTTTGTGTGGTTGTGTTTCAAGTGAGCTTGTTGTTGTGTACTAAAGGTTGTGGTTGTGTTTGAAGTGAGCTTGTTGTTGAGTAGGAAAGGTTGTGGTGTTGTGTGGCTGGAGTTGCGTGGATGCCGTGTAGGCTGGTTGTTGAAATAATTTTGAATTTATTAAATTAAAAACCAGTTAAAATCGAAAAAAATTAACATCAAGTAGATTAATCTGAAGAACAGTCCATCAACAACACTTCCATTCCCTTCCTCCTTCCATTCCATCCCACCATCTTTTCCATTCTCCCCTCCTCCTTCCTCTTTCTATCAACCCCTCCTATTTCTCTCTCTTTTCTATTAACCTCTCCCACTCTTCATATTCCCTTTTCCCTTCCAACAGAAAGCATCTCTGAGGCAGTGCAAGCCAAACCACTAAACCAAGTGGCTCAGATTAAAAGAAAAAAGTCCAAACAATCTTTTCTACAAGACGGACCTTGTTACGGACTGAAACTGCCCAAGTGTCGAGAGTGTAAAGGGACCAAAAAGTCGAATGACCAGAGCAACATTTTCTGTCGTTTCTACGCTTTTAGGAGGTCTGTTGTTTAAATAAATTGACCTGAGTTTTAGTCAAAGAACTGCTACTCTATATCATTCACTACCATCATCACCACAACCTCACCACCATCATCATCACCAAGACCATCATTAACACAACCACAACCCACACCACCACAGACTCCAATACACCTCAAAGAGCCTTCTCATCGCCACTGGCTTCTCCAAACCACTCGACGCCGACGTCGAGAACATTGCCCTGTGGATGCCGGTCACTTTGGCTTCACTGGGCGAAAATGACCGGAGTCATGCGGAGTACATAGGCTCGTGCATCGGTGAATCGTTTGAGCAGCTCCTCACCCAAGAAACCCCTACTGTCTCCGCTGCCTACAAAACTGGTGATTAGGGTTTTTAAAGGTTTTTGACGAATTGAAAATTCTTGATTTAGTTCATTTTTTAGCGTGGATTTTTATTTAAACATCTATGCGTCTGTATTAAAAGTTTTCACTTGGATGCTTTCTTTTTTCCTATCTTTTCCCCTCCATAAACTTTTTCATTCTTTCATTAACCTCTCCATTCTTCCATCACTCTTTTTACTACCCTTCATCCACTTTTCACTCATCACTCTCCACCCACGCAGACGTCAAGCCCTCCTGGAAACGACCAATCCAGGGCCTCAGGGAGATGTGCGACGCATGCGAATCAACCATTTTTGACCTGCATTGGGTGTGTGGAAAGTGTGGCTTTGCAGTCTGCTGTGGCTGCTATGACGACCACCAATCAGCAGCCACTACTACTGTCACTACTACTACGGTCGCTACTGCTACTGCTGAATGGCTGAGTTGTAGCGTCACCAAGCAACCACACGAGCCTGAGTCGCTGATGCTGACGCAGATCATACCAAGTGATGGTGTGTGGTTGGGATTGATAGTTGGAGAGGTGGAAAGGAAATAGGGAAGGAGAGGTGGGAAAGGAAAAGGAGAAAAAAAACTTTTTGCTTTTTCTCAAAAAATATAATAAACCATTTACATTGCATATAAGTATATAAATAATTATTTCCAGTTCGCAAGGTGATCTACCGATTCTTCAAAGAGACGATGTGCAAGCAAAAGATTGCACACAAGAGAGAAGGAAGGAGTGAGGAGGGGGAAGAGATCAATGGAGGAGTGTTGAGTCCTGCAAAAAGTGACAAAGTGAATGGACGTGCGGGAGTGGTTCTGGGTGCCAAAGAGGAGTTGTCTAATGGTCATGTGAGCAATGAAAAGAAGGGATTCAAGCTACAAAAGTCTCTACGTTCCGCCTACTCCACCTCCTTCCTTCCTTCCCTCACTCTGGAGTACGTGCAGGGCGGTATGGGATGGAAGGAGATGGATATGTTTAAGGAGCGTTGGAGCAGTGGTCAGTCCGTTCTGTTCACGAAATGCTACGTCGATTTTGACCTGTGGAACCCCGACAATCTGTCGCTCGAATACGGTCACTTGAAGATGGACCTCCTCGAACAGCCGTCAGGGCAGATGATCCGGGGACAGTCGATGGAAAAGTATTGGAATTCTTTCGTGGGTGCATCGGGCGCTGGTGTTCATTCCACCGGTCCTGTATCCAGACATAGAAGCTCCAACCAACACCTCTCCCACCGCCTCAAAGAGTGGATATTTCCTGATGCGACTGACCGGTTTGTGATGCTTCAAATGTGATTTATTTTCATAATTTCAGTTTTGGTGATAACCTCGAACTGATTAATTAAATTAGTCAATTAATTAATTAAAGTTATAATTTTCTCCCCACAGAGCCAAGAGCTTTATCAAACACACGCCACTGCCCACCTACATTCCGCCCAACTCGCCCTTCAACCTTGCGTCAAAAGTTCCTGACTTCTTCGTCAGACCAGACCTGGTGACCTCCGTTCACGCCGTTTGTTTCAGCCGTCAGAGCCACCAGCCACAAGCCAGCAAAGCCACAGCCACACAGGGCGTGCAGCTGACTTCGTTTGATTTCATCAACCTTCTGGTCCACACTGGCCCGAACATCGCTGAAGCTAAGAGTATAGGTTGGTTGTGGTGTAGTTGTTGGTTTTGTGTGGTTAGAGGGGTTGTGAAGGTGTGGTTGTTGCGTAATTGGTATGGAAATTTGTTGTGGTGTATGCCAAGGTGTTGACTTGAAAGGCGATTGTGGATAGTTCTGAGAAGTAACTACAAACTCTAGCTGATTGTTCTCATGACCACTATCTTACCCCCCCCCCCCACCTTCATCCAACCCCCACCCCCTTTTTTGTACATCCAGGTCTGCCCCATAAAACACCCAAAAAAGATCTTCAAGATCTGCAAATAGTCTCTCCCAACCACCACTCCCCCAACAACCCCTCCTCTACCCCCTCGTCCCCCGGGGGATATGTTTTATGGCATATCTTCAAACCTTGCGATCTTCCAAAGATTAAAGATTTTTTAGAAAAAGTTAGTATTTATTGTATTTTTACATTTTCATCGAATATAAAAAATATGTTTTAAGTTTTCTTAAACTATTTTACTCCTTACTCTTTCAGCATACCATCATACCATTCCCTCTCTCAATATCCTCATTCATTATACAACACCCCTTTACACCACAATACACCTCCTTCAAAAACCAGGCTTACACACCACATCCCACCACACCACACCACATCTCACCACACCACATCCCACCACACCACATCCCATCACACCATATCCCACCACACCACATCCCACCACACCACACCGAACCCCACCACACACCACAGTCGGACCTAACACAAACAGCAGCAGGCGCTAAGAACCAAGACCCACCTGAGTTATCAGCGTTGTTAGACGGCTCTTGCTACCTGGATGAAGCACAGATCGGCGTCTTACGGGACAAGTACCGAGTGGAGCCGATGGAAGTGCTGCAGAGACTGGGCCAAGCGGTCGTTGTGCCGGCGATGTCCATGTACCAGGTGATTGAACGGAAAGAGGGCAGGGAGAGGGGCGTGGAAGAAGATAAGTGTGGTGTGGCGTTTTAGGGGTTTAGGAGAATGGGGGTGGAAGAGTAGTTTAGGGCTTTGGAAAGTAGTGTGGTGCTTTGGGGGTTTGATGGGATGGTTTTAACTATTGATGTGGTGTCTGGAAACAGCATTAAAGTTGGATGTGACTTTTGTCACAGATATTTTTTTATTCATTTCTTCTTCTTCATAATTTTGTTTCCACTCTATTTCCTCTCTTTTTACCCCCCTTTCCATTCACTCTTCGCTTTTCTCCCTTAACCTCTTACCCTTCTTTCATTTCCCTAATTCTCCCCTTATCATCCTTCTAACGCCACTCCCCCTCTCCTGACAGATCAAATCTTCGTGCAACTACATCTCAGTCAGCAGGGATTTCCTTTCTCCGGAGAGTGTCAGAAGCATGTGCAGTGGTGACCGACGTAAGCTGCTCGCTTCGTTCTCGCATGAAGACCATTTGCAGGTTGTTGTGGTGGTTGCTGTGGTAGTGGTTGTTGTGGTGGTTGCAGCTGTGATAGCGATTGTGGTAGTGGTTGTTGTGGTAGTGGTTGCTGTGGTAGTGGTTGCTGTGGTGGTTGCTGTGGTAGTGGTTGTTGTGGTAGTGGTTGCTGTGGTAGTGGTTGTTGTGGTGTTGCAGCTGTGGTAGTGATTGTAGTTGTTGTTGTTGTTGTTGCAGCTGTTATGATGGTTGTAAATGTTGTGGTCGTTTTTGGAGCTGCGGTAGTGTCATTGGCAGCTGTTATAACTGTGGCTGACACCTACCGAAGGAGAACTTTTCCATAATTATAAATTGACTGAAACCTAAACTGTAGTTGTTAATCTAAAGAACCACCCCTTCTACCATCATTTTCATCACTGTCATCATCATCACCACCATTATCATCATCATCACCACCATTATCACCACCACCACCACCACCCTCACCACCACCACCACCACCATTATCATCATCATCATCACCACCATTATCATCACCACCATCATCATCATCACCACCACCACCATTTTCATCATCATCATCACCTCCCCCCAGAACGTCGTCTACCACTCCATGAAGGAGTGTTTGTCCGTCTTGAAAAGTTAACTCCGCCATTTTTCTTTTTCTTCCTTGATAATGATAATGTCTTACAAAGATAATGTAACAATGTTACATTGTAATATGACTGTAAAGAAGTTGTAAAGACTATTGTTTACACAAATTAAACAGTAAAGATGATTGTAAAGATGATTGTAAAATGTTGTAAAGATTCTGTAAAGTTGTATACAAATCACTTTACATCTACGATTACATATTATTGTCCCAAACGACTGTTGCCTACTCACTTGTAATAGCTTGTCTTCTTGCATCATTCTCGCGTTGATTACACGTATTTTACATGTAATACGCTTTAAACTTCTTTTACATGTAATACGCTTTAAACTTCCTTTACATGTAATACGCTTTACACTTCCTTTACATTGTTACACTAGATGTTACACAACGAATTAATGACAAAGTACAACAAAATCAATTGTATTGCTTAACTTACAGACTCGATTCGTGTAAATAGGAGATTACAGTAAGCGAATCCTTTGTAACTTTACAACGAGTAAGGCTTTGTGACTTAATTATTCCGTAATTTTGAAAGTTTAATTTCTAAATTTTCGTTTCTTGTCTCTTCAACATCTTCCCTCGTGTTATATTTTGTGGAAGTTTTATGAATGTGTGTGCGTGTGTGTTTGTGTGAGTGAGTGTATGTGAGTATGTGTGTTTGTAGGTGTGCGTGTGCGTGCGTGTGAGTGTGTGTATTTTTGTAAAATAGCGGTAAAACTATTCCGTGATCTAGTGGTTGTAGTTGATGCTGCTTACTTAGTGCTTTGAAAAATTGTCATTTCATTTGAATATTTTAATTGATTTTTGTTTTAATTGGCTCTAATTGGTTTTAAATGGGTCAAACTGATTTAAATTTGGTTTAATTGAATTTATTGAGTGCTTAACTATGAGTCGTTTGAATTACATTCCTTTTCCTAATTGGTATTCAGAATTGCTAATTAAAAATGAAATAATTAATGTTTTGGTGGTCTATTGTTAATCGGATAACATAATATGTATTATCAACTTTATATAAAAGTATATCATCACTTAATAAAGATTAAGCTTCATTATTTTTTTTTAAAGGTGCTATAAATTTTTATCCAAAAAACTTAATCGATTCCGTTTTAATTTGTAAATGAAAACTGTTTTTTATATTTTTTTCTTCTTCATATTCTTCTTGTACGTAGCTATGACTTAAAATGGCTTTTTAATGAATAACTAATTAATGATTAAGTTATTAAGAGATAATTGATTTAAATTAATTCGTTATAATAGTGTGTAATTGATTGATTTGTTGGTTGGCTTGATAGTGTTGAGAATGACACTTTTTTAGATTGATGTTTTGGTCATAAGTGGGGGGGGGTGGGTTGTAAGAGTGTGATAGAATAAAACATCAATTTGTTCTAATAATGATGAAGATTTTGAAATGATGGGAGGGGTGGTGATAATGATGATGATGATGGTGATGATGATTATGGTGATTATGAAAGCCTTTGTATTATAACTTTGTTTTTTGTGATTTTTATTTGTTTTCATTTAGTGATAGACTAGAACGCATACACACAAATACACATACACCCAATTAGACATACACACAAATACACATACACCCAATCAGACATACACACAAATACACATACACCAAATCACACATACACACAAATAAACATACACCCAATCACACATACACACAAATACACATACACCCAATCACACATACACACAAATACACATACACCCAATCACACATACACACAAATACACATACACCAAATCACACATACACACAAATACACATACACCCAATCAGACATACACACAAATACACATACAACCAATCAGACATACACACAAATACACATACAACCAATCACACATACACACAAATACACATACACCCAATCACACATACACACAAATACACATACACCCAATCACACATACACACAAACACACATACACCCAATCAGACATACACACAAATACACATACAACCAATCAGACATACACACAAATACACATACAACCAATCACACATACACACAAATACACATACACCCAATCACACATACACACAAATACACATACACACAAATACACATACACCCAATCAGACATACACACAATCACACATACACCCAATCAGACATACACACAATCACACATACACCCAATCAGACATACACACAAATACACATACAACCAATCACACATACACACAAATACACATACACCCAATCAGACATACACACAAATACACATACACCCAATCAGACATACACACAAATACACATACAACCAATCACACATACACACAATCACACATACACCCAATCAGACATACACACAAATACACATACAACCAATCACACATACACACAAATACACATACAACCAATCACACATACACACAAATACTTCCACCAACTCTCTGAAAAAACTATTCGAAAAGAACCTTCACACCTGTTTCCACCAATTCGCCATTGTCAATATCACCCCAATTATCCCACACGCCATCATCACCATCATCACAATCATCATCATCATCACCATCATCACAATCATCATCACCATCATCTCAACTTGTTCATCTTTTTCATCTTCATCAATATTTATTTTCACGTTTTTAATAATCATTACCATTATCATCATCCTCCCCACTACAACCCCTACCCTAACCAACACCAACATCATTATCATCACCCACTACACCACCATACCCACCATCATCATCATCACCCCCTACACCACCATACCCACCGTGATCATCATCATCAGCCTCTTCTGTACATACACCTAACGATTCCTCTAGTGTATAAAGTGTACATTCTCTACCCAGCATCACGTGTCGATTGGTCAATAAACCGTTTAAAATTGTATTTGAAAGTTGTTTAAAAATTTTTTATTTTTATTTTTGAAACTGAACAAATTAATTCCAATGATTTAAATTGTTAAACTGTTTTTTAAACATTTTTATTCCAAATATAAAGTCATTTTATTTAGGTGACGTTGTGCGGCATTTCGGAATTATGGTAAAAAGTTGGTTTTTAAAAATAAAAAAAAGGCTAAAATGGAAAAATGAAGAAGAAACTAGGAAATGGGAAAAAAACAATTATTAGAAAAATAAAAATAAAATGGTGGAAAAGTGAGCGGTAGTTGATGCACCTCTATGGATAAGTGGGACAACAGCTCATCCACTCACCAACCTCTGGGTGTCATGAAGGTGTAGGGTTAATGGTGACTCGTATAAGTAAATTGTAATGGTGAATTGTAATGATGGACTGTAATGATGAATTGTAATGATGATTTGTAATGGTGGATTGAAATAGTTAATTGTAATAGTGAATTGTAAGGAATAGTTTCAAGAAAGTTTATTGGTTATCTTATTTGGAATTCATACGATATTGGATATTATATTTGGAGATCATACGAATTTAACTGGTGATAGTTAATTGGCTTAATAGAATGTCTTTAATTAGTTTTTATTATTAACTAGGTTAATATGTTTAAATAATTAGGTTAATACGTTTTCATTAATTAGGTTAATAGTTTCCTATTATTTATTTGAATTTAATTTTTTTCCCATCTTGTTATCGCCACCAATTTACGGCATTTTCATGGTCGTCTGCGTGTCTCTCCCTTCCAAGGACGATGAAAGTGTTGAATCGTATGAACCATAATAATAATAATAATAATCATTATGGTTATTATTATTATTATTATTATAAATACTGAATAAAGTTTAGTAACATTAATTATTTTAATAATAAAAAAATTGCATAAATAAAAACATTTTTCCCTCCGTTATTACCATCATCATCACTATCATCATCATCATCGTCATCATCATCATCATCATCGTCATCGTCATCATCATCGTCATCGTCATCATCGTCATCATCACCATCACCATCATCATCATCAGCATCATCTAGTCGCAGGTACAACCTAGTGGGAGTATATATGAAAAGGTATTCGAGGCTAGGGATGATATCTGCGTCCCATGCTTAAGTGATTCTAGAAGAGGTAGCTGGAGAATTGATTTCAATTTTAATTAATCCGATTATTGATTAAATTAAATTGATTAATTAATTAGAGGTTAATTATACTTTGATGCCTTTGAGACTCATTGAGTGTGTAATGAGGTAGCGTCATGAAGAAACAAGATCAGCAAGGGAACGTGAATCCAAATCAGCAACCGCAACAACTAAAAGAGAAACAACTAGAACAACAGCCTCAACAACAACAACAACAACAGCTACAACAGCCTCAACAACAACAACAACAGCTACAACAGCCTCAACAACAACAACAGCTACAACAACAGCCACAACCAATTGCTTTTACAATTCATAAAGGAAAGTCCACAAAACCTTCGATGCCAGGAACGTCTGGAACTAGAAAACACACCAACAATGAACAACCAAACAGACTACAACTACATAACGCAAACAAGTTGCAACCACCTACAAGACATCTGCAACAACAGCAACTACAACAACCACAACATCAGCAGCTCCATCAACAACAACAGCAACTCCATCAACAACAACAGCAACTCCATCAACAACAACAGCAACCCCAGCAACAACAACAGCAACCCCGTCAACAACAACAGCAACAACAACAGCAACAGCCTCATGACTACTTTTACATTCCTTCCGCCAACAACCACTTGTTCACAGAGAACCAACAACAAGACAACAACTCCAACATTAGTTGTTCACTCATCAACAAGACAAACAACAACACCATCCCCACTATCAGTATTACCAACAACAATAATACTACTAGATCTCTAACCATAACCACCAAAAACAAAAACAACGCCATTAACAACCACACCACCACCAGTAACAACACCACCAACACCAGCAACACCACCAACAACAACACCAGCAACACCAGCAACAACAACAACAACAACAAAACAACAACTTCCAACGACAAAGCAGTCCAAGTAGACTGGTCCACCGTGGCAGAAGAAGAGGGCAGACACATCAAGGTCCTTCTATCCTTTTCCATCTTTTCCAGTTATTCTATCTTCTTTTTAATTTTCTTCGAATCCTAATTTGGGCCACTCCTTCTCCGCACACTGCTTTCACACCTACTTTTACACTCATATTTTTTTAAATTTAATCTTCTATTCCATCTTCTCATTTCAAAACTTTTCCCCTCCTTTAAACTATTGTTTTATACAACTTGAGTGTTTTATTTATTTCGCTTTCTCACTCCCGTCCATACTCCTTCTTTTGTTTAAAAAATTAATTTTAAATGTTTTAATATTTCATATTTATATAATCTTATAGTTTTTCTATTTTATGAAAAATAATTTTTTTTTCTAAAAAGCCGACCAAAGAGCTGCTTGACAGGCAATCTCAAAGATAAACACGCCAAAAATGGTCTATGAACACAGTAAAAATAAAAATAAAATAAATCAGGATGATTATAATAATACAATTTATGGCAGTAAATGAACTTGAATTATCATTAATAATTTCTAAAAGTATATTTCATATACTTAAGTTTTTTCTGCAAATTAATTTCTCTTTAAAGTTCATAAAGACAAAAAAAACAAAAATCTGTCTGCGTGTCCATCAACACTCAAAAAATGAAATTAATCAAAGAGGTGTCTTCAAAAACGCCGCTAGATAATTTTAAATTGTTAGGAAGTTGGGCGAAAGTTATTTATTTATTATTTTAAATGAATTTGGTGATGGTGATGATGGGAATGATGATGGTGATGATGGGAATGATGATGGTGATGATGGGAATGATGATGGTGATGATGAGGGTTATAAAGGTAGAGATATTACAAATCCTTTGTCATTTTATTAAAATTGTATTCTTTTTAAGAAAAAACTTTTACAACTTTTATTACTAATTTTTTTAAACTATCTTTTTTACAAAATATTATTATTTATGTATTTTTATTAATGTTTTCATTATTTTTTGCACGCGGATCCTTAGTACAAACCTGTTTTTCCGATTTTTTTCCCGTTTTTTTTACGAAAAAAAACTTATGTTGTGCCATAGGAATATTTTTTTTATGTATTATTATTTGATCTGAATTAAAAAAACTACTACTACTACTACTTCTACTACTACTACCACCACCACCACTTCTTCTACTACTACAGGCCATGTACGCCATGATAACATCTTCCAGTCATGGTGATGATAATGATCCCCAGAATAAGGAGATCAGAAACTACAGGTTCATCAGCTGCGATTTCTTTTGGCGCCATTTGCGCTCAACTTTTATAAACTCAATAATACTATTCATCTTATAATTGAATTCGTCAATTTGAAAAACAACCCAATTAATCAATTAGTAATCTAATTGATTAAAGTTATTACTATTCGGTGCAGACTACGCGAGCACAACATGCTGGGTCATCTGAACGACTACAGGAATCGAACAGAGGAGGCGAAGAGGAAGGTGGAATTGAGTGCTTGAAGTTTCATTTTTGTAGCAATTTAGTCCTAAGGCGATTATCTGAGTGCCCAACTTACCGCGTTTTTTAATCCCATCATCCCACTATCTTCATTTTTTGTCCTTTCAGAACTCACTTCCATCCACCCATTCTCTTATTTCAACTCCATCTCTCACCACCAACCTACACATCTAGCTATCACCTATCCCACCCTCCCATTTTGCACTTATCTCAAGCCACGTTTAACACACCTCACTCACCCTTTCACCCACTCATCTTAACTCCCTCTTCTTCCCTTATTTCCCAAAAACCGACTCATCCCACCCACTCCCATCCTTCATCCCATCACTCATCCATCCCATCCCCATCCACAGATTCTTCTACGGGATATGCAGGTGGGGAGGATGGAGGAGGAGCTGGAAAGGTATAAGGGAGCGTTGATTGAGGCTAGGGGAAAGGAGAGGGAGATGCAATTCCTGGTTAATGACCTGCAACTCACCATTAAGGATTTGATGGAGAAGGTGAGTGGGTGGGTTTGGTTGGTTAGTGGAGGATGAGTGGGTGGTTGGTGGTGGGGTGATTAGTGGGTGTTGATGGTTAATGAAGTGTGGTTGGCTAGTGAGCTGATGGTGGGCTGATGGGTGGTGGGATGATGAGTGGATGGTGTGATGGATAGGTTTGGTAAGAAGAAGATAAAGCGATGGATGGGTGGTTAGTTGGGTGATTGATGGTTGAAAGGATGACTGGCGGAAATGTAAAATAAGATGGATATGTGGTTGATGGGTTTGTTAGGTGAGTACGTGATAGAAGGTCAATTGAAAAAATAGTGGTGGGTCTTGGAAAACTATTGAAATAGAAGCATTAATACATGGATGCCTATTTAGCATTTAATCTCTTTAAACTAATAAATATCATCTTCATTCAATTTAAAACAAATTTTTTGTTAATTGATATTTTTATTTATGACTAAGTATGATTGATGACTCATACTTTTTTGGAAATGTGTTTTTACTGTAAGCGTTGTAATTGCATTCGTCTCGAAAACAAAGACGTTCAATCAAGGAGGCAATCAATCAATCATGGATTCATGAGATTTATGAAATATTTGAAAGCTTCAGACCTATTTCAACATTAATTTTATGGGAGAGAAGAATAAAAAAATATTTAGTCAAGTTATTACTAGCTTTTATTGTATTTGATTGTTTTGTCTATTATATTGATGTTTTTCAACAAACTAGAAGCACAAACTATTTTTAAGTTGAAACAAAATGAAAAAATAATTTTGTTATTTCTGAACACTGGCATGAATTAAACACATTCTAAAAGTATGTTAAACTAAAACTATTTCAAGTATTTTGACCATCCCTTCATGTCTTTTAACATCTAATTTATACTATTTTTTTACTTTCAAGACCTATCATTTTGCTAACTTTTTTGTTTTATTTGTCGATAAGCTAAGTCCCAACTTGTATATGAACAAAATCTCAGTAAACTATATCTCTTGATATAAAATCAGTCTCACTCGTTGAAAAAATTTATCTAGTCGATGAATAAAATTATTTTACACTTTCAATTTCAATATAGTTGGATTTAACAAATATCATTAGCTTCTTTATCAAAACACACTAAAATACGCACAAAAAATACAGTAAAACAACAAAAACCAAAAACACAGTAAAATAACAAAAAATAAAACATAGTAAAACAACCAAAACAACCACAGTACAAGGAGGAGAGGGTCTTGGCGAGTTTGAGAGAGGCAGAGCATGGTCAACTGGTGAACAACCTCAAAACACACATCCAGGTGTGCTCTTGCTTCTTTTTATATGCCCGTTTGATTCAAACATCAATTATAGTCTGAGAGTTTACCATTGGAAAATCTAAATTTCTTTCTTATTAAATCACCAAGTTTCTAGTTATTTCAAGTTTTATTTTACTCCTATCACTCAAGCCCCTTCCATAACCTCTTTTCTATCCATTTTTCCCATTTCACCCTTCCCCCCCCCTTTAAATGATCCTCTAGTCTAAAAACACCTCCAGAAACAGAAAGCAGGCTCACGGAGGCAGAGACACTCGAGTGCCAGAGTGGAAGTTTCCAGTTGCCACTCCATCGACCAGCTCAGCGCCAAGATCCTAAAAGCTTCTGCTTCTTGGGGAAACATTTCTCCCACCAGCAAAAATATCAACCCTTTCCAAAATGGATTTAAAGTCGAGAGTGAACAATCTGAAACGTCTAAGAATTCTCCTGAACTTTTCCAGCCACTGAAGCAGAGAACTTCGCCAAGAATGGTTGAACGAAGGCTATACGAGTCAGACAGTTTCCAAAGTGAGTCGTCTGCTAGTTCTGGAGAGAACCCAAGCATACGAGGAGACAGACGAGGAAAGAATTCAAGAAACTCTTTGATTCCATGCAGCAATCATTCTCTCTCTGTGTCTCCTAACCACATCTCCCAGCAACAAATGTCTTCTAACTTTAATGACAATTTCAACGCCATTGACCGAAGGAAACTAATTTTGAATCGTTTAGCAGACGACTTTTGAAATGTTCAACTAATGAATGCGTTCAAACTGTAATTGTCTCTAAAAGTTAATTTTGTTCAATTATTAAAAAAATTATAATAATAAAAACAAGTTGAACATTTATTTTCACTTTTTTAAAACTAAAATAAAGTACAAAAGTACCTTGCTATCTTGTCCATGCATTAAAAGTTATATTCAAAAAAGAATAAAAATATCAAAACGCTTGACGAAATTAAATTAAAATACAAGATATTATATTATTTGATTGTCAGATTTACAAATGCATATGAATACATGATTTTACATGAATTGATCTTTCACTACGACACTTTTGGGTAAAGATTCCAGGATACATGTGTCCAACCTAAATTCTCTGTAAACTTTACAGTGTAAACATTCAAAAGATTTCATACATTCAATTAAAGACTTGAAACATAATTATTAAATGGTCAAAATTTCATAACTTGTTAAATAAGAATAACTTAATTTCTTTTAACATTATAACTTTTAATTTAAAAGGTGAAAACTGAATTCAGTTTATTCTAAAAACATGGCATCAAGTTCTATTGAAGCAGAGCAAACTGCAAGTAGATCTCCAATCTTCGAGCTTGATTGTCAGTTCTAACTATCATTTTATAACCCTTATTTGTTCTTCACAACAATATATTTCATAAATCCAAATAATATTTTAAAAATGAAACTTATAAAATATGCTATATAAATAAATAAATAAATATTGTTAAGACTAAAAAAGTATCAGATAATTATTGTTAATTGAGTGGCTTAATTAATCAATTAAAATTAATCATTGCACAGTTTCGGACACAGTCCCATCTCAGGCGTTGAGTTGCAGTTCCATTGATGACTCATGCTTTGCTAGACCATCTAACAAACCCTTTGATGTGGTTGGTGCTCTGAGGGCATGTGATGGTGATGGTGATGATGATGCTGGAAAGGTTTTGGTGATGATGAGGATGTTAGGAAAGTTGTGGTGATGATAATGATATTGAGAAGGTTGAGGTGGTGATGACGATGTTTTGAAGGTTTCGGTGAAGAGGATGATAATGCTGGTAACGTTTTGATGATGATGATGATGATGATGATGATGATGATGATGTTGATAAGGTTTCGTTATTGTTGATGGGTCGGTTTTGATAATGATGATGGTTAGGTTTTGGGGGTGAGTGTTGGTTTCATGGGCTTTTGATTGCTGGCAACATGGGGTGATTCTGATTGGCGGATGACTAAGGCAGGAACTGAAGGGTTTGAGCCTCGAATGAATTGGTGGTGTGGGAGGGAATGAGTGATTGTAACCATGGTACAGAAAAAAATTAATTCATTTAATCACCATGACAACCTCCATCCAAAGTTCCAAAAAAAAGAAACGAACATCAACAACAAGAACAATAATACCACATCACCACCATCATCATCACCACCACCACCATCATCATCACCACCACCATCATCATCATCATCATCATTGGTGATGGATTGGATGTTGGAGAAAGAAACGACTTGTCAGTGGGTGAAGAGGGAGATAGTGGTGAGGAGGTGGTATGAGGGGGGTGTCCTGAAAAAGTGCAAGAAGCATACGGTGGTGAGGAGGGGGGTGGTTTGTGATTTGGGTTGAGTTAGGTTAGAGGGTATGGGTGAGTTATAAAAAGATAGTGGCGGATGATGTTGGGTGTGTGTTGGTTGAAATGATAGAGAGGGTAATAGAGGTTGGACCGGGTACCCGATCTGATTGTTTTGAGAAATTTTAAATGTGAAAAGTCGGGAAACGGGAATAGGTTTTCGGGACGGGAACGGGAACGGGAATCAACATTCAAATCGGGAACGGGAAAAGACGGGAACGGGAATCAACTTTTAAATCGGGAACGGGAAAAACGGGAATAACAGTTATTGGGATTGGATTCTTTAACAATGATTTTCAGCAAACTCCTAAGTATGGAAATCTCTATTTCATCGATACTCCGTACTTAAGATAAGTATTAAATGCAATAGAAATGTATAACGAAGCCACGATTGCCAATGTCGAAATCTCCAACACTACATTTGAAGTTGTTATGGTGAGTCCAAAGATTAGGGAGATTAGAACAAATGGGTGATGATGAAAACTTTTCAGATGAAATAAAAATGGTCAGTTATATTATTTTAATTTTATAAATTAATACTTTTAATTTGAATTATTAATTTCCAAATGATTGCTCAGTTGATCATTTCGACAAAAGAAAAGATGCCATTGATCTCATTCATATGACAGCATGTCTGTTGCATCCCCAGTATGAAAGAATAATAGGAAAAAAGTTTGGGATAGAAGAGAAATAAATACCAAGACTTTCATTAGAGAAAATTTAATTCTATTTTGTACAGCCAGACCAAGCTGCAGTGCCGTTGAGAAAAAAAAACAAATTATGGTTATTTAGACCTATTATGTTTGTTTTTATAACGTAAAAATTATAATAAAATTATTATACTATCAAATTATAAGAATGATTTTATACTTGCAGTTGTGGAGAATAAGAATGTTGTCAAAAAACATATTTCTATCATTATTGAAAAGTTAATAATAATGAACGAAGAAAAAAATTCAGAAGAGGATGAATTGTACAAATATTCACAATTACGTCCCAAAAAAATTGAAGATTATAAAGATGTTTTTATTTTATTTGAGTAAAATGAGCTATTTTAAAATTTTGTTTAGTATATCTGCAAGTTATATTCCCTGTGAACGGAATTTTTCAATATGTGGTCGTTTAACTTTAGACCCAAAATCATCTCATTTGAAAGCTGAAACTCTTAACGGTTTAACCCGTGTGAAAAGCAATAAAGGCTTGATTGACTTACTCAAATACAATGACTAACTTCAATACTTTCATTTCAATAAATACTTGAAATTTAAATCGTATTTTTTTTTTTTTATTAAAAGAAATATTCTCTGACTTTCAAATAATAAATTTTAAGAAATGCTAGAACTAGAAAGTTTAGGACCAGTGAAAACGGCAGCGAAAATGAATAAAAAAACAAAAAAGTTTCGGGAACGGGTCGGGACCGTGAATCGAGTTGCGGGAACGGGACGGAACGGGAATCAAAATTCTGATGTCCCATCGGGAACGGGACGGGACGGGAAAAAAACTTTCGGGAACGGGACGGGACAGGGCATGATAAATCGTCCATGTCCGACCTCTAGAGGGTAAAGGGGTTGGTGTGGTGGGGTGAGTTTGTTAGGCGGGTGAGAATAGTATTAGGTGTATTAGAGTGGGTTGTTCTGGTATGAGGGATTATGAATGTATTAAATTATTTGTCAAATCATCATTATCATCATCAGCATCATCATCAACAGGTCGAAACGATATTAAAAGAAAATAAGCATGTGACAACAGAAACATCATCATCATCAGTAGCATCATCCAACTTTTTTGCCGATATTAGTGCGAGTGATAAGTTCTACTCTAGTATGTATTATTATACTTATTATTTTTACTCTCATTAATTATATTATTTGTTTTATTGTTAATTTGTTTTTAATTTAATATCTTAATGATTCAATATTTTGTTTTTTTAGGCTCAGACGATTTGTTTCCGAAAGTGAAAAATATTTATAATAATAATAATAATAAGGATAATGGTGGTGGTGGCAATGGAAATGATTATAATAACAATGATAATAATAATGGAAAAAATGAAAATAATAATTTTAATAATAATAATAATAATAACAGGAACAATAACAACAACAACAACAATATGACCATCCTCAAAGGTTACCTTGACATCAACAACAACAAAGTTAAAGATGTCAACAAAAGAAAGAAGATGTCTTCTTCGACTAACATTGGCAACAACGAATCCAACACCTTTTTCAATTCTTTTGAACTCTCCTCCATCCATCACCATGACAACACTGCTGATGATGGTGGAAGGAGTGATGATGATGATGATGCTGCTGCTGCTGGGGGTTTTAAAAATATTAATAATAATAAAAATGGCGGTTACTCCATTAATAGTATTGGTAATGATAATGATGATGGAAATAATTATATGAATAACAATAGCATAAATGATAATAACAAAATCAAAGTAAATAATGATAGAAATGATTATGACACTTCTAGTTCTGGAGTGATTGAGTACTGTTCTTGTGCTAATACTAACGAAGATAATAATAGTTTGAACAATAATTATAATAATAATAATAATAATAATAGTATAAATAATAACAACAACAACAATAGCGTACAAAAATATATGCCTTCTAACAGAATGCAATCTGGTGGGTTTTCAATTATTCTACTTTTAGTTTAATTATATTAATAAAAGTTTTCATCACCATCATCATCATCACCACCACCACCACCATCTTCACCATCATCATCACCACCAACATCATCATCATCATCGCCACAGACCAAATCACGAAAACTGCTGCCGACTCATCACAACTTGAATTCGTTAAGCCACGTGATCATATTAAAAACAATAATAATAATAATAACAACAAACATAATAATAATAATATTGGAAACAACAACAACAATAAACATAACAGTAGTACTGCCAATAGCAGTAATAATCAGCATTGTCATTACTTGAGACAACTTAGAAAACGCCGACTGAGCCGGTGTGTTTGCATTTGTGATAAATTAATTATTCTTATCATTAAAATCATCATCATCATCATCATTCCACAATCAACATCATTATCATCACCACCAGTATGTCAGTGTACCACAGGAGGTTTTCCAGTAACGTGCCCACTCTTCCCTGCATCCTCCAGAGTCCTGGTCTGTACTACTACTACTACTACTACCACTACTACTACTACTACTACTACCACTACTACTACTACTACTACTACTACTACTACTACTACTACTACTACTACCACTACTACTACTACTACTACTACTACTACTACTAGTACTACTATTACTACTACTACTACTACTACTACCACTACTACTACTACTACTACTACTACTACTACTACTACTACTACTACTACTACTACTACTACGACTACTACTATTACTACTACTATTACTACTACTACTACGACTACTACTACTGCTACCACTATTACTTCTACCATTACTACTACTAAGCATCATCATCATCACCATCGCAGCAGCAGACGAGCATGCAGTCGACTTTCCAGGAACCACAGAAGAGACCAGCATTCAGCCATTCACTCCATGCAAGGTGTCATCATCACCGTCGTCGTCATCATCGCTATCATAATCATCACAACCATCATCATCATCATCGTAATCATCATCATTATCATCGTCATCGTCATAACTATCATCATCATCATCATCCTCCCATTCCAGCAACCAGTCAATAGAGTGCCAGCTCTGACGTCACCCAGGAGGAAGCGTCCCATAGCAACGGTTGCCATCGACCATAGCAATTCTACTTCGTCAAAGGCCAAACGAAAATGTATTTATTTTAGATAGAACAAAATGTATTATATTTTAAACACATTTTAAATAAAATAAAATGTATTATATTTTAA
>OX030966.1:4683892-4696392 GCA_943735955.1 Piscicola geometra | reverse complement strand
TACCCCAACGTACGTTTGAGTATCTGGCATGTCTCGCTAACAGAATTCCTTGTGTTTCGTTTGAGTGGGTGCTTGATTGCTGCAATCAGGTGGGTTAGATGAGGGATGGGTGGATGGATGAAAGGAGGGTGATGGGATAGAGTGGGTGGATGGTGGTTATGGTTGATGAGAGGACTAGGAGGATGATGTCATTTAGTTGTCCATTTAGTTGTCCAGAACTTCGATGTTTATTTCTTCATCAACCCTTTCATTTACTCATTTGTGTTATTGCCATATCTAAATTAATAACTTGTCCATACTTTTTTCAATCATCTTTCCATCAGATTGTCTATTCTTTTATCCACCCATTCATTCATAATCACTTCGCTCATCCATCCATCACTTCTTCACCTATCCATCTTTTCATCCAGGGTCGTCTCCTTGACTACAAGAACTACCTTCTTCCCATCGGCTTCAGTATCAAATGCAACAAATTTATATGGCTAGTTAAAACAAATATTCAATCACCATTATGCCAAACAATAACTTAAACACTTTCATTAATTAGATATTTTCACTAATCCATAAAATTTAGTTATAAAAATAAAAATCCCTATGCACATCCCTATTCACCCCACGCAGTGACCAAATTTCATTATTCAAAGAACCAAGCGTTTTGATTGGCGCGTCATTTTTGATTGACATGTCTCATTCGGATACCAACCAATCGTGGATGAGTCTTCTGAAGGGGTGTGGCTGTGACGTAGACGTGGTGGGGATGCAAGAGGAAGGTGAGAACAGGATGAGATAATGATGAATATGGCTTTTTTATTATTCTTATCCAATTTTTTTAATTAACACTAAAATGCAGTAGAAAACCGGAACGAAAGATTTTACAAGTATTTGCTAAGTGATAAAAAAGATGGTGGAATTGGGGAAGAAATGAAAAAATATAATGGTGTTTTTGGTGGTGATGATAGTGATACTGTTGTCATGGTGTCGCCTGAATGGGTGGTTCAGTGTATAGTGCATAACACACTGCTCGACCCCATGTGATGGAGGTGAGGTCATGATGATGGTGGTGAGGATGATATTTATACTTGGGATTTTATAGACCCGGGTACCCGATATTTTTGAAAATAGTTTATCATTTAGAATAAAATCTTTGTTAATTAATTATAATTAATTGATTGATTTGAGATTGTTGCACTTATACTTTGTTAAGCTCCTTACACTAAACTGTATTATACCTAGCAACCACCACGGATTTTTCAAAATTATCAATTTCAAAAAAATTAATAGACATTTAATAGATTTTTATTTGCAGATTGTAAAACTGTTTTTATTTTTTAAATATTCCAATCGCTTCAAAAGTTATTCAGCTTTTAAACTCGAATAAATAGAACTTTTAGGGGAATTACGTACAACGCTGTTTGGCTTGAATAAATATGCGTTTCATGGACCTGACTTTGAGAGTCTAATTTTATCACTATACTTTTTCAACCTCTCGTATATTGATGAAACTTTTTTTATGAATGAAAATTCAAATTAAAAACTTAAATTAAAAGCTTATTTTGACAACTGAAATAAAAAAGTTACTTTATAGTGCTTTTAGGTCTCATTCATGATGCCAGCATGATCAATTTGAATGATTCGAATGTTTTTTATTTTATTTAAGATATTAAAAACATTTTATGAAAAAAAGACAACAAAAATCGTATGAAATCCTAATCCAAAACCATTTTCGAGTCTAAAGTTTAGACTCTAGAGTCTAGAGGCATTTAGAAAGACAAAAGCGTCAGAAAATCATTTCAAAGTTAACTTTCCAATTTTGATTTACAATTTTAATTATCATATTTTTTATTCATGTTTTTATATGCTTTATTTGAATTTGAATTAAATTAGGAGACAAAATGGCGTGTAGCGAGCTTTTACGCATGCACTTTTAGTTATCTAGAAAGAACCTAAAACTCCTAAATGTCAGGCGATACTGGGTATGTATGATGTGGTCTTGAGGGCTCAAAAATAGGTTTAACTCAATGATTTTAGTATAATTTTGAAGAAAATGAAATTTATTTTCAAAATATATTTCAATCTTTTAAAATATGTTGCTGATTTTAGAGAGTTTTAATAAAAACCTTTCACCTCTCTCTAAAAACATTATAATTCATTCCCTGCTCATCAAATTTAATAGCTTTTGACATATTTTATAGAACTTTTGAAGAAGTTTTTAAAAATCTTTAATTTATTTTTATACTCTCTTTTTTGAGAGAGCAACTTGAAAAACTTTAAAATATGCTGGTGCCCAAACTGTGGATAACATAGTGTAAAACTAGTTATCGCTTTTAAAATTGTTAATTAGTTTTTATATTATTAAAATTATATTCATTGAAAAGAAAATTCATTTTTAAACCTTAAAATTATCACTTGACGTTAGTCAAAACATTAGTAAGTTAAAGTTATTCAGTTTTATACGATGACTATCATTCATAAAAATTCCCCGGTTAAAGCTAATTAGCATAGCGTCGTGGTGGTTGCTAATTATACCTCATTAAGTATTACATAATTTGTTTCAATTATGACATTAAATATTTATTGTGTACTTTACTGGTTTTAAAATATGACTTAAATTTTAGTTTCTCAAGCAAGTTCATTTATTCCTCATGATGCATTCGATAACATACATTAATTGTATATATAGTTTTATCCACTTATTTTATATTTTATGTTTATAGAGACCATTATTTTTTGCACTTCTTTCTCAAGATCTTTGTATTCATTGTCTTTGGTTAGTAACCCTAACATTATCGTCTGTGACGTTTTTAGTCAACGGACATTTTTTTTTTTTTTTTTTTTTTTTTGGTCTATACTATTCACAGCCTGACAGACGCATGCCATGTTACAATGGTTCAGAGAACCATGGTTCTTATGCGCCAAGGCGCCACTCCACACGACGTACACATCTCTCAATGCATACGTCGCAAACACCGCATCATATACACTAGGTATATGATAGTTCACGGTTGCTTCCAAGGATTCGAACTGGCAACCTTTAAGTTGCAAGTCCGACGTCTACCAACTAAGCCATCCCCGCTCCCCTTTATATATATGTTTGGTAATATTTTGTTTAGAGTTTCTTTTATAAATAAATAAAGATTAGATTTTACTCATAAATGCCATGAACGAGACGAATATTTTTTATTGGATATAAAACACCACAATAATCTTTAATTTAGTGCTCAACCGGGTTATAGATAAGAGTAAATATTCCAAAAGTAATTTGATGCGTTCACAAGTACCGTGTTTGTAATTTGTTGTAATTTCAAGTAAGGCGCTCTAAGATGTATAATTAGGGATATTTTTGGGATAACCATATTGGTATTTCGGGTAAATAACCTTGCTTCGCCTTTTGATCGAATATAAGCATAATTAATGGTTTTGTTGAACAGTGTTTTAGTGGCTATAAAATTATGCATGCGGCTTTATCCCGCTTCACGCTCGTAAATTACTACTAAAATGAATAACTAAATTGTTGAAAACGCGCTTCAAATAGTTTTCTAAAGGTACTCTAAGCGACAAAATACGTTCTAGAGTAGTTGAAATGTAACACTAAACACCCTACTGGAGTGCAAACGAATTGTTTGAAAAAGAACTAAAAAGCAAAAATCGTCTGCGTATAAAAGTGTACCTAGTAATTTACGTCAAGTATTGGAATGAAGCGGTTAATCATTAGATGTATCGAACCGTTAATATTAAATTAAAGTTCAAATATTTTAAGAATAATTATGAAATGTATAAACATACTTAGATATTTATTTATGTCATAATTATCTTTAAATATTAATAAATAGATTTCTTTAAATAACTTAATGTAAAAATTTAAATTTAGTAGCAATCAAAATGAATTTAAATCTCTAATCATATGAAAATTACCCTTAAAATGAATTTAATCAGAAATTCAGATTACAGTTTGAATATATTTAAAACACGAACAAGACGACGTGTGAGGTGTGACTAAACGTCTAAAGATGAAAGAGTAAATAAGCGCCCTTGAGAAAGTCTAGACTTTGGTGTGTATCTCTTTGAAATTAGAGTCTAATACAATACAATACAACGATGAATATTATTGTAACGTGGCGACGCCGTGGTGTTAACTCGAACGAGCACTCGGTTATGAGTAGTTATACCACTTTAACTGTTTATAGGTACCAATATAAATTCTAGAATATATATTGAAATAAAAACCTCGCAAAGTTGGTGAACTAGAGTTTGGAAAAGTTAATTCAATTTGAATTCAAAGTGCAATCAATAGAAACTAAAAGTTTTCTCCTGTTTCTTTAAAGTCTCTGAGAACTTCATTCAAATGTCAGCTGAACGCATATTCTTAGATCATGGGCATCCAATTTACCCAATAAAGTAGCAATCATTCAGCATTAGCACCGCAATCTCACGAACCCGCATACTCCAATCTCTATGATAATCTGCCAACACAAATATTCATAAAAGACCCATGTTAGTAGCTTTAAGCAACTCCAACGATTCAGAAAAGCAACTCAACTTCATAAAAAATGAACGCCATATCCATTTCATCTTACAATCTCCACTCAACCTACCCTACATAACCCTCTCTCTCTCTCTCTCTCATTCCACCCTACTCCTTCAATTCCAACCTATCCCAAACAACCCTTTTATTCTAGCCTAGCCTCCTCCACCCCCCCCACCAACATCATCCAAATCACCATACCACTTCCAAACCCCCCTCCAAGGTCACTCCTCAATCGAGGTCTTTGGCGGTGTGGAAGAGGGTGGAGAGTTCTTCGAGGAACGTCTCATGACGATAGGCCACCCTGATGTCTGGCACGTTGGTTCTGCTCATGTCGTTGCCTGGCAGACCCTCTTTGGTGTAGTTGGGACCGAGCCAGAACTTTTTCACCTTTTATGGGTGGGGATTGGAAGGTGGAGGGGGAAGAGAGGAACAGTAGTGGGAAGATGATAAGAGGGATGGTAGTGTAAGGGGGAAAGGGAAAAATGGTGATGACACCTACTTGCCTATTCACCCCCTCCCCCCATCCCAACTCATCCTCCCACCCACCCATCCACACCCACTCATCTATTCACCCTACCTACCTACCAACTCACTTAGCCCATCCACTCACCCACCAACTCACTCAACCACCCACTCACTCAACCACCCACACCACACAACCACCCACACCACATATCCACCCAAACCCACCTCATGTGGGAATCCACTCATGAGAACAGAGTTCCTGGCCAACTCACACATCTCCACACTACTCAGTCGCCACACTTGAGCCGCTATACTGTATTCCTCCATTAGGGGTTCCTTAAATGGGTGGATGAGTGGTGTGGTTGGAGCGGTGGGTGAGATGGGATGGGTGAGAAGAGTTGGATAGGTGGGTGCTGGGTTGAATGGGTTTGATAGGTGGATGGGTGAGAGGAGTTGGATAGGTGGGTGCTGGGTTGAATGGGTTTGATAGGTGGATGGGTGGGATAAGTGGAATGAGTGAGATGAAAGAAGTGGGTCACTTCTCCACTAAAAACACAATACCACCACATCACCAATTCTCCACCAATACATTCCTACCCCCCTCCCACCACCATCTCAAACTTTCCACTTCCACTTAATCCTCATACACCATTCCTCCAACCCCCCTCCCTCTTTCCAACTATCCCCACTTTGGTGAAGTGGAACTGCAGGGGGTCATCTGTGCTAAGGGAGACCAGAAGACCCCTGGAGAAAAAAAGTTTCCATAAATTAAATAAATTTACATGAATTAATTATAATTAAACAAATTTACTTTAATTAAATAAAATTAAATAAATTTTAATGAATTAATTATAATGATTCATTCATTAAAAAATAATTTTTACAATCAAAACAACCAAATTTCATTTTTCTACTCTCAAAAGCGCACATCTCTTTTCTAGGCAGAAGGCAGCAATCGAAGCCATAACCTTTGGGTCCAAGGTCAAGCGCCTTACCCACTAGACCACGCACAGCACTACCCACCTGGAAAGGAAGTCGTTGATGGGGTTCTTCTGGTAGTGCAGGAAGAGGGAGTTGTTGGAGAGGGGAGACATGGCGATGCCGATTTGGGAGAGGTAGTAGAGGTACTGCAGCACTGGTGTCTGACGGCGGTGAGAGTGGAAGTGGGTGGCGTAGGATGGGTAGGTGAGGGTGGGGTGAAGTGGGTGTGAGGGTAGATGGAAGGAAAAAGGGGGGGGGTATGGGTAAGCATGAAGGTAGATAGGAAGAGTTGATGGTGAATAAAATTGAAACTATCAAACAGCCTTTCATCCTCACCCAATCTCCATCATCCATCTTTCCTCCTCATTCAGCTCTCACCACTCACCCTCTTTAACCCTCTTCCTCACTTCACCCTACCTTTTTCCCAATAATCTCTTTTATCACCCCCTCCGCAATTCATCCCACTCCTCTGTAATCCACCCTTCTTGCAATCCACCGTACAGCCCCTTCCCCCCCCCCCCTACAATCCACCCACTCAACCTTCCTAAGCAGCAAGCCATGTGAGATATTCTGGGAGACCATGAAGCCGGTGATGAGATGGTGGATGGCGCCCGCCTCGCCACAGTGCGGTCTCAACACAATAGGGGGAAGGTCTCGTGAGCTGGAAATGGAAGGGGGGTGAGGAGTGGAGAGGGGAGAGTTACAATATTGTGAAGGTAGGAAGAAAAGAGAAAAGAAATAGGCTGGGGATAGAAAATAGCGGTGGGAATTGAGGTGTGAATGGTGGTTTAGTAAATGGAGTGGGGTAATGGGGGTGGAGTAATGGTAGTGGAATAGTGGTGGTGGGTTTAAGGTAGTGAATTAATAATGAAAACAAAATAATCCCCATCGACCACCCAAAAACCACCACACCCCAAGCTCACATCCTGAAGTGGTTGAGGACCGTCAGGTTCGAGAACATGTAGTAGAGGTAGTAGGCGTAGGCGGGGTTGCAGGGGGAAGTCCACTCCTTGGGGGGCAGGGTGTCGCCGTCGAAAAGACCCCTCTCGGATTTTGATTCGTCATCCACTGAGTCAAGCCCTGTCACCTGATTGGTGGATGGGTTGGTGGATTGGTGAGGGATTTGGGTAGAAAAGTGGGTTAGTTGGTAGATGTGGGGTTTTGGGTGGTAGGGATAGATGGCTGGGTGAGTAAATGATTTTAAGTAAAAAAGTTTGTTAGTAGATGATTTGAAATGGGAATGCTCACTGCCCCACAAACCTCCCCTGCACTGCCACCAAACCCCGCTCCACCACAATTACAAAAAAGTTTATTACCAATCTCCAATCCACCATCATCCCAACCCTCCACCACCATCCCAACCTCCAACCACCATTCCAACCCACCACCACCATCCCAACCCTCCACCACCATCCCAACCTTCCACCACCATCCCAACCCTCCATCACCCCCACTTCCCTCCACCACCACCACTACCCTCAACCACCATCCAAACCCTCCACCACCATCCCAACCCTCCATCACCATCCCAACCTTCCACCACCATCCCAACCCTCCACCACCATCCCAACCCTCCACCACCATCCCAACCCTCCACCACCATCCCAACCCTCCACCACCATCCCAAACCCTCCTCCATTCCTCAACCACCCCACCTCACATGACCACCACTACCCACTACGCACATAGTGAAGAAACTTGTGCAGATTGGGGTGGGAGGAGGGGTCGTTGGTGACTTCGAAGAGGGGCTGGAAGATGTTGATGATGATCTCCTCAAAGTTCTCCACCAATCCGTTGGCCTTGTACACGTCACTGGGGGGTGGTGGGCGAGGTTCAGAGAGTGGGTGGGTGGGTGAAGTTCAGAGAACGGGTGGGTGGGTGGGTGGAGAAAGATGGGAATGGGCGTGCATAAAGTGGTGAGTGTGAAAGGGTCGGGATAGAGAGGATGAAGTGGTAGGGGGGTAGAGTAAGTGGGTGGTTGAGTGGATGGATGAACGAAGATGAATGAAAAGTAAAAGAATATGCGAGTAAATGCGATCACTAATATCACCCCCACAGCCATCCACCAATCCACCCATTTCAAACTCATCCCCATACCACACCCGTGCACCCCAACCACGCCCAACAACAACCCCCACCGACGTACTATAGCCTCGGAACTTGCACGAGCCATCGGACATTGTCGGAGTACATGTTGAAGGTGATGCCCCAGTCGGCCAGTTTGTCCCACTCGTCCTTCGAGCGACCATAGATGGACAGGCGGTACTCTGCGTTCTGATACTTTGACTCCTCCAGGTCTGACATCACCTCCTGTGGGATGGGTTGGGATGGGTTGGTGCAATGGGTTGGGATGGGTTGGTGCAAGGGGTTGAAGAGGGGGATGGAAGAGGGGGATGAAAGGAGGGGATGGTTGGGTCAAGGAGGAGAATGTGAAATTGGTTGGGATATTCTCCTAACCCCACCCACTTACCCTCCACACAAACCCTCCCACAAACCCCTTCATCCTCACCCAAACCCCTTCACCCCCACCCAAACCCCTTCATCTCCACCCAAACCCCTTCACCCCCACCCAAACACAACCTCCACACACACACACACACCTTCAACAACTCAGCGAAGTATCTGCCCTTCAGGTGGTTGTCGGTCTTGATGAAGATCTCCCTCAGCCTACTCTCGCCCACTGGATTGTACTTGGCGTTGAATTTGTCGAAGCGATGAAAGGTGTTTCGGTCCTGGGAGGGAGTTGGGTGGGGGTGGGTAGGGTAGGGTTAGGTGGGGGTGGATGAGGTAGGGTTGGGTGAGGATGGGATGGGTGGGATGGATGAGTGAGTGGGTGGGTTGCTTGGGTATAGTGGGTGGGTGAGTGGGTTGGGTGTTGGGCGAGTGAGTGGGTGCGACGACGATGATGATAATGATGATGATGATGATTACGATGGTGATGACAATGATGATGATGATGATTATGATGATGATGATGATGATGATATTGACTACCATGATGGTGATGATGAAGAAAAAGATGATGATGATGATGACTAACACAGTGCACGTCGAGCATGTCGACACTCAACTCGAAGGCTGACAAGTTGAGACTCTTAAACACCTGCAAATATTCATAAAAAATGATTAATAAACACAAAGTGCTAATTAATATTCATAAGATTTTAATTAGTATGCAAGTAGGTCACCTCGGCGAGGGTCATGGGGGTTCCGTCTGCATTATGGCACACCACGGTTGACGCCTCAGTCTTCAACTTCTTCTTTATGAATCTGCATGGGTGCATGGATGTGGTGGTGGTGGTGGTGGTGGTGAGGTTGGATGAGGTTGGATGAGGTTGGTGGGTGGATGTGGATGTGGGTGGTGGATGAAGGTTGATGTGGATGTTTGTGGATGAAGATTGATGTGGATGAGGTGGATGAGATTAGATCTTTTTCCACCCTTCTTTCCCTCCCTCCCTCCAAAGGGGAACACCCACCTCAACATGTGCTTCTGACACATGCATGAAGACGCGTGTACGTGAGTGTCCACCTGCGCACGTGATGCACGTGATGATAATGATACAAAGAATAAAGGTGATTATGATTTTTTCTCCCAGATTATCTATGCTATCACCCAGCCCTCTTTCACGAAGCCCTTTGCTCTTTCCTCAACCCATTTACCCACCTCATATTCAAAAACTATTATTTACTTAAATTTCGATTTTTTTCTCTCTCAACCATCTTCCCCCCTCACATACAACCCACCCACCAAACCAATCAAGCAACCCCCCTCACATACAACCCACCCACTCACCCACCAAGCCAAACCAATCAAGCAACCCCCTCACATACAACCCACCCACACACCCACTCACTCACCCACCAAACCAAACCAACCCAAGCACCCCCCTCACATACAACCCACCCACACACCCACCCATTCACCAACCAAACCAACCCAACCAACCCCACTCACCTACAACCCACCCACCCACCAACCAACCAACCCAACCAACCCCCCTCACCTTGCGGACATTATAAAAGTCACGATGGGGCAGTTGCTTCTGGATGGCCGCCTCTTTCAGCTCGTTCAGTAGGGCATGCAACTCATGCTTCGAGGAGAGGTAGGTGAGGCGACGGTAGCAGAAGGATTTGCTGGGAGGGATGCGATGGTGTAGTGATGGAGAAGGGGGAATGTAGCGGGAGGGGATAAAAGTTAAACGATTATTGTAATTATTATTATTACTGTTATCATCATCATCATCATGGTCGTCATCATCATCATCATCATCATCATCATCATGGTCGTCATCATCAGCAGGAGCATCATCATCATCATCATCATCATGGTCGTCATCATCATCAGGAGCATCTCACATAGGTCCGTCAGAAACGAGAGCATGTAGGAGGTTCTGGTCAGAGATGAACTCGTCCAGGGTGAAAGGGAGAGTGAAGACGACATCATCATCAGCAACACCACCTTTCTTTTCGCTCACCTCCTTCTTCCCTCCATCCACACCACCCTTCTTCCCACCACCCACATCACCTTCTTCACCTCCATTTACACCATTCTCTTTCCTTCCATCTCCAACATCATCCTCACTATTACTATTATTATTATTTTCATTATTTTTCGCCTTCTTGACCTTCTTTCTGATCACCTGATACACCCCGTCGACCATTTTCAATTGGTGGTTGAGGGCTGGCGGAAAGACCACGTCGAATGGCTTCTCGTGATTGGGTGGCGCGTGGATGGGGTGAGCTGTGATTGGATGAGTGGTTTGGATTGGTAATGAGGGAGCGTGGTGGTGGAATGAAAATTCTGTTACCCAATTCAAGCCACCATTCAACTCATCCTCCAAACCTCTTACCACCTCATCCTAAGATTAACCCATTCCATTTATCCCAACCACGATCATCATCCAGCAGCAAAACCACCCATTCAACCACCTCATCCCCCATCATCATCATCATCATCATCCTCATCAACATCATCATCCTCATCTTCATCATCATCATCACCCACCCTCGATACTCTCCCTCTTTCCATGCACAATCTTCTCAGTGTCCATCAGGTAGTCTGGTGCCTTGTCCACTACCTTCCTCAAGAACCTTGGTGGTGATAGTAGTAGTAGTAGTAGTAGTAGTAGTAGTAGTAGTAGTAGTAGTAGTGGTGGTAGTAGAAGTAGTAGTAGTAGTAGTAGTAGTAGTAGTAGTAGTAGGAGTAGTGGTAGCAGCAGTAGTAGTAGTAGTAGTAGTAGTAGTAGTAGTAGTAGTAGTAGTAGTAGTAGTAGGAGTAGTAGTAGTGGTAGCAGTAGTAGTAGTAGTAGTAGTAGTAGTAGTAGTAGTAGTAGTAGTAGTAGTAGTAGTAGTAGTAGTAGTAGTAGAAGTACTTACCGGGTGGTAGTAATTGGGAAGCTCTGGCTTGAAAACTTCATGTACTTAGCTCTGTGAGGTGGTGCTGGTAGTAGTAATAGCGGAAATAAAAGTTTTTGTAAGTTTAATAATGATGACGATGATGATGATGATGATGATGATAATGATGATGATGATGATAATGATGATGATAATGACGATGATGATGATAATGATGATGATGTTCATAATGATGATGGTCACCTGATGAGTAGGGCCTTTATGAGAGCTTCCGAGGCTTCGTGCAGATCTGCCAACGGAACCTGTCGCGATTGGATCGGTCGCAGTGAAGTGTTGCATGTTAGCACATATGAATACTGTATATTGTGCAACATATATTTATATGATGCACTTTATATTATGTTGCAATTTCATCTATGTTTGTTACAAGGTGTGTTACTCACTCCACTGGTCTCTTCCCCACTAATTCCCACCCTCATGAAGCTGGGCGTGGCATCCTCGTCATCATTATCACCACCACCCTCCTTCAAGGCCCTGGCATGGCGGGAAGCCCCGTCATCATCGTCATCACCACTACTGCTGTCTTTCGCTTTCAAATCTTCGATGATGGATTGCATGAGGAGGTGTTGTGGGAACTTGTTGGTGCTGTGGTGGTGTTGTTGCTTGTTGGTGGTCTTGGATGGTGATGATGGTGATGTCGGTTGTTGCTTGTTGTTGTTGCTGCCGAGACATGTTGCGCTTGTTGGAGAGCTTTGTTGCTTGTGGTGGTGGTGGAGGTTGTTACTGTCTGTGCTTCTGGAGAATGTATGTGTGTGTGTGTGCATGTGTGTGTGTGTGTGTGTGCATGTGTGTGTGTGTGTGTGTGTGTGTGTGTGTGTGTGTGTGTGTGTGTGTGTGTGTGTGTGTGTGTGTGTGTGTGTGTGTGTGTGTGTGTGTGTTAGCGGTCAAAACCAAAAAGAATGTTATCACACTCGATTAAGGTGATGATGATGGTGATGAAGAGATCCTGATAAGGATCCTGATGATATTGAACTAAGCAAGTGACTAGGGAGTGATTTAATGCAGTTACGAAGCATGGCAATTGGTTGAAGGAATGCTAACAATTTGGTAATATGATAATTATAATGAAGATGATGATAGTGATATTGATGATGATGATAGTGATGATGTTGAT
>OX030966.1:4668892-4676392 GCA_943735955.1 Piscicola geometra | reverse complement strand
TGAACAGTTTTCCACCAGGTGGGTGGTGAAGAGGGGAGGGGGAGTGGGCTGAATGTGTGGGCCGATAAGCGGAAGTCGGGTGGGTGAAAGGGATAAGAGAGGAGAATAGGGAAAATAGAATATTCGAAAGCTAACTTCACAATCAAATCCATTAATGTCATCTGTCCACACAAAACTCCTAATAACTCATCTAAATAAATTTATTTCACTTCTTTTCATTTTTTTCTTTCTCGCACTCCCATCTTTCCATTATTCCCTCCTTCTTTCACATCCCTATCTTCCACCCCCCCCTCCTTCACATCTCTATCGTCCACCCCCCTCCTTCACATCCCTATCGTCCACCCTTCCCCCTCCTTCACATCCTTATCTTCCACCCCCCCCCCCCTCCCCTCCTTCACATCCTTATCTTCCACCCCACCCCCCTCCTTCACATCCCTATCTTTCCACCCCACCCTCCTCCTTCACATTCCTATCTTCCACCCCCCCTCCTTCACATTCCTATCTTCCACCCCCCCTCCTTCACATTCCTATCTTCCACCCCCCCCTCCTTCACATCCTTATCTTCCACCCCCCCCCCCTCCTTCACATCCCTATCTTCCCCCACCCCCTCCTTCACAGAGCTGGAGCCTTCCTGCTCAAAATCTTTGAAACGTTCCCGCACAAGACTTACTGCGTCATCAACCTGCCCTACCTGGTGCCAGAGCCCCCCCTCCTGCAATACTTCACTGTACGTCATCATAGCCCCTTCTTCCAATTAAAATTTATTATTTTTTCATTTATTTTTGCAACGTGCTATCATACACCCATTTGCCTTTCCATCCTGCTCATTCCATCCAGCCTTCATTCTACCCACCATTTCAATAATGCCTACCTTCCAATAAATCCATCCCATCTATCCACCCCTCTACTTTCCCATCCACCCACTCACCAACCCCGCCCCCGAACCCACCCATCCCACCCCACCCGAACTCATCCGAACCCACCCATCCCACCCCACCCATTCCACCCATCCCACCCATCCCACCCCACCCACCCACTCCACCCACCCACTCCACCCACCCACTCCACCCACCCACTCCACCCACCCTCTCCACCCACCCCACCCACCCCACCCATTCCATCCAATCCCACCCGAAGCCACTCATCCCACCCATCCCACCCAACCAGCGAGTCACCCCTCTGATGAAAAAGAATCCACCGAACGTTCTATACGTCTTCGCTTCTCCCGGCGTCCTGGACAACATCAGCATCCGCCTGGCAACGGCTGCCGACCTGCCGCAGATGCTGCAGCCACTAGCTGCACTGGCCGACGGTGTGGAAGTGCTGAAGGATTTGGAATATGTCCTGGACTTTGGAGCCGATGAGGTTTTTGGTGAGGGAAGGGGAAAAATGGATGGTTTGCATGGATCGGAAGGGTAGTATAGATAGATGGATGGATAAATGAATAGATGGATGGTGTGGTGTCGTGTGGATAGTTGTTTGGATAGATGAATTAAAATAATTATTTTGATTAATAGTATAACTATTATTATTATTTTGATTATGAGTATAATAATAATAATCATCATTGTCATCATCACTGAACTTTCTCCTTGACCTCTGGAGCGCAGAAGAAAGTGGAGATGAGGTGTTACGTGGCAGACCTGGAAGGGCAAATTGTGGGAATCGCCGTCATCAAGATGGAAGAGGTTCTCATCCATATTCAAACATTCATCCATCCATCTATTCAAGCATTCATCCATCTATCCATTCACTCATTCATCAATGTTCCACTATCCTCCTCTTATCGATTAAAGGTCTCAAAGCCATTTGACTCCAAATTCTCTTTAATTCGTACACCATTCAACCAATCTTCTCATCAATCAAACCATCCACCCAAATTACCCGAATCAACCACCCACCACCACCACCCAAAAACCCACAACCTGCCACCAATTCCACTTCTGCAACCACCAACCAACGCACCAACCCACCAACCCACCCACCAACGCACCAACCCACCCACCAACCCACCCACCCACCAACCCACCCACCCACCAACCCACCCACCCACCAACCCACCAACCCACCCACCAACCCATCCCACCCACCCACCCACCCACCAACCCACCCACCCACCAACCCACCCACCCACCAACCCACCCACCCACCAACCCACCCACCAACCCACCCACCCACCCACCAACCCCCCCCCCACAGGACATCGAGTACATACGCTCGCACTACAACATCGAGCACTTTGTAGAGTACCACCAGCACAGGCGCGTCGACTACAAGCACCTCGTCCACTTCGTCATGAACCCCGCCTTCAACCACTACGACACGTTCTTTCTGCAGGTGTGGGTGGAGGCTTGGTGGATGGGTGGAGGTTTGGTGGGTGGAGGCTTGGTGGATGGGTGGGTGGAGGTTTGGTTGAGGAGGAGGGGGGTTTGGTAAATGGGTACTTAGGTGGGGGAGGGGGGATGTTCAATGGATGGGATGGGGAAGGGGGGAGGTTCAATGGATGGGGTGGGTAAAGGGTTTTGTAGATTGGAGGGGGGTTGGGGTAAAAAAAGGAGGTAGATAGGTAGGAAAAGAAAATTATTAACATGATTATTATTAGTATTATTTATTTTTCAATCTCTGTAGTCATCAAACCCTCTCACACAACCCCCCTCAACCACCCACGCCACCTCCTCCCTCAAGGAACTCCTACGTGAGAGCAGAACCTCCAACCTCTGCTACTACTATCATCCCGCCCACAGCGTTGGCGACTTCAAGGCGATTGGATCTGAGGGCGATAATAGGGTACAATTAGCCCTGCATCCACCACCCTTGCAACCCTCTTCATCCCCCCCATCAATGTTTCCATCTTTATTACCCCCACCTCCACAACCCTTGAACCATCTTCACTGCCCTCAACATCTCTACCATTTTTACTACTACCAGCATCACCCTCTGTTTTAACACCACCTTCACCACCCTTACCATCCCCACTACCACTATCACAACCATTGCCACTTCCACAACTACCACCACAACAATCTCCACCACCTTCACTACCTTTACCATCACCATCACCACTACCACTACCACTCCTACCCCTACAACCACAACCATCACCACTAGCACTACCACAACCATTGCCACTAACACTACCCCCAACCACCATCACAACCACAACCCCAACTCCAACTACCACCACCACCACCACCAGCTGCACCGGCCCAAAAACACCATCTCTACCGTCATCAACGTCATGATACCAGTCTCGGCCCGCAGACAAATCCAATATAACCTGGATCGTCTGGCCGGGAACGCACCCTCCGTTAAAGTAACGGCGCTCTTTTGGTTTTGGAGCTGAAATTTCGTTTATTTGGGTTTTTTGATGATTTTAATTGGGTTGAATGGTTTATTAAATAGGCGTTTTATTTTAATTAAATTTATTTATTTTAATAATAAATAAATTATGTTAACAAAATTTGACTTTTATAATAGTTAAATATTCATTAGATTTTGAATGCTTGAACAATTAACAAATGATGGAATGTTTCAGCTGCTGCTGATGATAATGATGATGATGATGATAATGATGATGATGATGATTATGATGATGATGATGATGATGATGATGATGATGCTTCAAGGTGACTCGAGAGATGGAACCCTTCCATCTCATGTTCATCAGTCGTAAGAACATCATGGATCCCAGAGTTTGTTATCCATTCATTCATCCATCCTTCCATCCATCTATCTATCCACCAATCCATCCATCCATCCATCCATCCAACCATCCATCCATCCATCCATCCATCCATCCATCCATCCACCCAGGTGTCAATCAATGCGAGGATAGTGGTGGTGGGGGCTTCAGATACTGCCATAGCTTTTCTTGAGACTTTTGTTTACAAGTGGGTCTACGCCACTTTGAAAGCCATTCTATTGCTTATTTAGTTACTTTAAGTTAAAAAATGGACTTCAATAGAATTTTTTAGATTATATGATATTATATTGAATTAAATTCTCTTATATTTTATTCTTCAAAAATTCTTTTATATTTATTCATTCGTCTTTCACTCATTCAAATCACCTATCCGCAACCACCCTCCCACAGTCCAAAGTTGAAGTTCAACAACTTGACCTTGATATCGACCAATGGTCTTCCAGGTGACCTCCCCTACAGTAAGGTCAGGTCACTGCTTCTCTCGCACAAGTGAGTGAGAAAGGAAGGAGGGAAGGAGGGGTGGGTCGCAGCGTTGGTTGGATATTGAAATATTGATTAATATGGAAGATGCTTGTCAGTTTAAAAAAAGATTTTATCCATTTTTCTATTCATCCATCTACTTTTTTTCATTTTTTTTCTCACTTATCCACATACTCACTTTTCAACTCTTATATCACCAACCCACTCATCCTCTCAACCATCCATCTTTCCACTTATCTATTCTTCATCTACCCACCAATGCATCAATTCACCCACCTACTCACCCCCCCACTTACTCACCCACCCACCTACCCATCCACCCACTCACTTCATCATCCACCCACCTACCCATCTACCCACTCACTTCATCATCATCATCATCATCATCATCATCATCATCACCACCCTTCCCAGTCACTGCTACAGCCACAAGAACATGGCTGAGATGGGCTTGAGGGTGTGGTGTAATGTGGTGGTGGGTAAGATGACGGCATTGGATAGGTTAGTGATGATGATGATGATGGTGGTGGTGATGATGTTGATGATGATGATGATGGTGATGATGATGACGATGATGGTGGTGGTGATACTGGTGATATTGGTGGTGGTGAAAATAATGATGATGGTGATGATGATGACGATGATGGTGGTGGTGATACTGGTGATAGTGGTGGTGGTGAAAATAATGATGATGGTGATGATGATATAAGTAGAAGAAGTGGTGATGTCAGTTGTTGAGAGATTCTGTTTTTTTGTCAAATAAATCATTATCAGAACTCTCCTCTTAAACTATTACCCACCACACTATGACTACACTTCCATCTATTCTTTACACTACGTACCCATCCAATCTCCCCCCATCCATCCATCCGTTCATCCATCCATCCATCCATCCATCCATCCATCCATCCATCCATCCATCCATCCATCCATCCATCCATCCATCCATCCATCCATCCATCCATCCATCCATCCATCCATCCATCCATCCATCCATGAACCCACCAATCCACTCCGAAAAAAAAACAAAAAACCCAAACCAGAGAAGAAAAAGTGATAACTGTGGATTCTTCCCGCTACGTCAACTACGACTACCTCTTCCTGACCACCGGCATCCAATACATCGCCGTCAAACCACCCTCCGTTGAGGGGGAAAGACCGGGCAGTTCTATTCGGAGTTGGTCGGGATAGGGTGGATGAGAGTGGATGGAGGGGATTATCAGTTGTGTAAAATAAAGGTGGTTGTGAATGGGGGGATGAGGGGTGGTTGAAGGTGGTTGTCAGTGGGGTAAAAAGAATGAGAGGTGGTTGTCATTATAAGATGCACTACACCAGTTTTCCACCCTAACCCCCCCTCCCACCCTCCTTCCACTCCCCCATAGAGTCCCGAGGGAAGTCGACATCGAGCGTTGCGAAGGGAGTCTTCGTGATCAACGATGAAAGAGACGCAGTTGCAGTCCTCAAATACGCGCACAACAATGTTGCTCGAACAGGTTAATGTTGTTGTGGTGGTTGTTGTTGTTGTGGTGGTTGTTGTGTGGTGGTTGTTGTGTGGTGGTTGTTGTGTGGTGGTTGTTGTGTGGTGATTGTTGTGTGGTGGTTGTTGTTGTGGTGGTTGTTGTGTGGTGGTTGTTGTTGTGGTGGTTGTTGTGTGGTGGTTGTTGTGTGGTGGTTGTTGTGTGGTGATTGTTGTGTGGTGGTTGTTGTGTGGTGGTGGTTGTGTGGTGGTTGTTGTGTGGATGTTGTTGTGTGGTGGTTGTTGTGTGGTGGTTGTTGTGGTTGTTGTGTGGTTGTTGTTGTGTGGTGGTTGTTGTGTGGTTGTTGTGTGGTGGTTGTTGTGTGGTGGTTGTTGTGTGGTGGTTGTTGTGTGGTGGTTTGTGTGTGAGGGTGGTTGTTGTGTGGTGGTTGTTGTGTGGTGGTTGTTGTTGCGGTGGTGGTTGTGTGGTGGTTGTTGTGTGGTGGTTGTTGTGTGGTGGTTGTTGTTGTGGTGGTGGTTGTTGTGTGGTGGTTGTTGTGTGGTGGTTGTTGTGTGGTGATTGTTGTGGTGGCTTTTGTATGGTGGTTGTTGTTGTGGTGGTTGTTGTTGTGTGGTGGTTGTTGTGGTGGTGGTTGTTGTGTGGTGGTTGTTGTGTGGTGGTTGTTGTTGTAGTTGTGGTTGTTGTGTGGTGGTGGTTGTGTTGTTGTGGTTGTTGTGTGGTGGTTGTTGTATGGTGGTTTTTGTATGGTGGTTGTTGTGTGGTGGTTGTTGTATGGTGGTTTTTGTATGGTGGTTGTTGTGTGGTGGTTGTTGTATGGTGGTTTTTGTGTGGTGGTTGTTGTGTGGTGGTTTTTGTGTGGGGGTTGTTGTGTGGTGGTTGTTGTGTGGTGGTTGTTGTGTGGTGGTTGTTGTGTGGTGGTTGTTGTTGTGGTGGTTGTTGTGTGGTGGTTGTTGTTGTGGTAGTTGTTGTGTGGTGGTTGTTGTGTGGTGGTTGTTGTGGTGGTTGTTGTGTGGTGGTTGTTGTGTGGTAGTTGCTGTGTGGTGATTGTTGTGTGGTGGTTGTTGTGTGGTGGTTGTTGTGTGGTGGTTGTTGTGGTGATTGTTGTGTGGTGGTTGTTGTATGGTGGTTGTTGTGTGATGGTTGTTGTGGTGGTTGTTGTGTGATGGTAATTGCTGTGTGGTGGTTGTTGTGTGGTGGTTGTTTTGTGGTGGTTGCTGTGTGGTGGTTGTTGTGTGGTTGTTGTTGTGGTGGTTGTTGTGTGGTGGTTGCTGTGTGGTGGTTGTTGTGTGGTGGTTGTTTTGTGGTGGTTGCTGTGTGGTGGTTGTTGTGTGGTTGTTGTTGTGGTGGTTGTTGTGTGGTGGTTGTTGTGTGGTAGTTGCTGTGTGGTGGTTGTTGTGTGGTGGTTGTTGTGTGGTGGTTGTTGTGTGGTGGTTGTTGTGGTGGTTGTTGTGTGGTGGTTGTTGTGTGGTGGTTGTTGTGGTGGTTGTTGTTGTGGTGGTTGTTGTTGTGGTGGTTGTTGTTTGGTGGTTGTTGTTGTGGTGGTTGTTGTGTGGTGGTTGTTGTGTGATGGTTGTTTTTGGGGTGGTTGTTGTGGTGGTTGATGTTCCTTTGGTGGTTGTTGTGTGGTGGTTGTTGTGGTGGTTGTTGTGTGGTGGTTGTTGTGTGGTGGTTGTTGTGGTGGTTGTTGTTGTGATGGTTGTTGTGGTGGTTGTTATTGTGGTGGTTGTTATTGTGGTTGTTGTTGTGGTGGTTGTTGTGTGGTGGTTGTTGTGTGGTGGTTGTTGTGGTGGATGTTGTTGTGGTGGTTGTTGTGGGGTGGTTGTTGTGTGGTGGTTGTTG